>JANJGN010000031.1:21397844-21457844 GCA_026770705.1 Isurus oxyrinchus | reverse complement strand
ATTGTTATTTTCCCTTGGAGGGAATACAGATCGCCTTTAATAAATCTTTTAGGAGTAACAAGTCAATTCTCACTCCTTCCCAGTACAGGTCACAGCACTTACAGGTGCCAAGCTGTCAAGAGCTGTCATCAGCAGTTGTGATCTATATATAATTGGCTCTCCAATCTCTCTCGGTCACGGAGATTAATGTGAATTTTCAAGAACTCTCACCACCTGCGCATGTCGCCCTAGAGACGGCTGTGGCCATGGGGAAGAGACCATTGTCCACCTCCTCCTGCAACCGGCCTTTACAAAGCAGGCGTGGAAAGAGGTGCAATAGCTTTTCTCGAGGTTCATCCCGAGCAGCGCGGTGACACAGGTCTCTGTGGGCCACGGGCTGTTCCCAGGGACACACACCCAGACAAACATCAGCTGCAGCTGGAGGACCATCGACTCGGTGAAAGATGCTCCTTGGCCTGCCCGAAACTTGCTGGTCTTCCAGCGCAGAGTTGTCTCCGACCGGGAGTTGCAGACCGGCACATTCCAAGGTCCGGGACTACATGCTGAGGGACGCACTAAAGCTTGGGGCAGCCGCCAGAACAGGGAAAGGTCACAGTCTAAGGTTTCTCAGGCATTGAAGAGCAAGAGGAAACTGTGAAAACCCCCTTGGGCTATATGTTTGATATGTAATGAACATTGTAAATATTAACTGTTAATTGTAAATGGAGCGAGTAACATACAGTATTGCAAGCAACTGATTTGTTTTTTGCTTTATGTAATATCAACTTTGGATGGACTGTTGCTGTGCTGGTAGGGATTTCCACCACTGGCTCCATAGCTGGTGAGACCCCCACCTCGTATCTTTCTGGGGAGACCCTCTGGGGTAGTATGGGCCAGTTGACAAACCTTTTCCCAGGATCAGGACCCTGGGAGCGGAGGTTCCGCCTACTGAGAGCTGCTGGCCAATCGGTGACCACTGCTGAAACAGCCTCCCCAGGCCAAGCAGCCAGGCCACAGGTGAGCGATGGTGGGAGGGGGGTTTGCGGGGGTGAGGATCATGGGGGAGGGGTGTAAGGGAGTGGGCAGCAAGGGCAGGGGAAGCTCTTGGGGGCCCTCCCCCTTCCTGATGCTGGGCCCCTCCATCGAGCACGGAGTGCCTTTAAACGAGGGACCCCCACCCACCCTTGAGAACCAGCAAGCAAACGTGCCAGGATTTGCTTGTCATGCACGCCAGATGATGAGACCCCCACCCGCCCCCAACCCCCCTCCCCCCTCCCCCCGCCAGCTGTTGGGTTGTCATTAGCAGCAGTGGGGTTAGGCCCTTTAAGTGGCCATTAATTGGCCAACTAAGGGTGTCCCATCCACTTTCTTGTCTGATGTTGTGGCTCCAATATGCAACCTCGAGGGCACCATGGGAAGGCTGGCGACCACCATGGAGACCTTAGTCCAACAGGGCTTACCAGATTGGTGCTCGGCCCTGCACTCCATGGCCACGCACCCTGGTGGGCACCATCAGGATTTAGGTGACATGGGGACTAGGCACCTTGACCTCCCTACAGGTGCAAAGTGTACCAAATGTAAAGAGAACAATGATTTATACTTCTTAAGAAGCATGTGCCGATTGGTTGGCAAGTGGACTCTGATTGATAGGGGCATTGCCAAGGAGAATGCACTAGTTAACTGATGACTGGCAGTTAACTGCCAAGTTTTGTTTACACTCAAACCAAGCAGGTTGATTGATTGGTTAAAGCATTGCCCTGGGGAATGAACCACCGAATAGATGCCTATTTTGTTTAGCTGAAACAGGCACAATGTGTGTACACATTCTTTCTGTCTGCAAAGAACAGGGCCTTGCGTATTAATATAAGTACACACATCTCGCATTTGAACTAAACAAAATAGGTGACTGCTACTCCCTGGCTCAATCCCTAGGGCAATGCCTTGACCAATCAGAGTCAGCCTGCCTGGTTTGAATTTAAACAATGCTTGCCTGTTAACAGTCAGTCATCATCATCAGTCCAGTATTTTGTCATTGCCCCATGTGTTTTCCCTTTGTCTAAACCTGACAATCCAGTTCTGCCCAGTTCTTCAATATATCACATGAACTATTTTGGGGTAAAGCTGCTACCATTGTGTCAGGTTCCAATTCCCATTTAGAGTTATCCAGATTCCAGATTCTCTGTGCTTTTTGCACTGGACTTCTGCAGTCAATTCACTTTGGTAAAGAACATTATTTTAGATTGTATTGTCAGCTAAGACCTGTATTTTTGACCAAGCTCCAACATTCCACAGTTTTGCTTAAAGCATGCATTTCCGAAGAGTTTCCGGTACAATCCAGTCATAAAATTGAACACATTTAGGAAAAAAATCTTTAATTTTTTTCAGTTACCCATGACTGACTGTGTAGAGTTTTCATTGTGTATGACATGGAGAATTGAGGCACAGATCCACATGATTCATAAAATGAGTGGCACATGCTGAGCAACAACGACTTCAAGACAATGCCAGAACTTCATAATCATGATGTTCCAGCCATCTAATGGAGGTGGAGGGTGGGGAGGCACCATGTCCACCTGCCACCCGCTCCCATCTGATAAAATGCCCCCTGCCAACATACTCACCACGGGGGAAGGGCACACGATTCTGCCCAATGTGTTTATGCAGGTCCTGGAGCTGTCACTATGTCTGCTCAGCCATGACTAACACTGTGTTGGCAGTGAGGTGGTCTCACACACAGGTGACCTATTGGCCTTGGCAAAGTACAAAGTTCTATCCCTTTAAAAGCAGAGGCTCTGTCACCTGTAATGTGAAGTGACAGATTCAGACTGTGTGGTTTGATTGCTCCTGTTCCCATCACTATGATTCTTGCTGCTGTCTGTGACATTGACAGGAGTCTCGGATAAACACTGAACCTGTGAAACAGTTGCGCATTCTCCATGCTCAGTGAAAACTCACTAATTAACCCCTTGCCTGTGTCTCTCTCACCTTATCTGCAATCGACAGCACCAGTGACCACAATGAATACTCCATCAATAATATATACTGATCTCAATGAATGAGTGATGGCAAGGGGCTTGCCAGGCATATTTATTAATTAACGGTTAAGGGAGATGGAGGAGTTGAGGGAGGGAATTGCAGAATAAGGGCCTAGCTAGTTGCCAAAGGTGGAGTGATAGAAATAGGAGCTGCATGCACAGCCAGAACTAGAAGAACAAAGATATCTGAGTGGGTTGTAGGGGCTGGAGGAGGTTACAGAGATAGGGAGGGTTGTAGGAGCTGGAGGAGGTTACAGAGATAGGGAGGGTTGTAGGGGCTGGAGGAGGTTACAGAGATAGGGAGGGGTGTAGGGGCTGGAGGAGGTTACAGAGATAGGGAGGGTTGTAGGGGCTGGAGGAGGTTACAGAGATAGGGAGGGGTGTAGGGGCTGGAGGAGGTTACAGAGATGGGGAGGGTTGTTGGGGCTGGAGGAGGTTACAGAGATAGGGAGGGGTGTAGGAGCTGGAGGAGGTTACAGAGATAGGGAGGGTTGTAGGGGCTGGAGGAGGTTACAGAGATAGGGAGTGGTGTAGGGGCTGGAGGAGGTTACAGAGATAGGGAGGGTTGTAGGGGCTGGAGGAGGTTACAGAGATAGGGAGGGTTGTAGGGGCTGGAGGAGGTTACAGAGATAGGGAGGGTGGTAGGGACTGGAGGAGGTTACAGAGATGGGGAGGGTTGTAGGGGCTGGAGGAGGTTACAGAGATAGGGAGGGTTGTAGGAGCTGGAGGAGGTTACAGAGATAGGGAGGGTTGTAGGGGCTGGAGGAGGTTACAGAGATAGGGAGGGGTGTAGGGGCTGGAGGAGGTTACAGAGATAGGGAGGGTTGTAGGAGCTGGAGGAGGTTACAGAGATAGGGAGGGTTGTAGGAGCTGGAGGACGTTACAGAGATGGGGAGGGTTGTAGGGGCTGGAGGACGTTACAGAGATGGGGAGGGTTGTTGGGGCTGGAGGAGGTTACAGAGATGGGGAGGGGTGTAGGGGCTGGAGGACGTTACAGAGATGGGGAGGGTTGTAGGTGCTGGAGGACGTTACAGAGATGGGGAGGGTTGTAGGGGCTGGAGGACGTTACAGAGATAGAGGGTTGTAGGGACTGGAGAAGGTCACAGGGATAGAGAGGGGTGACCTTGGGATCTTTTAAATCCAGCCACAATGGGAAGAAAGGGAAAACAGGACCTCCAGCAGTGCTGCACTCCCTCAGCATGAATAAACCCAATAAGAATTTCAGAGGAAACCTCTTCCCCCAGAAAGTGGGGAGAATGTGGAACTTGCTACCACATGGAGAGGTTGAGGTGAATTGTATAGATACACCTAAGGGGTATTAAAATGAACACATAAGGGCAAAATCAGATAAGATGAAGAGGGGTAAAAGGAAGCTTATTTGGAGCAGTTAGGCTGAGTGGTCTGTTGTGTGCTGTAAATTTATGTAATTTCCCTGTTGTCTCTCTCTGCTCCACACTTGTACAGAAAGACCTTCAAGACCTTCCCTTTACTGCTATTTACCCTCCTAGTGAGATAGCCAAGGGAAATAAATGCGCCTGGCAGAATCAGGACAGATAGAAGGTTCCCTTATGTGACACAAAATAAGTGGGAATCTGTGGCTGCTGGAGAAATACTGACAGCCTTCAACATTTCTTCATGCACAGGCAAGACAGACAAACCCCGCGGAGTTTGCGGATGGACGTGACAGAGGCTGGACTCCCGGCACCTAGCGTGTTCAAGTCCAAGGCCATAGTGACGGCTATCATTCCAGGGCAGAGGGAATCATGTGTGGTTTTTTTTTTTGAATTTTGCATTCATTTTGAATCAGAAATCTCTGTGAAAAAGCAAAAGGCTAAACTGTTCACATCCAATGAACAAAGCGTGCTTGAAACACTCAAGGCGTTTAACAGAACCAAACATGAAAACAGCTGCATTTTGCAGGAGAGCTGTTCCCCTATTATGCAAATACCCTTGAGATGAAACAAATGCATTTCATCCCTTCATGTTTCCCAACAAAGCCTTAGCTTTGGTAATGAAGGTCGAGGAGTTACTGCCATGAAATGAGATGACAAAAGTAAACCTTTGAACCTAAAAAGGTTCCACTCCACAAAGAGAACATGGTGGCCCCTTTCAAAATGATACTGTGTTGGAGCTGACCAATGGAACCACTGCCCTTCCCTCTGGTGGAAACACTGAATCGGTGAGGACGTGTACGCAGAGTGAGAAGCAGAGCCAACGTTTCAGGTCCGTGACCCGTTGTCAGGACTGGAAAAAAGAGATGGAGCAGGTTTTAAGCTAAGGCAAGGAGGGAAAGGGATGAGCAAGAGAGAGGGGCCGGTCTGTGATAGAGTGGAAGGTAGGAGAGATTAAATGGCAAAAGGGACGATGGTGCAAGAATAAAGGAGTCAGTCGCGGGACGAGTAAAGAAACAAAAGATGGGTCAAAAGGAGGCGTAAATGGCAGCAGCAGGGTCATTGCCAGGAGATGCTGTTTGAAAAATTGGGGGCAATAGTTCCGATCTGAAATTGTTGAACTAAGTGTTGAATTCATATCAATGTAAAGGAACATAATCAAAAGATGAGGCAATATTTATCCATCACCCACAATCACAAAAACAAAGGTTACATTGAGCTTTTTTTGGCTTTTAATGGGACAGATTGAAGTAACATCTGATTGATTGGACAAACTAGCAAACCTCTCGGGTGCTATTTGGGTCATGCGTTACTGTGGGTAACACTCTTACCCCTGAGTCAGGAGGTTGTGGGTTCAAGCCCTATTCTAGGGCCTGAGTGCTGAAATCCAGACTGATACTTCCAGTGCTGCAGTTGCTGCCTTTCACATGAAATGTTGAACTGAAGCCTCTGTAAATAAATGTAAAGGAACCATGGAACATCTTCGAAGAGGAGCAGGGAAGTTCTCCCCAGTGTCCTGGCCAATCTTTATCCCTCAATAAACATTGAGACAGATTATCAGGTCATTATCACCCTGCTGTCTGTGGGAGCTTGCTGTGCACAAATTGGCTGCCACATTTATTCTAAACTACAACAGTTATTATACTTCAAAAAGTCCTTCATTGGTCGTAAAGCGCCTTGGGGTGTCTGGTGGTTGTGAAAGGCGCTATAGAAATGTAAGGCTTTCTTATCTTTTTTCATGTATCTCAGTTTCAATCTCTGGCTTGGGGTTTTTCAGCTGATCACTGGAATTAGTTTTGTGTCTTTGCCGAGGTTTTGGGAAGGATAGTATTGCAAGGCTCCTGCTCTGAATTATGATCCCAGTGCAAATGCTTTTTGTGGACATAGATTGAGAGTGTGGCTAGACACAGCTCTGATTTCATGCTTTCTCAGTTCACTTTCCAATATTCAACAACCAGCTTCATACAATATTTATTACAGGTATATACAGCTACTTCACTCCACCGCCTGTATGTTGTCAGTCTGTTGGGCACAAATCCAGTTTTGGTGAACTTTCACTGGTTAAACAGTGGCAAGACCTAAATCCATCAATCTTCAGCTTTCACCACAAGCTCCCGGACTCTCACCATCGATTCCATTCCACCCTCAATCTCTTTCTCAGGCAAAACCTGCCAGTCCTCAACCTCAGGATCCTCTTGACCCTGAGCTGATCTTCAGACCCCATTTCCACCTACTTCCACCTCTGTATCAGCCCTCATCTCTGCCCCTGACTCAGCTATTCAGCTGCTGAAACCCTCAGCCATCCCTTTATCATCTCCAGACTTGACTATTCCAATAGAGCTGGTCAGCTTCTCCCCAAGCACATGCACACACACCAGCTCATCTGAAACCCTGCTGGCCACATCCTCTTCTGCACCTTCCCATTCACTCATCATCCATCTCTTCCTGACTTCCACAGGCTCCCAGTCCCCAAATGCCTCAAATTTAAAATTCTCAACCTCATGTTTTAATCCCTCCAATTCCTAGCCTCTTCCTCTGTAGCTGCCTCTAGCTTAACAAGCCCACTCTCCCAAAATGTCTGTTCCCCTGACCCTGGCCTCTTGTACATTCACCCCTTCCCTCACCAGCCCATTGGTGACCCTTACACACGGCTGCCCAGGCCCCAAGGTCTGGAAATCCCTCAGTCGGTACCTCGATCTGTCCACGTCCCTCTTCTTTCAGTTTCTTGTGGAAATGCAATGATTTTCCATTGATTTGGTCTCATTTCCAAATATCTCTGTCTGCATCGTGCCCCTTTCCTTGATTCTACCTCTTATCAAACACCTTGGGCAGTTTGTCTGTGTGAAAGTTGTTGTGTCAGTTTGAGTTGTTGTTGATTGAGGAGGGTACTGGATATCCTAATGAAACCTGTTGCTTTCCAGAGAGAAATCCCAGGGAAGAAATGGGAATGCCTGCTTATCCCATTGGGAAAAGGAAAAAATGGCTTTGACTTGGAATGTACGAAAAGCAGTTCATTGGCAACAAGAAATGATTTGTTTATTACAGGTATGTAGGAAGATGGTCTTGTGGCGCAGTGGGTTAGTGTCCCTATCACTGAGCCAGGAGCTTTGGGTTCAAGACTCACTCCAGGTCTTGATGGCCAAGGAAGGTGTGTTCAAACAAGATTGAGTATCAAACTGCGAACCCTTCCAACACACACCAATGGCAGGTGGTAAGAGCAGGAGAGATTCCTGATCAGCCATGTGATGGGAAGTGAGTTGGAACCTCTACCATCACTATACATAGCTCCAGACTACAGCATGCATGTAAAAGTGCGTGCTGTCACTGCAGCTCAAACCGCTCGGGGAGTCAGTCTGCTGGAAGGCTGGTGTGGATTAGATGGGTGCCAAGAGGCTGAGGTTTGACTGTCCACCAATATTCATTACAAGCCTACCGACTCCCACAGCTCCTCACACCCCGCTTCCTGTAAGGACTCCATCCCATTCTCTCAGTTCCTTCGCCTCTGTCGCATTTGTTCTGATGATGCCACTTTCAAAAACAGTTCCTCTGACATGTCCTCCTTCTTCCTTAACCGAGGTTTTCCACCCACGGTGGTTGACAGGGCCCTCAACCGTGTCCAGCCCATCTCCCGTGCATCCGCCCTCATGCCTTCTCCTCCCTCCCAGAAACATGATAGGGTCCCCCTTGTCCTCACTTATCACCCCACCAGCCTCCGCAAAGGATCATCCTCCGCCATTTCCGCCAACTCCAGCATGATGCCACCACCAAACACATCTTCCCTTCACCCCCCCGACGGCATTCCGTAGGGATCGCTCCCTCCGGGACACCCTGGTCTACTCCTCCATCACCCCCCACTCCTCAACCCCCTCCCACGGCACCTTCCCATGCAACCGCAGAAGGTGCAACACCTGCCCCTTTACTTCCCCTCTCCTCACCGTCCAAGGGCCCAAACACTCATTTCAAGTGAAGCAGCATTTCACTTGCACTTCCCTCAATTTAGTCTACTGCATTCGTTACTCCCAATGCAGTCTCCTCTACATTGGAGAGACCAAACGCAGACTGGGCGACCGCTTTGCAGAACACCTTCGGTCTGTCTGCAAGCATGACCCAGACCTCCCTGTCGCTTGCCATTTCAACACTCCACCCTGCTCTCATGCCCACATGTCCGTCCTTGGCCTGCTGCAATGTTCCAGTGAAGCCCAACGCAAACTGGAGGAACAACACCTCATCTTCCGACTAGGCACTTTACAGCCTTCCGGACTGAATATTGAGTTCAACAACTTTAGATCATGAACTCTCTCCTCCACCCCCAGCCCCTTTCCGATCCCCCTTTTTTTTTCCAATAATTTACAGATTTTTCTTTTCCCACCTATTTCCATTATTTTTAAATGTATTTCCATCCATTGTTTTATCTCTACCTTTTAGCCTTTTTCGATTCCTTCACCCCACCCCAACCCCACTAGGGCTATCTGTACCTTGCTTGTCCTGCTTTCTACCCATAATTAGCACATTCCTTAGATAATATCACCACCTTCAACACCTCTTTGTCCTTTTGTCTGTGACATCTTTTGGTTATCTCCACCTATCACTGGCCCTCTATCCAGCTCTACTTGTCCCACCCCCCCTTAAACCAGCTTATATTTCACCCCTCTTCTATTTTTACTTAGTTCTGTTGAAGAGTCATACAGACTCGAAACGTTAACCGTGCTCCTCTCCGCAGAGGCTGCCAGACCTGCTGAGTTTCTCCAGGTATTTTTGTTTTTGTTTTGAGGTTTGATCCCTGTTCCGGCTGAGTGGATTCTGGCCCGAACCCCTACGGTGCTGTGGGTTGGACCTGTCTCTGGTCTGAGAGCTGAAGCAGAGGATTATGGATGTAGCTCAGCCTAAGCTTCAGAGTCCTCAGCATCTGCCTATTGACACTTCTGTTGAAGGAACAAGCACCAACACCTCTAGATGTTTGGCATAATTAGCCAAGCTGCATCTTGCCTTTCACGCGCTATAATCACTCTGTGACCCCCTATGAACGCAGCAAAGTTTCTGACTCTATTCACTGACAGATTGTTTCCTTGAACTGTGAATAACTAAACCTGATTTTCTACACAGCCCTATTCTTCCCGTCTTCACCTTTTTGACTCCTTCTCCTCGGACTTCTCTGCCCTTGTATCTTCATCAATTCTCCCATCCATACTCAATAACCACCCTCTCAGCCTCAGCATCAATCATGGGTCTGTTACTCCTGAGGTCTCAGTCCTCGATGACGCTTTCTTTAGTAATTTCTTCACCTCCTTTGTCAATCAGAACCTCCTGCTTTACCTCAACGTACTCCTGATTTAACAATTTGTATTTATATGTTGCCTTTAAAGTGATGATTTCCACCTTCACATCGACCCCCGATAACCTTTGATTCCCTTGCCTAACGAGAATCTACCTACCTCCACCTTAAAAATATTCAGCGACACCGCCTTTCGAGGCAGAGGGTTCAGAAGCTGAAACGCCTGTAGTTTAATGGAATGTCCCAACATGTTTCGCAGGAATCAGAAAGCTAAATATGATACAGTGTCACACCTGGAGGTAATGACCTGGCTCTTGCTCAAAGTGGAAATCATTGTCGGATTGCCTCTGTGTTTGGCGCTGCTCCACATTTTTTGAGGGCCTTACGTTCCCCGGGCTTCCCCAGGAATGCTGAGGGCAGCATCCATCAGAGAACTTCATTGCAAGCGTGCCGTGTCACCGGGTGGGGTGAGTGGAGGCAACCCGCACCCCCCCCCCCCCCCCCCAACACCCCCACAACCTTTATGGTAAGTTTAAATGCCCAGCATGAATGTTAATGAATGGGCGAATGGATACGGGTGAGGTGGTATGTGTGTTGGGGGCAGTCGGATTGGGGGGGGGTAGTCATGTTGGGTCAGGGGGTCTTGGGGGGGCTGTGGGTCAGTGTGAGTGATTGGCGGGGCATTGGCGGGGGGGGTAAGTTATCCGGGAATTAGACTAGGATTTTTCTGTCTTAACATTTCCTGGCTAACTATCCAGGTAAGTACCATGGAACCGTCCAAGCTCTCCGTCTCCAGCTCAGCATCGGACACACTTTCGGAGGGTCCTGGAGGGTAGGGAGTTGTCCATCACTGGTCCCACGGAGGTCCGTATATCAAGATTTCCACAGGGGTCCCAACAGATATCTTGGGTTGTATGTAGTCTCCGACAATCCCGGAGACAGGAAGGTCTGGGCCATTAGGCCAAAAACGTGCTCGGAAAGGTAGGTTTTAAGGAGTGTTTTAAATGAGGAAAGCAAGTTAGAGAGTTGGAGAGGTTTGGAGAGAGAACTCCAGGGCTTAGGGCCCAAGCAGTTGAAGCAACAGCTACCAATGGTGGAGTGATTATAATTGGGAACGTTCAAGAGACCAGGATTAACAGATGGGAGAGATCTCAGAGGGTTGTGGGCTGGAGGAGATTACAGAAATAGGGAGAGGGGAGGTCATGGGAGGGATTGGAAAACAAGGTTGAGAATTTTAAAATTGAAATGTTGCTTAACCAGGAGCCAATGTAGGTCAGTGAGCACAGGGGGTGAAAGGGGAACGGGGCTTGTTAAGACATGGACAGCAGAGTTCTGAATGACCTCAAGTTTAAGGAGGGTAAGAATGTGGGAGGCCAGACAGGAGTGAGTGAGAAGTCAAATCTAGAGGTAGCAAAGGCATGAATGAGGGTTTCAGGTGATTGGAGACAGAAGTGAAGTTAGAGGTGGAGAAAGGCAATCTTAGTGAACTTCAATCCACTTCCTTCCATTTGCATGGCATTACTTGCCTTCAGCTCGTTCTGCATTGCCGATGACTCTTCCGTTGTGACTGAAACCTCTGAAATTCAAATTCACCAATGCCCTTCTCACTGATCTCCATCCTCCAGTGTCCGGACCCTTCTGTACCCTCCAATTTTATATCCCCTTCTTCTGGGCAATTTGATAAAGTCGTAGAATGGGACAGCAAATGAGGCCATCTGGCCCATTGTGACTGTGCCAGGAATGACCTAATGGAGATACTGAGCCATTTGAAACTTTGTGATTCGGGTGAAAGTTCAAAGCTCTGAGCACTTGTGGCCACTGAAGCTGCGATTTACTCTCCAGCTTCCTTTTTCATCTTCCTTTCACCCCTCCGCTGATGGCAGGTTTGCTATCCGTCACAACCCTAATGTCTGGGACAACCTCCCGAAATCCCTCTTGTCCTTTCTCTCTCACCCCGTCAAACAAAACTTCCATGTTGACAAGTTCATTCACACGGAAAAGACTCTGGTCTTTAATATTTATTCATTTTCTCTCTGTTTTCCACAGCAAAGAACCAGGAGGAACCCAAGCTGTTGCATGGGTTGTGCTAAGTGTGGAAATATTCAAGTCACCCAACATTAGGTTCAATAGCAAGTTCCAAGTTGAACTTGGCTGACACCTTTGTTGTTCATCTCCCTTGAAGTGTTTATATTGTTGCTTGTCATTCTGACATCTGTTTTTCTAGAAATATTTCATGGAGTGTGGGTGTCACTGGCCAGCATTTGCCGCCCATCCCTAGCTGCTCTTGAACTGAGTGACTTGTGAGGCCATTTCGGAGGTCACGGTTGTGGGTCTGGAGTCACATGTAGGTCAGACCAGGTAAGGATGGCCGATTTCCTTCCCGAAAAGACATTAGTGAAACAAATGGGTTCTTACAGCCATTGATGATTGTTGTCATGGTCACCGTTACTGAGACCAGCTTTCAACTCCAGATTTGTTAATTTAATTTAAAATCCATGATGGGATTGGAACCCAGAGCATTAGCCTGGGCCTCACTAATCTAATGATATTACCACAATGTCACCATCTCCCTCATACTGTGACTCCCCTCACTGCTTATACCACTTCCAAGTTTCAATTAGAAATTATATCCAAGTAGGGTCAGTATTATCAATAACTAATAGATTTTAAAATTGATAAGAGCATTAATCCTGTTTCTGCCTCCCTGGAGGATACATCCCTCCCACCTGTAGAACAAATCCACCCCCAAATCTCTACTCCTGGCTCTTAACCAATTGTAGATCTGCGCATCCCTGTCCCTTTAATCTCATGGGCTGCCATTTAGCAAACCCTTCTATATTGGGGCGTCTTGTGGACAGCAGGTTCGCAAACCCTTGTGAACATGTTAAACGTTTGTGGCTATTGATGGTGTCAAAGGTAATTACAGAGCTGACACCTTTAGATTTGTTTTGGGAGTCAGGAGAGCCAATTTCAGTGGAAGTTTCTGTCTGCGTGACTTGTTGCTGCTAGAGAAAATAGATGCAAGTCTTTCACGTGAATGGTAAGATTTATGTTGACTGGCTTTGAAGGGTTTGCAACCAGGTTCCTGGGATGAAAAGGTTGCCCTTATGAGGGAGAGATTGAGTAAAACGGGCCTATGTTCTATGGAGTTAAGAGAATAAGAGAGGCACTCACCAAAAAGCTTGACAGGGTTAGAGAGGGTGTTTCCCTAGACTGGGGAGTCTAGAATTGTGGGATGTGGTTGTGGGTGGGGGGGGGGGGGGGTGATAGGGCAGGATTTTTACCCCGTCGGGCAGGCTCACCGGGGGCAGTCGGGAAGCTGACCTCTGCCCGCGATCGGGCCTGGACCGTGATTTTCTGGTGACAGGCCTTAAGCGTGAAGTGCTGCCTGTGTGTGTGTGTGTGTGTGTGTGTGGGGGGGGGTGGGGTGTGAGGGAGAACTTTGCAGGAAAAGCTCGCTGAGGCCACAGAGCTTCTTTGGGGAGATGGTGCTATAAAAAATGTAAAAATAAAGCATTTTGAGGAGTTAAATGACTGTACACGAGCCGGGACACGTTAGCAATTGGCGCAAAAATTTTTTTGATTTGTTAAACGATGGATTGAAACCTCACCCCCCACCCGCCCGTGGATGAGGCTTCGCAAAAAACGCAAAGGCCGCTTGGCCTTTTCACCCACTCGCCAACCGTAAGGCTGGGTGAGCAGTGAAAAAATTCAATGCGGTTGGATTGTTAACGGCCTTAATAGGCCTTTCAAGTGCCGGCGGGGGTGTCGCCAACTCCTGCACGCGCGCCCACCACCGAAATATCATGTCATGGCATCGGGACACTTGCCCGGCCTCATCGCCCATCATTTTACGCTTGTTCGGGTCGGGCACACTCCTGCCCGCTCGAGAAGCTAAAAGTTCCGGCCTATCAGGATAAGGGGACGGCCATCGAGGGCTGAGATGAGCGGGGATTTCTTTACTCAGAAGGTTGCGAATCTTTGGAATTCACTACCCCAGGAGGCTGTGGATGCTCCACCATTGTGTGTATTCAAGGCTGAGGTCGATAGATTTTAGGCTCTAAGGGAATTAAGGAACACGGTGGGTGAAGGTGGTGTTAATTTTACTGAATGGCAGAGTAGGTGCAAGGGTCTGTCTAGCCAACTCCTGCTCCTGTTTCTTAAATTCTTATCAAGTCATTAAAAGGGGAAGATTCCGGAACAACTGATCTCAAACTTATCCAGCAGCTGAGAGTCTTCAAGGAGGTTCTGGAGATCTAGCATCTCTCGACTGTTGAGAGTTAACTATTGAAGGAGGCATTCTCCAACTCCCGCTCAACAGCACCCCTCCTCTCACTCCGCACTCTCTCTGCTCCCCCTAAACTTAAATTATTCAAATGACAGCAGTGTCAAACAAAGGGCTTTCCAAAAAGATTGCAAACGAGCTTCAATCCCTTATGGAGGGTCGCAGACACACATCAGCCCTGCACCATCACCAAATGCAGGAACTCAAGGCAGCTCTCTCCTGAGCCAACTCCTGATGAGCTCTCAGTCATTAAATTTGAGTAATGGGAAGCTTAACATAGGCTGGTTAACTGCATTGTTGTATTCAGAGTTCAGTGAAGCGTGAATTTAAGACCACAGACTTGGAGTGCACTCAACGTAATCGTGGAAAGTAAAGAAGTTAGTGTAGGTAGGAGAAACTGGGCGCACTATTGGAGCATTGCCTTCATGTACAGCTCACCAGTCAGAACTCAGCACTCTGCGGGTAGCTCTCTCATCATCTCTGGTTCAGAAGCCTGTCCAAGTCCCATTCTCAACACCTGAGCACTAACATTTCATTTGATTCCATGATATCCGAGCCAACGTTTACCCATTAACCAACATCATTAAAAAAAAAACCAAATGATCTGGTCATTATCATGTTGCACAACAGTGACTACACTTCAAAAGTCTAAGTGTGTTGATAGATTCTGAGGTCAGGATAGGCGCTATATAAATGCAAGGATCTTTTGTAAAAAATCGAATTATAAATTGGTACCTTAACCCAGGAAAGTTAAGATGTCACTTGTATGGCCTTAACAAACTTCTTTATTTCAACAAAAGTCATATAAATTGAAAAGACAAAAGAGATCCCAGGTCAACCGATGGGCAGGATTGCAATGACACGTTATTTCGTTGTGATATTTACAGAACTGTGCCTTCTCTTTTTCTTAAAGAGTTCATGACAAATAATGATACATACATTGCAATTAACAAAAATAAAAACTAGACCTTTCGTAGGTATTTAAAAAAAAAACTCAAAGCACTCCCCAATGCAACATAAAGCCAAGATATGGCCTCTAGGGTGTACAGTGCAAGTCAAAAAGTTAAGTGCCTTCTCTCTGATTTGAGGCAGTATCACAGAATGTTGCTGTCCAAGAGAACCTACTGGGCTCCTCCTTCCGTCGCGCTGTTTTTTTTAGCCATCTTCGTGGTTAAATTTGAACACTTTTTGATCTCATCCGCAGTATGCTTAACTGTGGGCCAAGCGATATGATACAAGTCACCTGCCCATCGACCAGCCACCCTTCCATTTACAATCAAGCAGCTGAAACGAACATTGTACATTCGTACCAATACATTCTTTTCCCTGTGACCCCCATTCGTCTGCAATACCACCCGCTAACCCCCATCCCCTGGAGCCTTCTGACCGCTAATGTGTCAACCTCCCTCCTCCCCCACTCTGACTCTCTCACACCATTGTCAATAAAAGGTTGCTGAAATCCATTGGGTTCCAATTGCCCTGCCCTGGTATCTCACCCAAACAGCATTCTTCTGGTTTAGCCCATTGCCAAAGCGTGTGGGAAATGTGGCATGGATTTCCCACCGGTAAAATTAACGGTGGAAAGAGACGACAGCCACACCCGAAACTCTGACACCCACTTCTGGGCGAGGAGGTGGAAATGGGAATTATTCCCCGCCCATGAGCCTTGACAGTCAGACTTGGGGGGAAGCGCGTGGATGACAAGTCCGTCTGTTCTCTTCTACCCAATGTTCAAACGCAAATGTTCCAACGGGCACCAGACCCACTGCTCTCTCTCAATAACCAATCGTCGCGCAGGGTGATGTTGGCCAACTCCAAACAGACCAGGAACCAATCACTAACCCTTTTCTGCTCTCTACACGATGCAATACAACACTGGGCAGCACCTTTAGCACCCAAGCAATCGGAGAGATGGGCCCCGGCTTGGCTCTCAATAACTCTGACTCCTTTCAACTTTGAATTCTCAAGCACACTAATACGAACCGTCTCAGACATTCGCAAACATGCATTCCGTATTTGTGAGGCTCTTTCAGACACCACACTATCTTTAAACAATCCTGTCTTCACTCAAGATGGACAAGCTGAGCAAAATGATGGAACTTGGTGTTTAAACTATCTGTCCTTAGGAACAGGAGGAGGCCAATCAGCTCCCCCGAGCCTTCTCTGCTATTGAATTGGATCACAGCTGATCTGCTTCTCAACTCCATTTTCCCACCTTTGCTCCTTGATCCTTTGATAATCTTACCAGACAAAAACCTATCAATCTCAGCCCTGGAAGCGCAAACTGTCTCCCAGCACCCACAGCCTTTTGCCGAATGGGAGAATTCCACAATTTCTCTGACATATTGTGTTTCTCGTCACTCTCCTGAATGACCTGGCCCTAATTTTTAAAGGTGATAGCCGCTTGCTCTCGATTCACCCATCGGAGAAAATAGTTTCCTTGTATCTACCCTATTGCAACCTTTAATCATCTCATTGAGGTCAGACCCTCAGTCTCCAGGGGGCTACAAGTCACATTTCTGCAAGCTGCCCTCATGACTTAACCCCCTAAGACCCGGTATATTTTGTACTTTTTACTGCCTTCTGCAGAGTCCTGGAATTCACTGGGATGCCCCACGTGGGTCTTGCCTTCTCTTTGGCAATTTCTAATTCTCAAAAGGCGACACTCTCCATCGCCCGTGGTTGTAATACATTTTCCCGAATGCAGCTGTCTGTCCATATTGGGGGTCCTGGTCTGTGCTGGTGAGGTTAAACATTTCTGTGTGCTCCATATTATGATCCTGTTAACAAAAGTACGCTAGTGGGATAAAAATGAGGTTCTTTGGCAGTTTTGAAGCTTTGTCGATGACAGCGATGGGACTGCGGGCCTCGTTCACGTTGTTTGCAAAGCTCCGCTGCCTCCGGTGACCTTTCTCACGGACTGTCCCATCACTGGTAGGAACATCTGTGTTAGACTCACCTGGGCCTTGCTGAAGGTTGCTGTCCTCCCACTGCCCCCTATTTGAAGGTTCACGGTGGTGGAGTAGCTGGCTTTCACGTTCCCTTTCTCTTTGCTTGAACTAGCTTCAGTCGCGCTTTTACCAGGTGTTGAGCCGCCGAAGCTCTCGACTTGGCCGTTGCCGGCTTCAATAGCCGAAAGCTGAGCAGCCCCACCATCAGTGACGTCCATAAACCTCCCCGTGCTCTCAGCCCTCCGGTCAGGTGACTCGGCACAACCTGTGACCACCACTGTGTCCTCTCGCTCTGTCTTCTGGCAGCTCTGAGACATGGAATCTTCACCATCAACCGTGGTGTACCTTGTCTGAAGCTCATGGACAACAGGCCATGTGATAGTCTCCAGTTCCTCAGAAGAGGGGCTAGTTTTACGCTCAGCAGAATAGGGGAGTTCTGGACTAGTGCAAGATAGACTGCTGAACTGTTCCTTGTTGTACAATCGCCCGTTGGTCAGCTCTCTGACACAGCCTTTGCCGATTCCCCTAGAACCTCCATACGCTGGGCTACATGACCAATCCTTGACGTTAACACAAGACTTACTGGTTCCTCCGGTTTGCTGATTCACCTGCACTGAACCATTGAGCCATTTACTGGGGCTGGAGGTAGGAGGTGACATGGGGGGTGACATTATTCTGGAGCTTTGACAAGACGATGATGGGCCTATGGAGGATGTCGGTGATTGGGCCTGTATATTGATGTATAGTGAAACAGGAGATCCTACTCTCGAGCTCGTCTGTGAGGATGATGGTGATAGTCCTGCAGAGCTGGACCTTTCTGGGGAAGTGGACCTCATCCTTCTGAGAGTGCAGGTGGACACTGGAGAGTGAACCCTGGGACCGGAACAGGAGACAGGGGTAAAGACGTCGACAGAGTGACTACGCATCAGGGAATATACTCCGGGAGCCGGGGTTGCTGATGAAGGAGCTGTTGCTGACGGGTTGACAGTGTTGGCAGCTGAAGTTTGGTGCTCCGAGCTTCTGTCCAGTTTGAAAGGGGAGATGATCTCTTTGTGGAGCTGGGTTCCAGTTGGTGGACAGGTGCAGCACTGAGAGACAAGAGAAAGTCCTGGGTCCACAGCAGGTGAACAGGGCTTTGTGCTCGTGTGCAGGAGGGCCAGTGTGTTCGCTGTCTCTGCATTTTGCGAGGGACATTGATCCCTGAGGTTTTTGAAGGGTGACGCTCGTGTCGGAGATGCTGAATAACTTGAAATGGAGGAGTCAGGACATGGCGTTCGAGGCAATGGAGATGGAGGACACAACCTCACTCCTTTGTCACACTCTGGTGACAGCTGAAAGCCTTGACCTGGAGGATGTGTCTCAGAGTTACTGCAACTGGAGAGTGAATTTTGCTCCTGGGAATCTCTTTGTGCCACAGCTGGGTTAGCGTAGGAGCTCTCAGGGGCATCTGTAGGTGGCACCCATGAATTTACTGGTGATGACAGGAATAAGCAAACTCCCAGACCAGTGTCTGAAGATGATGACTGCACTGCTTTGTTGCAGCTGAAGGCTTCTGGTCCGCTTAACAAAGGTAAAGAATTGACTCTCCCTCTTTGGTATTGCAATTGAGGTCTTGAACTGGGCAGAGCTGGAGAAGGGGCCCGTTGCTTTGGGCACAGCAAGGACGGAGAGTGAACTTGTCGAGTGGTAGCAGAGGGTGAAGGTGATGTGGGGCCAGGGTGCAAGGAGGTCGCTGGGCACAACTGAAGAGAGTCAGGCCTTTGATTGCTGAAGGTCAGGAGCTCTTCATATTGCTTGGAGCCTCCTGAATCTGACGTCTGCATCCGGCTCTGGCGTCGAAAGGGAGAGGGTGATCGCAGTCTTAAACTTAGTGAAAGGGGCTGTGCCTCCACACTGCTCCCTGGAGGGAATGGAGAGCAATCTTTGGCAGTTTTCGATGGACAACCAGAATCCAACATTGAACTTGTGCACTTTGGAGGAAGCGAGTCTGTCCTAAGGTTGGATACCGAGGGTGACCACTCCTGCTCCCTGGAGGATGTGGCACATATCGTGGGGCTGTTGCGTGTTTGAAGCGGTGAAGGCATCTTGGCATCGGGACCCATGGATGGGGATGGCTGGACTGTGTGAGTAGCACGTGCCAAAGCAGCACTGCCTTTGGGGGGCTTCATTGACTGTTCCAGCTGTTTTATGGCAGATGGGGATGGAGATCTTCCACGGAGGCTGACCCATGTTGGCAGCGAGCAGCAAAGTTCTGAGCTAGTGCACATTAAAGAGCTGCCATACTTGGCTGGAGGTGTCTCATGTACCAGACTGGTAGGAGCTGAAGACTGTGACTGATCCACTGAGGTTCTCTCCGATGGACTCACCAAGCCCTCTGCATCTTGAGTCTTCACCATGAGGCACTGTTTGAGTAACTCATCAGTGGTAGGAGCAAGATATTTGACCCCTGAACCATCATGCTGGTGATCAGAGATTGGCTCTGCAGAGTTACTGCGCAGTAGAGCTGGTGGCTGAGTCTTGGTAGGAGTTTGGGATGGACGGATTCGATGGTTCATTGACTTTGTACTTGATGGAAATGCTCCCTCCAGTGCCGAACTTGACCAATCTGCAGTCGGTGACTGGTCCTTGCAATTTAATGGGGAGGGAGGTGGAATGTGTTCCTTTGAACTTAGGTTCTGATTTTGTGCCAAGAGACTGGAACATTCCAAAGTCGGGGAACACGCTCTGGAACTTGTTTGGGATGGAGGAGGAACTGGTTTTGTCGCAGTGGTCAGAAGCGAGTTGTGCTGAGAGTGGCCCAGACATTGTGAGGTAGGTGATTGCGCTCGAGAACTTGTTGTCGATGAAGGAGCTTGTTTATTAATGCTGGAAGCAGATAGAAGCAAGTTTGCTGATGAGGAATTAAGGAGGGCTGAAGTTGGTGATTGCGGTCTTGAGCTAATCCAGTTAAATGAAGAACTGTCAGCCCTTAAACTGGGAACCTGTGAAGTCTGTAGCGCTGAGTTGGAAGATGTGAAGGCAGATGATTGAGGGCTTGTTGCAATTGGTAATGGAGAAGAGGGAATCATTTGGTTGGCATCTGTTGAGGAGATAGATTGCAACATTGAGTCATCTAGTTGCTGTGTTGGGGAATCTGCATCCGTATCCTGAAGCTGTAGGCTCGAGATTTCAGACTTTGCTTTGGATACGGAGACCTGTATGGTGTTCTCCTGGGCATAGAGGATAGGGATTGGATCTTGAATGACCAAATGTCCATATGGAGTTGGTTGCTCCAGAGCCTTAACTTCATCTGTAAAAAATAGGATGGGGAACAAAGACCAGAGAATTAGTGTTCTTACCTCTTGCTAACATTAGAAGCCTAAGCTGGTCAATAAATCGCAATCAAGATTTTAATCTGAACACAAACCCTTTCCATCAATCTACATTCCCTCCCACACAATTTGCAACCAACTCCTGTGATGATCCATGAGATTATGTCATGGTTGGCTGAGTATTACAGACTGGGAATGTCCCAGGGTTAGATTCAATCCCTGGCTTTAATTTAGTCCCTAATAAATTTCTGAGACATTATCCATGTTCAATGGATGAATAAAAACAAAAAACTGTGGATGCTGGAAATCCAAAACAGAAACAGAATTACCTGGAAAAACTCAGCAGGTCTGGCAGCATCTGCGGAGAAGAGCAAAGTTGACGTTAGTTCTGTTGAAGGGTCATGAGGACTCGAAACGTCAACTTTACTCTTCTCCGCCGATGCTGCCAGACCTGCTGAGTTTTTCCAGGTAATTCTGTTTCAATGGATGAATGTTTTATATTCAAAATGCTGATAGTGGTGAGAGAGACATCAGAAGCTTCCTCCACAGAGCCACTTGCTGGAAGAATTTACTACAGCACTGTGACAGTTGACATAGAGAAACAGAATGGGAGATACTGGCGTAATAAAGATTTGCATTTATGTAGCGCCTCTCATAGCCTCAGGATGTTCCAAACTGCTTCTCAGCCAAGGAAGTACTTTTTTAAAGTGTAGCCATTGTTGCAATGCAGGGAGAGTGCCAACCAAACTGCTCACAGCAAACTCCCGCAAACAGCACGGAAATAACAGGCAGAGAATCTGTTTCTTAGTGGTGTTGATTGAGGCCTGGACACTGGGGATAACTCCCCTCTCTTTTTTTTTTTGCAACAGTCCCATGGGTTTGTTTATGTCCAACTGAGTTCCTTTCACGCTGGCTGGCCCTTACTTTTGCTGTCTATGGGATCTTGCTGTGCGTGACATGTCAGCTGGAATTTGCTTAGAACCTAATACTGACTGCACTTTGAGACAGCTCAAGCAAGTGCAAAACACTGAATGGTTACAAGCAGTCACTTTTGTGCAGTGAGAAACATGCCAGTTATTTTCTGATTTGAACCATTTTTTTTTGGTAATGTTGTTTGAGAGGTCGATGTTTGTTAGGATGACAAAGGGTTTCATCGAGCTATCAAAATATATCACAAGCTCGTTTACGATTGCCCTGCCCCGGACCTGCGCTCTGCTCTCAGTTTTCAATGCGTTAGCACATCTCATTGGTCTCTGTCCTGAAATTCTTTCCCTTCTAAGCACTACTTTCACTGAAAGCACATTTTTCTAATTCTACTGAAAACCTGCTTCAGCCAAGACCATCAGCGAAGATATGTTAGCCTTGGATAGGCTGAAGGACAGATTCCCCAGAATGATACACCACCTGACCCACCTCCAACTCTGTAACCCTCTCCAGCCTCACAACCCTCCAGGATCTCTGCATGCCTAATCCCGGCCTCCTGGGCAGGCCCAATTTTAATTGCTCCCCCATTGGTGGCCGTGCCTTCTGCTACCAAGGTCCCAAGCTCTGGAATTTCTTTCCTAAATCTCTCCACCTCTCTTTCCTCCTTTAAGACACTCCTTAAAACCTACATCTGACCAAGTTTTAAGACCTGTCCTAATATCTCCTCATGTGGCTCAAATTTTATATGGTATTGTTAGATTTCAACAAGGAGTTTATAGGGTCGATGGAGAGAAACCATTTGCACTGGTGTAGGGGTGTGGCAAGGGGGTGTCCACAGCAAGGGGCTATAACCTTAAAATTAAAGCCAGGTGTCAAGAAACACTTCTTCATACAAAGCGGAGTGCAAATCTGGAATTCTCTCCCCCACCAAGAAACTGTTGAGGCTGGGGTCAACTGCAAATTTCAAAACCCAGGTTGATAGCTTTCTTTCAATAAGAAGATTGAGGGATAGGGAACCAAGGCGGGTAGGTGCAAGGTACAATATAGATCAGCCACGATGCAACTGAATGGGGTAACAGGTTCAAGGGGCTGAATAGCCTTTTCCTGGTCCTCTATTCCTAGTGCATATTCTGTAAAGTATAACAACAACATGACATCAGCCCATGGGGCAATTTAAAAGGATAAGACTCAAAACAGGATGTTTCTGGTGCTCATCCCTTATAAATGTGAAGCCTACGTGGCACTGGAGCCTGTCCGGAGTTCTGGGGGTCTGTCTGGAGCCTGTCCCGAGTTCTGGGGGTCTGTCTGGAGCCTGTCCCGAGTTCTGGGGGTCTGTCTGGAGCCTGTCCTGAGTTCTGGGGGTCTGTCTGGAGCCTGTCCCGAGTTCTGGGGGTCTGTCTGGAGCCTGTCCCGAGTTCTGGGGGTCTGTCTGGAGCCTGTCCCGAGTTCTGAGGGTCTGTCTGGAGCCTGTCCCGAGTTCTGGGGGTCTGTCTGGAGCCTGTCCCGAGTTCTGGGGGTCTGTCTGGAGCCTGTCCCGAGTTCTGGGGGTCTGTCTGGAGCCTGCCCGGAGTTCTGGGGGTCTGTCTGGAACCTGTCCCGAGTTCTGGGGGTCTGTCTGGAGCCTGTCCAGAGTTCTGGGGGGTCTGTCTGGAGCCTGTCCCGAGTTCTGGGGGTCTGTCTGGAGCCTGTCCAGAGTTCTGGGGGTCTGTCTGGAGCCTGTCCAGAGTTCTGGGGGTCTGTCTGGAGCCTGTCCAGAGTTCTGGGGGTCTGTCTGGAGCCTGTCCAGAGTTCTGGGGGTCTGTCTGGAGCCTGTCCAGAGTTCTGGGGGTCTGTCTGGAGCCTGTCCAGAGTTCTGGGGGTCTGTCTGGAGCCTGTCCGGAGTTCTGGGGGTCTGTCTGGAGCCTGTCTGGAGCTCTGGGGGTTTGTCTGGAGCCTGTCCGGAGTGCTGGAGCCTGTCTGGAGTTCTGGGGGTCTGTCTGGAGCCTGTCCCGAGTTCTGGGGGTCTGTCTGGAGCCTGTCCCGAGTTCTGGGGGTCTGTCTGGAGCCTGTCCCGAGTTCTGGGGGTCTGTCTGGAGCCTGTCCGGAGCTCTGGGGGTCTGTCTGGAGCTTGTCCGGAGTGCTGGAGCCTGTCCCGAGTTCTGGGGGTCTGTCTGGAGCCTGTCCGGAGTGCTGGAGCCTGTCCGGAGTGCTGGAGCCTGTCCGGAGTGCTAGTGTCTGTCCGGAGTCTGTTTGGAGCCTGTCCAGAGTACTGGAATGTGTCCGGAGTGTGTCCGCCTTGAGGAATAACTAGGCATCTTGCTACCTTGACTTAATTTCCATGATTATCACAAATGCTAGAAGTGTAGAAGTTCCTCACAGCTATATTTAACCCTGACTGAATGACTGCGTATCAGCACAGTGCAGATGCCCCAAAGCAGATTCTAAAAGCAACTGGATCAAATCTGCCTTCTTGCCAGAACCAGTTACTAAGCAATTTCAACCCAGCACCAACAGAAAATAATTTCTCTCCTAATTATATTTGAATAAGTTTGTTATTTTGCATTGACATTAGGAGTAACAAACTTCAACATCTCTGTGGATCAGCACAAGCCATTTCACAACATCATATAATTCACTGAGTTGCAATCAAACCAGATCATTCCTTAATAAAAACAGAAAATGCTGGAAAAGCCCAGAGGTAAGGTCTCAGAGCTCTGAAGGAGAGTCATACGGATGCAAAACGTTAACTGTTTCTCTCACCACAGATGCTGCCAGACCTGTTGGGTTTTTCCAGCATTTTCTGTTTTTTATTTCAACTAATCTGGGGTCCATCAGCAAATCATGGGACATTATTGTGGCTCTTGCCAGCCCTGAGTTGCACCCAGAGTCAGAAGGTCATGGGCTGAAGCCCCACTATGGCAACTTGAGCAAAAGCCCTGGCTGACACACTCAGGAGAGTGCTGAGGGAGTGCTGCACTGTTAGAGATACAATATTAAACCCAGGCTCCAACTGCCCTCTCAGCTGCATGTCAAAGACCCCCTTGGCAATTATTTCGAAGAAGGAGGAGGGAGCTCTTTCTAGCTTCCTGGCCAATATTTATCTGTCAACCAACGTGGCTAAAACACAGACTATGTAGAGTATGCAAAGCAAAAAAAACGGGCTGCTGCTCTGTCCAATCACTTGTGCTTCCACCCCACATGCGTCTCAGATCAGATGAGGCCAATCAGATGACCAGCAGCTCTCCAGTTCACCCAGCGACGCTGGGAAGTGAGGGCAGCAGAGGCCACTGCCGAGACTGGGCAGCCCCTCAACACAGAGCCGTGGGGGAGACTGGGTAACCAGATGAATGGAGCTGCATTCACTGGGGCCTGTCAGGGTCTGGTGAGAGGGGAATGGGGATGAGGTAGCATTCTGGAGGCCTGGGGAACCAGCAGAAGCAGCGAGCACCACGGAGAGGGGGGTGGGCCTTCATTGGGCATAGGGTGCTTAACAGGAGGGGTCCCTGCACCCCTCCCAAAGACCAGAGCCAATCCGCTAGAGTATATCTGGTAGCCCCACCACTTGCTGTGGGCATCCCGGCCACTGGTGAAATAATAGTGGAGATGGGAGGAGGTCTTTTAGTCACCATTAATTGGTCGCTTAAGGGCCTCAATTGGCTCAAGGGCAGGCAAGATGCCCAACACCTACCCCGCCACTGGTAGAATACCAGTGGCGACAGGTAGATGGGCGTGGTGCTCCATGTCACCCCACCCAATTTTACACCTTGCCCCCAACTGCTTTTTGGGGGTGGGGTGGGGGGGGGGGGGGGGGGGGGGGGGCAAGGGAGTGGTCATCAAATTCAAGGTGTTAATTGGAGGATGGGGGTCATGTTTAACCAGCTCGGTTAAAGGTGGCAGTTCCCTTCCCTGAAGACTATGAGAGAACCAGCTGGATTTGGCTTCATGCTGCACTGCCTTTAACTAATAAAGCAGGACAGGAGATTGATTTTAAGGTTAAGGAACAATCTCAGTCAAGAGGAGAGCAGCGAGATGACAAAGTCTCCACGAATCCCATTCTACTTCCAACAACTCCATGCCATGTATTCCAGAGTTACTGCCCCTTGTGCCGCTCCTGCCATACACCCTCAGAGATGGTGCCATCCTCACGCTGGGTAACTCACCATAAACGTTGACATCCTGGTGTTCTTCCTGTGCTCGAGCCAGTTTCATTACTTGTCTTCTCTTCCGTTGCTTAGGCTCTGCTCTTGTCTCAGGTCCCAGTTCCCAGATCCTCCTCGGCATTGGGGCTTTCTTTCTGCTGACTCTCTGGCTGTACATTTTTGCCAACACTTGAACTTTATTCATGATTTTCTCAGAGTTCTGAAAGAGGCAGCTATCAAGGTCTTCACAGAGCGGTAACCCAGCCATGTCGTGACCAACACAACAAGGAGCATTGTCGCCAGGGCAATACTCACTTCCCCGATGGGCTTTTACATCAGGCTTTGGACCCTTCTTTTCATCTGACAGATTCTGCTCAATCCCTGGTGGCTCTTTGGGAAGGTCTGTCGATGAGCTGAGATCAGAATCCTCCAGGATCAACAGAGGCTCGCTGTAGCTGGTCTGCTGATGGTTGGGTAATCCCTTATTCTTTCTCGCTGCTTTGGCATATCCGTTCCACGATTCATATTTGTGGCAAAAATGAGCTGCTTTCTCCATTTCTCTCCAAACTTTGATAATTTCTGCGCAGGTCTTAAATTCCGTTTCTGATTCGCTTTCAGCAGAGCCGTTACAACAGGGCGAACCTGTGCCTTCGTTGGACAACTTCCGTTCTTCCTGATCCTGAGCGGAACCGGGCCGAGGCTCGGAGTTTTCCAAGAGGGAGTCAGAACTCGAGGTTGAAACTGACGCGCTGACTGATGAGTAAGATCGGGAGCTGCTGCTGTTAACCTTGTCATTCTGAACCTCCTGTATGCTCTCGTGTGTCATCTTATAATTAAACCGTAAAATGGAATCCCTCACTACACCTGTTGGGATAAATGAGATGCTCTCTCTTCGTTGTAGGTAGAATTGGTCATTGTTCATCTCCGCTGACTCATAATAGTTCTTGATCTTCTCAATCAGCAGTCGGTCATTTTCCATTCGTACAAAGTCCTTTTTACTCATGTTTGTCTTTTCTGATCTATCAGTGGGGCTAGTACTTAGCACCATCTCTGCAGCTGTGAACTCCTCCTCAACTAACTTTTCAGATTCCATTGATGCAGGATAGCCATTACCTTTAGAATTATCCTTCCTACTTGATGAGTTCAACTCACTCTCATTGCTGGAGCTGTGGGCGTCTTCATTGCTGGATAATGGCCTCTGGCTACTACACACTGTGTCTCTGACGGTAGATTTTCCATTAGCAAATGAAACAATGTCTTCAGATTCCTGGACAACTTGGTTTTTCTCACTCAGTGGGTCCAACTCTTCCAAATCCTCCAAATTCTGCAGAGAGGGTGGCCGCGTTGCCTTGCGGAGATCATCGTCTTCTGAAGATTCACTGTTGCATGTTCTAATTTCCTCAGCTCTGTTAACAGGTGAAATGTCTACCAGCGAAAGACCAGATGCTTCAACATCTGTATCTTCAAAATCATCCAGCAGCGGAGTGTCCCCAATGGTAGCCTTGCTTTGGAATGAGCTCTCCTCGACAATGGCACCCAGATCTTCAGAGGCTTTCTTATGCAAAAGCTCCATGTCAGCAAATATCTGTGCATAGGCAAGATAAAGAAAATGGAGATTTATTTAGAAGCTTGAACTAATCTTCATAACATTCCAATTTTTGCAATAGGATATTTCCAGAACTTGGAACTCATCAGTTGGACAAGGCATTAAAACCATTTAATGATATCAAATGGATTCTGACTAAACTTTGAATAGCTGGTATTATCTATTTATTTAACATTTTGAGTGGATCTATCATTCTCAGGCAGACATGCCAGACATCACATGCTGCTAATCCAGAACAATTAGCATCTAATTAATTTCAGGACCTATTACACTTCCCTATAATAGGGTAAAAGCAGCAGTTTTAAAGAGACAGGTTAGCTGAGCATAATGTGATAGAATTTGACATAAATTTGAATGCGATACGGTTCATTCTGAAACTGGGGTCTTAAATCTGAACAAAGGAAACCATGAAGGTACAAGGGTCAAGTTGGCTATGATGGATTGGGAAAATACACTAAAAAATTTGGTGGTAGGCACTGGCTAGTATTTAAAGAAATATGAGATGGTCTACAACGTATATACAATCTTCGAAGACACAAAAGCCCAACAGAAAAGGTGAATCAACCGTGGCTAACAAAAATCGTCAAAGATTGTATTAAGCCAAAGATAAGATTGCCAGAAAAAGTGGTAAACCCAAGGATAGGGGGCAATTTAGAATCCAGCAAAGAAGGACCAAGAAACCGATAAAGAATATGAATGCCAGCTGGCGAGAAACATAACGACGGATTGTAAAAGCTTCTTTAGGTATGTGAAAAGGAAAAGATTAGCTTGGGCAATTGTGGGTCTATTAGAGGCAGAGACAGGAGAATTTCTAATGGCTTTACAGGGAAATGGCGGAGAAACTAAACAATTACTTTGTGTCTGTCTTCACGGAGGAAGATACAGAAAATCTCCCGGAGATACTAGGGAACCAAGGTACTTGTGAAACAGAGGAACTGATAGAAATTAGTATTAACAAAGAGGTAGTACTCAAAAAATTAATTGGATTAAATGTTGATAAGTCCCCTGGACCTGATGAGCTGCATCCCAGACTGTCGAAGGAGGTGACAATAGGGATTGTGGATGTATTAGTGGTTATCTTTCAAAATTCTATAGATTCTGGAAAGGTTCCTGTGGACTGGAAAGTAGCAAATGTAACCCCATTATTTAAGAAGGGAGAGAGAGGGAGAATGGAGAACTACAGACCTGCTCGTTTTACATCAGTAGTAGGGAAAACGTTAGCACCTTTATAAAGGATATGATAACTAGACAGCTGGAAAATAATGATGTGATTGGGCAGAGTCAACATGGATTTATGAAAGGGAAATCATGGTTGACAAAACTATTGGGGATTTTTGTGGGTGCTACTTGTAGCACAGATAAAGGAGAACCAGTAGATGTGGTGCATTTGGATTTTCAGAAGGCTTTTGATAAGGTCCCACACAGGAGATTAGTAAACAAAATTAGACCACATGGAATTGGGAGGTAATATATTGGTATGGATTGAGAATTAATTAACAGACAGAAAACGGAGAGTAGGAATAAACAAGTCATTCTCAGGATGGCAGGATGTTAACAGTGGGGTTCTGCAAGGATTTATGCTTGGGCCACAGCTGTTCATGATCTGTAAAAATGATTTGGATGTGAGGACCAAATGTAATATTTCCAAATTTGCTGATAACTCCAAACTAGCTGGGAATGTACATTGTGAGGAGGGTGCAAGGAGGGACTTGGACAGGCTAAGTGAATGGGCTGGAATGGCAGATGGCATATAATGTGAATAAGTGTGAAGTTATTAACTTAGGTAAAAATACAGGGTGGCAGAGTGTTTCTTAAATGGTGAGAGGTTGGGAAGTGCAGGTGTCCAAAGGGACCTGGGTGTCCTTGTCCATGAGTCACTAAAAGTTAGCATGTAGGTGCAGCAAGTAATTAGGAAGGCAAATGGTATGTTGGTCTCCATCGTGAGGGGATTTGAGTACAGGAGTAAAGATGTCTTGCTGCAACTGTACAGAGTCTTGGTGAGACCGCACCTGGAGTATTGTGCACAGATTTGGTCTCCTTATCTCAGGAAGGATATACTTGCCATAGAGGGAGTGCAGTGGAGGTTCACCAGGCTAATCCCTGGAATGGCAGGACTGTCTTAGGAGGAGAGATTGAGGAAACTGGGCCTGTGTTCTCTAGAATATTGAAAAATGAGAGGCGACCACATTAAAACTTACAAACTTCTCCCAGGATGTGACAGGGTGGATGTGGATAGAATGTTTCCCCAGGCTGAGTCTAGGACCAGGGGACAGGGACTCAAAATAAAGGGCAGGCCATTCAGGATGGAGATGAGGAGGAATTTCTTCACTCAGAGGGTGGTGAACCTTTGGAATTCTTTTACAAGCTGTGGAAGCTCAATCGTTGATTGATAGATTTCAGGATATAGGGATAGTGTGGGAAAGTGGCATTGAGGTAGAGGATCAGCCATGATCTAATTCAATGGCAGAGCAGGCTGGAGGGGCTGAATGGCTCATGTTACTAGAAGCCGGGGTTGGATTCTGGATGTGGATCCTGTAGCTGGATCCTGAACTCAGAGGTAAACACTACCCTGTGTGAAGCCAGTTTGGTCAATGTGTCTCTGCCTGAGCTGGTCCCACTTGATCCCAGAGCTCAAAGCCCAACTGCACTCGAGTGAACTCGGTTTTTCAGGGGTGAGGCCACATATGGAGGAAAAGTGGGGCTTGAGGGAGGTCTCTCGGGAGGTGAGGATTCGGGAATGTTTGTAAATGGGGAATAAAGCTTTGCCCTGTATTTGCAATGTGTTCAATCTGACCCAACGGTGCTCAATTTTCTCACACCAGTTCATGCCAGATATCCAATCGCAATTCCAAACACGGATTGATGAAAACAATCAAAACCAAAATGAAAATAAAACCATCTTTAAAAGCTTTAACACGAAAGGACCTGTTCCATCTCCAGATCGATGTTTCCGATGCCACTGAATTCTGGGTCTTCATACTGCTCCACCTCCTCCTGCTTCTCCTCCTCACTCTGGGCTATTCGCTCTGTGGGGCCCTCACCTCTGGATGGAAGATTAGGCCTTGGTACCTCTGGTGAACCCGGCTCTGCAGCCTGGACCTCGGTGCTGATCTCCAGCTCCACCACGCTGGATGCCAGTGTGCTGACACTGCCCAGTAAACTCAACGTCTCCATGTTGGAAAGCAGGTCGTCCTCACTGCCTGTATACTAGAAACAAGAATAAACAGAGCCAACTGTTGACAATTACATAGAATTTACAGCACAGAAATAGGCCATTCAGCCCATCTGATCCATGCTGCTGCTTCTGCTCTACACAGGTCTCCTCCCACCATCTCAGTGTATCAGCATATCCTTCTATTCCTTTGTCCCTCATGTCTGTCCAGCTGAGTGCATCTATCTTATTCACCTCAACCACTCTGTGTGGTAGCGTGTTCCACTCTGAGTAAAGAGGTTTCCCTCGAATCCCTATTTGGATTTATTGGTGACTATCTTGTAGTTATGGCCCCTAGTTTTGATCTTTCCCATTAAGGGGGAAAATATGTTCTCTCTGTCTCCTCTACCAAATCTTCTAAAGACCTCAGCCTTCTCTTTTCTAGAGAAAAGAGGCCTGGCCTGTCTAGTCTTTCCTGGTAAGTATAAGCTCTCGGTTCTGGTCTCATCTCAGTAAATCCCTTTTGCATCATCGCCATCGCCTTTCAGAACTGTGCACTGTGTTCCAAGTCGGGTCTAATCATGGTCCAATACAATGTTGCTAGAGTTTTGCCTTTTTAATTCAGGTTGTATTGGATTTCAAGGTTATTAGGGGAGCTGACAAAATGGATCCAATCACTGCTACTCTGTACAGCTCAATAACTTTGCTAGTTACGCCTTACAATCCTTTATATGCTTGATCTATATCTACAGAGGATACAAGGGGTTAAATCTTAGCCCACAATCCCAAAGGATGGTTAGTAAATGGTATCTGCTCCATAGAGCCACCAGTGGTCGGTGCCTGCAACTATATTGTGACGGCTGACATAGCAAAACTGAATGGGAAACATTTATGCGACGATTTACAATGGTAACTGCTGATTGAGAAGTGTGACCAAAGATGGGGGTGGTTGAAAATAAAGTTAATAAAATGGAATAATGTACACAAGATGAAGGTTTGGATTATTTTGGTGGGGGGGGTGGGGTGGTGTTGGTGGGGGGGGTGGGTGGTGTGGGATGTACTGGGGGTGGTTGAGTTCAATTAGGAAGTTGGGTGGAATATTTTCAACCAAAGGAATTAGGGCTACCAAGAAAGGCCATTAATGTGGGTGTGCAAATGAGTTCAAGAGGCCATTGGATGGAGTTTCTAGAGAAGAGATTGAGATCAATGGTGAGGTGATTGGTTGATTTTTGAAGTGATGAGCCCTTCGACTAATGGCTTTTTCCTGCCACTGATATTCTTTACATTCTTCAGATGCATTCGACACTAGCTTGCTGCCAGTTGTTAATGGGTCTCCCATTGAACAATGCCAATCCTGTGAGCTCAGAGGCTGAAACCCTCCGCTACTGTTGAACAGGCACACGAAGGAATTCTGGAAGAGGATAACAATAGAGGCAGTTGGAGTGGACGGTATTAAGGAGCTGGTGTGACAATGAGACGTGTTTTTGGAAAGCAGAGATTGAGGGATATGAGGATAAGAATGTACCATGTTCTGGTACATTATGTCAAATTGTTCAGCACTGTTTAATGGGCGAACTATGATTTTTACAACAACAGAGAACGAATTCTGAGTAGATTTAAGCCTTTGTGCAATAGCACCACCAATGATGCCTTCTATCCAATAGTGAGGAGGAACTGGTGAGGAAGGAATGAGCTTGAGGTGGATTGTTGCATGTATCTGTTCCTAGACATTCAGTCTGATTAAGTTGAAATGTTGCGTTAATGCCAAGAAAAGATATGTTTGCAATCTGAGAATGGTCTTTTCTTTCTCTTCACACATAGTCGTTCATCCTAAGGGACTGGTGATCACAGCCGTAAAGTACTTCTGGGGAGCTAACCCCAGCCACACCCCCCACCAGCCCCTCCCAGAACACCCCCATCCCCCCTCCACCCCAACGCCCACACTCCACCCCACGCCCATCCATTCACAACACAGAAACGAGCATTGAGCCTTTCAATGCAGCTATCAGACCTATTGGAGCTATTGTCACAGACTCTGAAATATTTAAACTAAAGCTCTCTAACTTTCACGTCAGCAACTTTGAAATGTTCTGGATTATGGAATATCGGAGGTGCTAAGAGCTATCTTGAATAACCATCCTTCTAATGTATTCTACAAAACCTTGCTTTCATATACAATGATCGCAAAACTTGCAATTTCCCATTTGAAATGCTAATATTTGCCGTTGCTGGGACTAGACATCCTTTTAAGGGATTCCTGATGATGGAGTTAGAATGATGATGCTAATCCTGATTTGCCAACAACAGACTCTTACCTTCAGCTGTGTTCCTGAGCGAGTTGGAGATAGGCAGTGAGAGAGGAAACAAAAAGGGAAAAGTATTGTTAGTATCTTACCTCCCAGCTGAATCCCATCTCTGTATCTGCTGGCTTCTCCCACCTTCCCTTGCAGGTTATTTTTATCTACATCCCCCCTTGCACCTTATTCCCACCCCCATCCCACTCCGGCAACAGAAGCTGTCATCGCTAGAGATATTGGACGTTCCCGGCAGAATCCTTGGTGTTCTGCTGGAGAACTTCCAACCCCTTTTGGGTGTAACACCCCCACCCACCAATCCCCACTGATGTCCCACAGGTAGAGTCAGGGCTACAAGTGCAGCCTTAAATATGCTGCCCGGAGCTGGCATCAATCATGCCACCTGTGGGCCAGATTGTGGGTGGGGTGGGGGCGGGAAGCAGCCCGGAGGATACAACAACAACTTACATTTGCTTATCGCCTTTAAACACAGAAAAAAAGAAAGGCCCTGAGCCCCGCCACGGCGGTACGGTGAGGGAAACGGACTCGGGAGCCAAAGGGGGAAGAGTTGTTAGGGGGGAGCGATCACAAACTCACACAGACAGGAGGTGGAAAAGCAGAGATAATTCCAGAGTGTGTGACCCTAATGCGGAAAGTAGGGGGGGAGGCAGGGAGAGAGAGGGAGAGTGGAAGGAAGAGTTTGGCGGTGGGGGGGTTGGGGGGGTTTGGGGGGGTGGAATGTCCACCTCAAAGGGCTTAATTTCCTCTCAGTGAAAAAAAAGCAATGTCCAGATCATCTGGGTGTTTTTTTTTAAAAATATGATGTTGGCTGAGACATAAATATTGGTCAGGACTCCGGGAAGAATTCTCCCGCCCTTCTTGGAAATAATGCCAAGGGGTTAACGACTCCCTTAAAATAGCAAATGTGGAATTTTACAAGGATTGGCAAAGTCTCACCAGAGGAATATTAACCCCAAACATTGGCTATGACCAGCACCCGATGCCCACTCCCCATGACTATTGCTGGGGGGGGGGGTAACATGGACACTTCAAAGCCCAAACTGCTGGGGACCCTGTACATGCTCTTACCTCACAAGAGTATATCGAGAGTGGAGATTGTGACTGATAGGCAAGGGATTATTACCAATACACAGATCAATCACAACCTGAAATCAAAGCGGCGAAATGAATTCTTTGCTGCAGCTCATTTGCAAGTTCACATCAAAGGGCCTGTCGTTTGATGGAGAAAGTCATCAGCACTCTAAAGAGGTGACGGTGTAATCAAACAGCTGCAGGGGACTGGACAGGGGCTCTCTCGCTCTCTCTCACTCTCTTGTAATTAGGTGCTCATCAATAAGGGAAAATGTATCAGATAAAGATCAGAAAGCATTTGCGATCAAAGCTGAGGATTTTTTTTCTAAGGAATTTTTTGCTCCGAGCACAACCTCTTGCAGACTTCTCTGTTTCTGCGAATCACAACAGTATTTATTTATACTCATCTTTCGAGAATCGTGCAAGTAATGAAGGGGACACAATAAAGAGGGTGACCTGCGTTTTACATGCTGCCTGATGTGGTTCTACAGATCCCTGCTACACTCTGGAATCTTCACAGTGCCAGAGCAGCTCTCTTAACCAAGGTTTAGTTCGATTTTGTCCGAACCCAGTGTGTGTTGGGGGGGACTGGATGCTGTCTCAGAAGCTGCAGTCTTGCATGGGGGATATGGAGTCCAACCATAGCACTGAGGCCAACAGATCAGATACAGACAAGTCATCGAACCTGGAACCTCCCAAGCATTATGGCAAATAAATGTGTGTGCAGATGTGTGTTGTATGAGGGCAGGACCAAGCCTGCTTGTGAAGCAGCACATTGTTACAAATATAGAATGGTTTCTGCACAGCAGGCCATTCGGCCCATTAAGCCTACGCTGGTTCTCTGCAAGGGTAATTTAGAAATCCCACTCCCCTGCCCTCCCCCCTATAGCCCTGCTAATTTTTTCTCTTCATAGAATTATCCAATATCACTGGATCCACGATTGACCCTGCCCCCACCACACTCTCAGGCAGTGCTTTCCAGATTCCAATCACTCACCACGTAAAAAAGTTTCTCCTCATGTCGCCTTTGGTTTTTTTTTGTTTATCACCTCAAATCGCTGTCTTCTGCCAATGGGAATGGTTTCTCCCTACCTACTGTGCCAGGACTCATGATTCTGAACACCTCTATCAAATCTCTTCTCAACCTTCTCTTCTCCAAGGAGAACCATCCCAACTTCTCCAATCTATCCGTGTAACTGGAGTTCCTCATCTCTGGAACCATTTTTGAGATTCTCCCTTAGGTCTTCACATCCTTCCTATAGTGCGGTGAGCTGAAGACCCTTTTCCTAAATCTGGGAAATGGACATGATCCCGGAATGCAGGAGGATCAGACTGCAGTGGCACACATTCCAAGGAGAGGACCCACCGTCTGTAACTTAAAGATAGCATCAAACTTAAAGAAAAAGCGTATAATTGCGCACAGATGGGTGACAGGTCAGAAGATTGAACAGAATATAAAAAACAGCAAAGAATGACTAAAAGATTAAGGAGAGAAAATTAGTGTATGAGAGAAAACTAGTTAGAAATATAAAGACAGATAGTTAAGAGTTTCTATAGATATTTTAAAAAGAAAAGAGTTAACAAAGAGTTAATAATGGAAAATAAGGAGTTGATGAATGAATTGAACAGGTATTTTGCATTGGTCTTCACTATAAATAATAAATGATACAAGTAAAACATCCCAGAAATAGCTGTAAATCAGGAAGTGGAAGGAAGGGAGGAACTCAAGAAAATTACAATCACCAGGGAAGTGGTACTGAGCAAATTGTTGGAGTTGCGGCCTGACAAATCCCCAGATCCTGATGGATTTCATCCTAGGGTCTTAAAAGAAGTGGCTAGTGAGATAGTTGATGCGTTGGTTTTAATTTTCCAAAGTTCCCCAGATTTGGGGACGGCTCCATTAAATTGGAAAATAGCAAATTTAACTCCTTTATTCAAAAAGAGTAGGAGACAGAAAGCAGGAAACTGGAGTTTCAGTTACAAAGAAGAATCTGTCATAGGGAAAATGTTAGAAGCTATTACCAAAGACATACAACAGGGCACTTAGACAAATTCAAGGTAATCAGGCAGATTCGACATGGCTTTGTGAAAGGGAAATCATGTTCAACCAATTTATTGGAGTTCTTTGAAGTAATAACAGGTGCTGTGGATAAAGGGGAGCCAGTGGATGTGCTCTACTTAGATTTCCAGAAGGCATTTGATAAGATGCCACATCAAAGGGTATTGCAGAAAATAAAAGCTCGTGGTGTAAGGAGTAAAGAGTAACATTTTGGCATGGATATAAGATTGGTTAGCTAACAGGAAACAGAGGGTAGATATAAGTGGGTCTTTTCCTGGTTGACGGGATATAATGAGTGGTGTGCCATAGGGATCAGTGCTGGGGCCTCAACGCCTTACAATTTATCTAAATGGCTTGGATGAAGGGACCGAGGGTATAGTTGCTAAATTTGCTGATGACACAAAGATAGGGAGGAAAGTAAATTATGAAGAGGACATAAGGAGGCGGTAAAATGATATAGACATGTTGGGTGAGGGGGCAAAGATCTGGCAGATGGAGTATAATGTAGGAAAATGGGAGTTGGTCCATTTTGGCAGGAAGAATAAAAAAGCTTATTATCTAAACAGTGAGTGATTGCAGAGCTCTGAGATGCAGAGGAATCTGGGTGTCCGAGTGCATGAATCACAAAAGGTTAGTATGCATGTACAGCAAGTAATTAGGAAAGCTAATGGAATTTTATCATTTATTGGGAGGGGAATTGAATATATAAGTAGGGAGGTTATACTTCAGTTATACAGGGCATTGGTGAGACCACATCTGGAGTATTGTGTACAGTACTGGCCTTATTTAAAGAAAGATGTAAATGTGTTGGAAGCAGTTCAGAGAAGATTTACTAGACTAATAGCAGGAGTGGGTGGGTTGCTTTATAGGGAAAGGCTGGACAGGTTAGGCTTGTATCCGCTGGACTTTACAAGAGTGAAAGGCAACTTGATTGAAACATACAAGATCCTGAGGGTTTTCACAGGGTGAATGTGGAGAGGATGTTTCCTCTTGTGGGAGATTCTAAACACGGCGTAGATGTTTCAGAATAAGGGGTCACCCATTTGAGACAGCGATGAGGAATTTTTTTTCTTTCAGAGGGTCGTTAACTAAACAATAATCAGAGTTGTTGCGGGGCAAACTGAGCAGGATGATGTACAATCAGGAGATGGACTGCTTCCTGCTAACTGCAAACCCACCACCAGAAAAAAAAACTGATAGTGCCTTCCACAACCTCAGGACGACCAGAAACTCTTTACAGCCAATTAAATAACTTTCGATGTTTAGTCACTGTTGTAATATGGGAAATGCAGCATCCAATTTGTGCACAGCAAGCTCCCAAAAGCAAACGTGTGATAATGACCAAATCATCTGTTTTCATGATCTTGGTTGAGGGATAAATATTGGCCAGGATGCTGGGGAAAGCTCATCTGCTTCTAAACAGTGGCCATGGGATCTTTTATACCCACTTGAGAAGGCAGACATGTTTACATCTCATCTGGAAGACAACCTTTTCAACAGTGCAGCACTCCCTCAGAACTGACCCTCCAAAAGTGCAGCACTCCCTCAGTACTGATCCTCCGACAGTGCAGCACTCCCTCAGTACTGATCCTCTGACAGTGCAGTATACCCTCAGTACTGACCCTCTGACAGTGCAGCACTCCCACAGTACTGACCCTCTGACAGTGCAGCATACCCTCAGTACTGACCCTCTGACAGTGCAGCACTCCCTCAGTACTGATCCTCCGACAGTGCAGCACTCCCCAGTACTGATCCTCTGACAGTGCAGCATACCCTCAGTACTGACCCTCTGACAGTGCAGCACTCCCACAGTACTGACCCTCTGACAGTGCAGCACTCCCTCAGTACTGACCCTCTGACAGTGCAGCACTCACTCAGTACTGACCCTCCGACAGTGCAGCACTCCCTCAGTACTGACCCTCTGACAGTGCAGCACTCCCTCAGTACTGACCCTCTGACAGCGTAGCACTCCCTCAGTACTGACCCTCCGACAGTGCAGCACTCCCTCAGTACTGACCCTCTGACAGTGCAGCACTCCCTCAGTACTGACCCTCTGACAGTGCAGCACTCCCTCAGTACTAACCCTCTGACAGTGCCGCACTCCCTCAGTAATGCATTGGGAGGTATAGTCTGGATGTGGTATAGGAGTCTCTGGGCATTCTGATTCAGAGGTGAGAGAATCATCACTTTTGTCTAAAAGTGTAAAACTCAAAAAGTTGTGGGGAACAAAATGCAAACTGATGATTTAATTCAAATTGTTGTAAAAATCCTGCAGATCCAACAATGACACATGGTTACCCCAGCAACCAAATGATTTATTTTTAATTCTAAACTGAGTGAGGATAGAATAGAATAAAACCAAAGTAAAGGAAGACACTTTTCTTCCTTTATCTGTTGCCGAGCTCTGGAATTGTTCTGAAGTCTTCAATCAGATCAGTCCAGTTATTTTCAGCTGATTAAAAACTAAAAAATGAAGGACTGACTCTGCTCCAGCATTTTCTTCATTGTAAATCAATTGGATTTTTTTTACCTGTGGTTTTAATTGAGGCTTTTATCTCAGTTTGTGCCAAATTACATGCATCATCGCTGCTATTTACAACCCTGCTTGCTCAGGACTGACACAAATCCACCAACCTCACAGAAACTCTTCCATTTCCCCGCAGTCTCTCGCCTCCTCAGGGGTCCCAAAATGCTCTAGCGCCAGCGTAGTCACTTTGCAACGTAAGAAACTCGGCAGCCAATTTGCGCACAGCAAGCTCCCACAAGCGGCCGATGTGCTAATGACCAGATCGCCTGTTTTTGTGAGGTTGATTGAGAATAAATATTGGGCAAGGGCAGGGGAGAAACTCTGCTGCTCCTCTTCTAAATAGTGGGCCCTGGGATCTTCTACCCCCACCTGAAGGGGCAGGTGGGACCCTGCTTTAAGGTCCCACTCGATCGGTACTGACAGTGCAGCACTCCCTCAGCAGCCGCTGCCTAGTTTCACGTGCTGCCAGTAAGAAGCCTCCGTTCTTTAGTGAAGATCTCTCTACCATTCACACAACAGATCAGTTCACCTCCAACAGACCTGTAAATGGCCCTTGTCTTATCTATGATCATAGACTAAGTATGTCCATCTGAGAGGAAAGACAGGGCCTCGGTTTAATTCAAAAGGATGCACCTCTGACAGTGCAGCACTCCCTCAATACTGACCCTCGGACAGTGCAGCACTCCCTCAGTACTGACCCTCCGACAGTGCAGCACTCCCTCAGTACTGACCCTCCAACACTGCAGCACTCTCTCAGTACTGACCCTCCGATAGTGCAGCACTCTCTCAGTACTGACCGTCCGACAGTGCAGCACTCTCTCAGTACTGACCCTCCGACAGTGCAGCACTCTCTCAGTACTGACCCTCCGATAGTGCAGCACTCCCTCAGTACTGACCCTCCGACAGTGCAGCACTCCCTCAGTACTGACCCTCCGACAGTGCAGCACTCCCTCAGTACTGACCCTCCAACACTGCAGCACTCTCTCAGTACTGACCCTCCGATAGTGCAGCACTCTCTCAGTACTGACCGTCCGGCAGTGCAGCACTCCCTCAGTACTGACCCTCCAACAGTGCAGCACTCCCTCAGGTTTGCACTGGAATTTGAGCTTGAGTCTCCATAGTAGAGCCCTGCGATGCCTCTCTTCCTATTCTGTTTGCTTCTCTCTATGTTACAAGAGCCCAGCTTCCCCCATGAGCCTTCCACATAACCATGTCTTATGTAGTTGACACTCAACTGCCTGATGTTGCCTCGCGACCTACTCAATGAGGTCCATAATTACCAATATCAAGGCCAATGTGGATATGCAAAAACAACAGCTTGCATTGATCAAGACCACTGACTATAGAGAACCGTCCCCAGGTGCCGAACAGGAGTGCTATCCCAACACAATCCGACATCGAGTCACATCAGGGTCTATTAGGACAAGTGACCAAAAGCTTGGTCTAAGAGATGGGTTTTAGGCAGCATCTTAAATGAGGCAAGGGAGGTAGGGAGTAGAGGTTTAGGGAAGGAATCTCGCAGCCTTGGGCCCAGGTAGGTGAAAGCATGGCCCAATGGTGGAGCGATTAAAACTGGGGACGTGTAAGAGGCTGGAATCGGAGCAGCTCAGAGAATGCAGAGTTGTGAGGCGGGAGGAGGTTACACAGATTGGGAGGGACAAAGCCATGGAGGGATTTGAAAAAAAGGATGAGAATTTTAAAATACTGGCCTTGCCATTGACACTTAAATCCTGAGAATAAATTTAATAAAATGATCATGTAATGGGCAGTTGGCGTAATCCTTTCCATCTGTTAGTGACACTATCTACACACAGTTGCTGTTAGCACCAGAACAGTAGGTCGAGTCTGCTTGAATTCTTTGCTCAGTTGGTCTCTGCTTAATTATTTCCTGCTGATCCGGCTATACTAAATGAGACACTGGGCCAATTTCCAGAACGCAGGAACGAGGATGAAAAACTTGTAGCGAGAAGATGGGGTTGAAGAGCAACTCGTGATTAGGTTTGGTAGTTATATGGTGAACGGTAAAAGCTGAGGAACCCAGAGGGTGGTGAGTTCAAACCTCACCACGGACTTCTGAGAGTATTTTTTTAAGATTTGTTTATGGGAACATCACTGACAAGATTAGCATTTATTGCCCATCCTAATTCCTCTCAGTCCACGTGAATTGTTGCCTTTCATATTGGCTTTGATACAACTTTTAGAGGTTTTAACTGGCTCATTTCAGAGGGCGGTTAAGAGTCAACCACATTGCTGTGGGTCTGGAGTCACATGTAGGCCAGACCGGGTAAGGACAGCAGATTTCCTTCCCTAAAGGACATTAGTGAACCAGATGGGTTTTTAACAACAATCAGGTAGTTCCATGGCCACCATTGCTGATTTTTATTCAGTTGAGTTTATATTCATTCCCAGTTGGCATGGTGGGATTCAAACTCCATTCTTTAGGGCGTTTATGGCTCACTGGATTACTAGTCTAGTCTAGTAACCTAACCACCATGCTACCGTACCCAGTGATGAATTCAGTTGGTTGGGTGAGGTGAATATTCAGTCTAACTGATTCAGGAATGATTTTCAGGATCATTCTCACATTTCTGCAGCATCAAACACTGGGATGCGATCAGTAGAACTACTTAACGAAAAATATCTCGGCCTCTGATACCAACCGCAAATTGGCAGAAACTGTATCCTGGCTGTCTCCTATTCAACTAAAACACGGCAGGGTAGAGATGACCATTCAGCCCCTTGAACCTGTTCTGTCATTCAATGAGATCGTGGTTGATCTGTGTCTTAACTCCATCTACCCGCCTTGGGTCTGGAATCCTTATTTCCGTTGCCCAAGAAAAGCCTACCAATCCCAGATTTGAACGTTTCAAATGACAACCCCCAGAGTCAGCCACAAGCTTTTCAAAACCTCTGAACATTCACTCCCTGCACCAGTGACGCACAGTAGCAGCAGTGTGTGTACCATCTACAAGATGCACTGCAGCAACTCACCAAGCCTCCTTAGACAGCACCTTCCAAATCCACAACCACTACCATCTAGAAGGACAAGGGCAGCAGATGCAAGGAGACTCCACCACCTGGAAGTTCCTCTCCAAGCCACTCACCATCCTTTTTTTTATTGGTTCATGGGATATGGGCATCGCTGGCTAGGCCAGCATTTATTGCCCCTGTTCAGAGGGCACTTAAGAGTCAACCACATTGGGTCTGGAGTCACATGTAGGCCAGACCAGGTAAGGACAGCAGATTTCCCTCCATAAAGGGCATTAGTGACTCAGATGGGCTTTTACAACAATCGACAATGGTTTCATGGTCATCATTAGACTTTTAATTCCAGATTTTTATTGAATTCAAATTTCACCACCTGCTGTGGTGGGATTCGAACCCGGGTCCCCAGGACGTTACCCTGGGTCTCTGGATTACCAGTCCAGTGACAATACCACTTTGCCACTATATCGCCGGTCTTTCATTGTCGCTGGGTCAAAATCCTGGGACTCGCTCCCTAACAGCACTGTGGGTGTACCTACGCCACATGGACTGCAGCGGTTCAAGAAGGCAGCTCACCACCACCTTCTCAAGGGCAATTAGGGATGGGCAATAAATGCTGGCCCAGCCAGCGAAGCCCATATCCCGTGATTGAATAAAAAAAATTTGGTCTGCGCGTTTGTCTTTACTAATAACAGTGACTGCACATCAATTCATTAACTACGGGGCCAAAAATGATGCCACTCTTTAAAATTCTTATCCTTATGCTCAAGCGCCTCGCTATCTTTGTAACCTCCTGCACCCCCATAACTCTGAGATTTCTGCACTCCCCCAATTCTAGCCTCCCTAGCTAGCGTCTCTGATTTTAATTGCTCCACCATCTCTCCAGCTGCCTGGATCCTAAGCTTTGGAATTCCCTCCCTGAACCTCTCCGAGTCTCTTTCTACCTCTCTCTCCTCATTTAAGATGCTCCTTAAAACCTAGCTCTTTGACCAAGCCTTTGGGCCACCCACCCTCCTGCCTTCTGTCAAATTGTGTCTGATTACCGTGGAACACCTTGGGATTGTTTTACTGCTTTAAGGGCGCTACATAAATACAAGTCGTTATGTAGGAACTGTGTGTTAATTGGAGGGTTTCTCTCTTCCACAAACAATGGGAGGAGGAATTGTTGGTGTAGTAATGGAACCAACCAATTAAGGCAGCTTTGGACCTAATCCCCAAACTGTTGTTAGATCTTCACATTCTGAGATTAACCATAAGAACTAAGAACATATAAAAAAATAGCAGCACTAGACCATTTGGCCTGTTGAGTGTGCTCCACCATTTCGTACCATCATCGGTGACCCCTGGCTTCAACTCCACTTTCCCACTCGCTCCCCATATCCCTTGGAGCGCCCACAACTCTCTGGGGTAGAGGATTCCAAAGATTCACAACCCTACGAGCGAAGGGATTTCTCCTCATCTCGGTCCCAAATGATCGGCCCCTCATCCTGAGACTGTGCCCCGCCTTTTACATTCCCCAAACCAGCACAAGCAATCTCTCAGCCTCTGTCCCATCCCACCCCCTCAGAATCTCGTAGGTTTCAATGAGATCGCCTCTCATTCTTCTAAACTCCAGAGAATTTATTGCCCATCCCTAACTTCTCATGTTCAGAGGGGCAGTTAAGAGCCAACCGCATTGCTGTGGGTCTGGAGTCACATGTAGGCCAGACCGGGTAAGGACGGCAGATTTCCTTCCCTAAAGGATATTAGTGACCCAGATGGGTTTTTCCAACAATCAACAATGGTTTCATGGTCATCATGAGACCAGGTTTTTAATTTCAGATTTATTAATTGAATTCAAATTCTACCAGTTGCAATGGTGGGATTGAAACCAATGTCCCTAAGGCATTAGCCTGGGCCTCTGAGTTTCTAGTTAGTGACATTCACATACACCACCATCTCCCCATGTGCACTAGATCATCATCCCATCCACCACCTTCAACATTCACTCCCTCCACCACCAACGCACAGTAGCAGCAGTGTGTACCGTCTACAAGATGTACTGCAGGGACTCACCAAGTCTCCTTCAACAGCACCTTCCAAACCCACTGACCACTACTCAGAAGGACAAGGGAATGCCACCACCTATAAGGGCCCTTCCAGACCACTAACCATCCTGACTTGGAAATATATCACCGTTCCTTCACTGTCGCTGGGTCAAAATCCTGGAACTCCCTCCCTAATGGCACGGCGGGTGTACCTACACCACATGGACTGCAGCGGCTCAAGAAAGCAGCTCACCCCCACCTTCTCAAGGGCAACTAGGGATGGACAATAAAGCTCACATCTCATAAACAAATTGAAAACATAATTATTTATAGCATGAAGAAACCCCTTTCCTCCTGACCCCATCTCCCATCGCCAAAGGCAGCTCATGAAACGAGGAATTGGGTAATGGGGTAGAGAGAGCTGAGTAGATGTGAAGGGAGAACATTCAGACTATATACAGGAGAGCTATCAACACCCCGACACAATCAAGAGAGGGATAAAGTTATTGGGAGACGGAACGGGGGATAAAAATGGAAATCAAATAACTATTTTTTTAAATCACAACAGTTCCTCACATCAGTGCATTTGTTGACCAGGATAAATCTGTCATCGCTGGGCTAATTCCTCTGAAGGTTTGCTGAATGAAGCATCATCTCCTCACAGCTGATTAGAACAGTTTAAACTGAGAGATGACATTGCGATTACAGCTTCACCCACAACTGACGATAATCAATGTTTAATCAGCTTTTCTAGACTTGCTTGTCCCAGTAGGTTCTAGAACAATTGTTCCAAAACAAACTCCACAGATTCCCATCAAACATAGCTCTGGGAAATGAGGTGCAACTCACACTCACGCCTCACACTCACACCTCACACTCACGCCTCACACTCACGCCTCACACCTCACTCACACATGCAAATTCCGGGGAGAAGGAGCAAGATCCCTATCGGTTTCTCTCTCTCTCTCCCCTCCACACCTCTGGCCTCTGGTTATCGACTTGCTATCCGCTGGAAACTGTTCTCCCTAGCCACTCTTATCAAGCACCCTTATAATTTTCAACCTCTCTATTAAATCCCAACTTCCTCAATATCTGCAGAAATTAACACTGCCTTTAAGATGGCAGGTGAAAGAGGTTTAAACCAATGAGCTGTGTTTTACACCAATATTCACACTTGGCATGTGTGTGTATGTGTGTGTTGGTGTGTGTGTTGGTGTGTGTGTGTGTGTGTGTGTTGGTGTGTGTGCATGCTGGTACGTGCGTGTGTATGCTGATGTGTGTGTATGCATACGTGCTGTTGTGTATGAGAGAGAGGGAGAACATGCTGGTACGTGCGTGTGTCAGAACATGCATGTGCATTGGATTGGATGAGAACAGGATTGTGCCCCTGTGTGGGGCTCCCTGAGCTCACTCTATGTTCTCAAGTGAAATATAACCGCAGTAATCTTTGAAGTAAATCGTTTAACTTTTCCATTTCTTTTTCACATCTATCATGCAAGAGCAATAATTACGGCAAAACGCTCAGATTATTCTGCTGCAACTGGAAATATCAGTCTAGGGGAATCACAGCTCAGGTAAGTGAACAGCTACAATTTAGCGCTAGTGTGTGTGTGCGTGTTAGTGTGTGTGCGCGTGCTGGTGTATGTGCGCGTGCTGGTGTGTGTGTGCGTGCTAGTGTGTGCGCATGCTGGTGTGTGTGTGCGCGTGCTGGTGTATGTGTGAGTGCTAGTGTGTGCGCATGCTGGTATGTGTGTGCGCGTGCTGGTGTATGTGTGAGTGCTAGTGTGTGCGCATGCTGGTGTGTGTGTGCGCGTGCTGGTGTATGTGTGAGTGCTAGTGTGTGTGTGCATGCTGGTGTATGTGTGAGTGCTAGTGTGTGCGCATGCTGGTGTGTGTGTGCGCGTGCTGGTGTATGTGTGAGTGCTAGTGTGTGCGCATGCTGGTGTGTGTGTGCGCGTGCTGGTGTATGTGTGAGTGCTAGTGTGTGCGCATGCTGGTGTGTGTGTGCGCGTGCTGGTGTATGTGTGAGTGCTAGTGTGTGTGCGCATGCTAGTGTGTGCGCATGCTGGTGTGTGTGCACGCGTGCTGGTGTATGTGTGAGTGCTAGTGTGTGTGCGCATGCTGGTGTGTGTGTGCGCGTGCTGGTGTATGTGTGAGTGCTAGTGTGTGTGCGCATGCTGGTGTGTGTGCGCGCGTGCTGGTGTGTGTGTGCATGCTGGTGTGTGTGCGCGTGCTGGTGTGTGCGCGCATGCTGGTGTGTGTGTGCTGGTGTGTGTGCGCGTGCTGGTGTGTGTGTGTGCATATACGTGCCGACTCTCTGCTGCTCATACCTCGTATGTGACAAAGCTCTTTGAGAATCTGAAACATGCCATGTGTTTGAAATGTAGTCACTGTAAAGTAGGAAACACAGCAGTCAAGTAGACTCAGAGGTGAGGGTGCTCATTCTGAGCCTTAGAAAGAAATGAACTTCTTCAATAAATAGAACCTGGTTCCAATATTCCATCTGGAAGGTAATAACAGGCACTGGAGAGAGTGCAGGAAGACTGGTTTCGATGGATGAAGGACTTCAGTTACGTAGATAGATTGGAGAGGTTGGGACTGTCCTCTTTGGAGGAGAGAAGGTTGAGAAGAGATTTGACAGAAGTGCTCAAAATCAAGAGGAGCTTGGACAGAGCAGATAGGGAGAGACTGTTCCCATCGGTGGATGGATCAAAAACCAGAGGGCACCCATTTAAGGTGAATTGTAAAAGAAGCAACGGAGACATGAGGAAAAGCCTTTTTCACGCAGCGAGTGGTTAGGATTTGGATTGGAGAGTGTGGTGGAGGCAGGTTCAATCGAGGCTTGCAAAGGGAATTGGACGATGATCTGAAGAGGAAAGAATTGAAGGGCTACGGGCAAAGATAAGGGCCTGGGATGAAGGGGTTATTGTGTGAGGAAAGGTTAGACAGGTTGGGCCTGTGTCCATTGGACGGGAGGTGATCTTATTGAAACCTATAAGGTCCTGAGGGGAATTGACAGGGTGGTTGCTTGTGGGAGAGGCTGGAACTAGGGGGCCCAGTTTAAAAATAAGGGGTGTCCCATTCAAGCTGGAGACGAGGAGAATTTTTTTCTCTTAGAGGGTTTTTGGTCTGTGGAACTCTCTTCTCCCCAGAGAGCAGTGGAGACTGGGTCATTGAATATATTCAAGCCTGAGTTAGACAGATTCTTGACTGACAAGGGAATTAAAGGTTATCGGGGGTAGACAGGGAGAGTGAAGCTGAGGCTACAACCAGTCGCCATCATCTTATTGAATGGCAGAGCAAGCTCGAGGGGCTGAATGGCCTACACCTGCTCCTACTTTGTGTGTTCCTATGTATGTTCATATATATTCATATGTTCAGTATACATCCATAGGTTCAAATGAATGTTCAATGTATGCTTGAATGTTTGTATGTTCATGTGTATGTTAATATGTGTGTTCGAATATTTGTATGCATGTCTGTATGCTCGATCTTCATATGTGTCCACTTATTCATATGCATGTTTGCATAGAACCATAGAACCATACAACACTACAGCACAGAAAACAGGCCATTCGGCCCTTCCAGTCTGTGCCGAAATATTATTCCGCTGGTCCCATTGACCTGCACCCAGTCCATAACCCTCCAGACCTCTCCCATCCATGTATCTATCTAATTTATTCTTAAAACTTAAGAGTGAGCCAGCATTTACCTCGTCAGATGGCAGCTCGTTCCACACTCTCATCACTCTCTGAGTGAAGAAGTTCCCCCTAAACCTTTCCCCTTTCACCCTAAAGCCATGTCCTCCCGTGTTTATTTCTCCTAATCTAAGCAGAAGCATGTTCAATGTATGTTTGCATGTTCAATGTATGTTCATATGGGAATAGCTGAATTACTCTTGCAGAAGAACGACATGATTCTAATCACAAGTACATGCTTTTGCAAATCGGAATGTGCCTTATTAATACAACCCACACACATACAAGCACACACAAAGGACTAGACTCAAGTAAACAATGATTGAAGAAACTCCCATCAATGGGGAACACATACCACTCTGCTCAATCACTGCCTGGATCTGTTTGCTCGGTTCTGAAATGATAAGAAAGTTATTTTAGCTCATTTGCTTTATGAATAGTTTGATCCTCGTGGGTCCAGTAATACCCTCTGTCCTTCACCGTGCCCAGAGCTCTGCTTAAAAGCCCTAAGCTGGGTCATGACGAGTGATGGTTAGGAAGGTCAAGATATCATCCGGTCAGCAGAAGCAGCCTGGGGGACAGAGAGGCCAGAATTGGAGGAGCACAGAGATCTCAAGAGGGCAGTGTGGGTCGAGGAGATTACAGAGAAAGGGAGGGGGGAACTTAAATAAGAATTTTAACATCGAAGTGTTGCTTCACTTCGGAGCCAATGTAGGTCAGTGACTATAGAGAGGGTGGGTGAACGGGGCTTAGTGCAAGGGAGGTCTTGGGCTGCAGAGATTTGGATATAGTGGAGTTTACAATGGATAGAATGTGGGAGACACACCTTGTGAAATATAATACAAAAGCCAAAATACTGCATTTGTTGGAAATCGGAAATAAAAACAGGAACTGCCGTAGAGAGAGAAACAACGGTAACGTTTCGGGTCCATGTCCTTTCATCTGAACCGAAGGCCAAAAATCAACTTCCACAACAAATCATTTTATTTCTGTAAAACTGAACCGCTTTCGTGCCAGAATGTTGATTGGCTGCAAGCATCTTTCTTAAATGTGCTGTCTCCAATTAAACGCCTGACTACCTGACTGACTGACTTGACAACATTAAAATCACTTTGAGGGAAAAAAGAACAATTGTTCTCCCTTTTTGTTATGATGAATATGCAACTTGATTGCTTCCCGAGGTCCACATCACTAAGCTGATCATCAGAAAGCCAGTCCAACAAGCGCTGATGACAAGCAACAATCCCCAGGATGGGTCTGTGATGAGAAATTACTATGTTTGAATCAGGACTGTTATAAAGACAACTTCATTGCAAAGCTTTTCTGCCTCACTGTATACCAATCACTCCGAGGGCCACTAAAAACCGGAAACATGACAACTGGTCAAAATTCAAGCTCTAAGCTCTGCAGGCCGAAACCTCAAACTCTTGGTGATGGGCCCAGCACTGCAACCTCCACATCACCGCACCCAACAAAACACAATCTGCGTTGGCAGGCAACTCAATTTACATAGGATCATAGAATGAAGCAGCACACAAGGAGGCCATTCAGCCCATCGCACCTGTGCCAGCTCTTTGAAAGAGCTGTCCAATTAGCCCCATTCTCCCCCCTCCCCACACCCCTCCTCCCGCTCTTGCCACACAGTCTTGCAAATATTTTCCCTTTGAGTATTTCTTCAATTCCCCTTTTGAAAGTTATTATTGAATCTGCTTCCAACGCCCTGTCAGGCAGCGCCTTCCAGATCACAACAACTCACTGTGTAAAAAATTGTCCATCTGCCCCTCTGGTCCTTTTGTCAATTCTCCTCAATCTGTGTCGCTCTGGTTACCGACCCTCCTGCCGCTGGAAACAATTTCTCTTTATTCGCTCTATTAAACATCTCTATTTAATCTCCCCTTAACCTTCTCTGCTCTAAGGAGAACAATCCCAGCTTCTCTAGTCTCTACGTATTAACTTAAGTCCCTCATCCCTGACCCCGTTCTGGGTAAACCTCCTCCACCCCCTCTCCAAGTCCTGGACATCCTTCCTAAAGTGCGCCCAGAGTTGGACACAATCCACCTGAGGCCTAGCCATAAAGGGTTTGTATAACTTCCTTATTTTTGTACTGTCTCCATCCAAAATCCACGCTCTCTGACAGGTACCATGACAGGAAACAATAGATTGTACGAAACAGGCTCAGATGTGAGGCTGCTACCCATTCTCTCTCGCACCAAGTCCCATTAACTCAGCACCCCTGGGGTCTCGCTGACCCACACTGGCTCCCAGTCCAGCAACGTCACGATTCTGGAACTTGCATCCTTGTTTTCAAAAGGCCTTCCTAATATCAGCCCTCCTGTTCCTGTAACCTCCTCCAGCCCCCACATCCCTTTGAGATCTCAGTTGGCCTCTAACTCTGGCATATCCAGGTCTTAATCGCTCCACCATTGGTGGCTGGTGCCTTCAGCTGCCTGGGCCCTAAGTTCCGGAACTCCCTCCCGAAACTTCTCCGCCTCTCTGCTCATTTAAGACACTCGTTAAAACCGATCTCTTTGACAAAGCTTTTGATCACCTACCCTAATATCTCCTTACGTGGTTCACTGTCAAATTTCATTTGATAAAGCGCCTGTGAAGCAGCTTGGAATGTTTACTATGTTAAAGGGGCTATACAAATGCAACAACCTAAGAACAAAAGAGATCAGAGCAGGAGTAGGCCATACAGCCCATCGAGACCACCCTGCTATTTAATAAGATCATGACTGATCCTCAACTCAATTACACTTTCCCACCCAATCCCAATCTTGAAACCTATCGATCTAAGCCTTGAATATACTCAACAACCGAACTCTTTGGGGTTGAGAGTTCTGAAGATCCACAACCCTCTGAGTGAAGAAATCTCTCCTTGTTTCAGTCTGAAATGGGTGTCCCTTTATCCTGAGACTGTGACCTAGTTCTAGACCTTCCAGCCTGGGGAAACAGCCTGGCTGTACACAGGTGGTTGTTGCTGCTACCCCGTGGGCCAGGCCTGAGTACAATTAACTAACCGGGGGTTGTTGTTTCCCATTGACAGGGGTGGAAAAGGGCTGTGTACAACCTGCCTTTGAGAAAGTCACAAAGGAAGCTGGTTGTGGTTGTTGGAGGTCAGTCATCTCAGCTCCAGGACATCACTGCAGGAGTTCCTCAGGGTGGTGTCCTCAGCCCAACCATCTTCAGCTGCTTCATCAATGACCTTCCTTCCATCATAAGGTCAGAAGTGGGGATGTTCACTGATGATTGCACAATGTTCAGCACCATTCACGACTCCTCAGATACTGAAGCTGCCCATTTCCAAATGCAGCAAGACCTGGACAATATTCAAGCTCCTCCCCTTGATGTTCGATGATATTACCATGGCTGAATTCCCTGACTGTCAACATCCTGAGGGTTAACAGTGACCAGAAGCCATCCGTGTAAATAGGGAGGGGAGCAGGAGAATGGTACCATGCACGCAGGCTCGAGACTGGGAAGGCCAAGTCAGTGGCGAGGGGGATTGTGGAGTGGGATCAGGGCCACGGAGGGTTGGGAGAGGGATCCAGAGTGGAGAGAGGGTGGTGCTGAGGGCATGGAAGAGTAAAGTGGGAAGGGTCTGATGTGCTGGCTGTAGTGGGGGTGGTGATGCAAAAAAATAAAGTCTGAGGAGATTGAAGGAAGTGAGAGGTGAAATTGCAGGGGCATTGGCCATAATCTTTCAGTCTTCCCTAGACTCAGGGGAGGTGTCAGAGGACCGGAGAATTGCAAAGATTACACCCTTGTTCCAAAAAGATTGTATGGATAAACCCAGCCATTGTAGACCAGTCAATTTAACTTTAGTGGTGGGAAGCTTCTAGAAACAATTATTTTGGCTAGAATTAATAGTCAAGTGGAAAAATGTGGGTTGATTAGAAAACCATGCTGGCTCTTCCTAAAGGTGAAATCGTGTCTAACTAACTTGATGGGGTTTTTTTGAAGAGGTAACAGAGAGGGTTGATGAGGGTAGTGCTATTGATGAGGTGTACATGGACTTTCAAAAGGCACTTGATACAATGCCACACAACAGACTTCTGAGAGAAGTTATAGCTCACGGAATAAAGGGGGTATAGCAATGTGAATATAAAATTGGCTAATAGGAAACACTGAGTAATGGCTAATGCATATGTTTCAGGCTGGAGGATGGTCTATAATGGAGGTCTCCAAGGATATTTGGACCCTTGCCTTTCCTGATATATATTAATGATCTAGATCTTGGTGTGCAGGGGACAATTTCAAAGTTTGCGGATGATAGAAACCTTCGAAACTGTGAGGAGGACAGTGTAGAACTTCAAAAGGACATAGACAAGTTGGTGAACTGGGCTAATAGATGGCAGATAAAGTTCAAGGCAGAGAAGTGGGAGGTGATTCATGTTGTAGGAAGAGCATGGAGACACAATATAAAATAAGGGTACAATTCTAAAGGGTGTGCGGGAGCAGAGGGACCTGGGTGATTTTGTGCGTAAGCAATTAAAGGTGGCAGGACAGGTGGAGAGAGCAGTTAATAAAGCATACAGTATCCCAAGCTTTATTAAAGGGGCATAGGGTACAAGAGCAAGGAGATTATGCTGAAGTTGTATAGGACACTAGTTAGACCTCATCTGGAGTATTGTGTACAGTTCTGGGCACCACACCATAGGAAGGGTGTGAACACATGGGAGAGAGTGCAGAAGAGGTTTACAAAAATGGTTCCAAGGATGAGAAATTTCAGCTATGAGAATAGATTGGAGAGGTTGGGACTGTTCTCCTTGGAAAGAAGAAGGCTAAGAGGAGATTTGACAGAGATGTTCAAAATCATGAAGGGGCTGGATAGAGTAGATAGGGAGAAACTATTCCCACTCGTAAAAGGATCGAGAACGAGAGGGCATAGATTTAAAGTGATTTGCGAAAGAAGCAAATGTGACGTGAGAAAAAACTTTTTCACTCAGCGAGTTGTTCAGGTCTGGAATGCACTGCCTGGAAGTGTGGTGGAGACAGGCTCAATCGAGGTATTCACGAGGATTATTTAAATAGAAACAATGTGCAGGGTCAAGGGGAAAAGGCAGAAGAATGGCACTGAGTCATAATGCTCATTTAGAGAGCTGGAGCAGATATGATGGGCCGAATGGCCTCCATCTGCACTGTAACAATTTTGTGAAGAGCAGGTCAGAGGCTAGGAATCCTGTGATGAATAACTCACCTCCTGACTCCCCAAAGCCTGTCCACCATCTACAAGTCAGGAGTGTGATGGAATACTCTCCACTTGCCTGGATGAGTGCAGCTCCCTCAACACTCAAGAAGATCGACACCATCCAGAACAAAGCAGCCCCGCTTGATTGGCACCACATCCACAAACATTCACTCCCTGCACAACCAACGCATAGTAGCAGTAGTGTGTGTACCATCTACAAGATGCACTGCAGGAATTCACCAAGGCTTCTTAGACAGCACCTTCCAAACCCATGACCTCTACCACCTAGAAGGACAAGGGCAGCAGATAGATGGGAACACCACCACCTGGAAGTTCCCCTCCAAGTCACTCACCATCCTGACTTGGAAATATATCACCGTTCCTTCACTGTCACTGGGTCAAAATCCTGGAACTCCCTCCCTAACAGCACTGTGGGTGGACCGACACCACAGGAACTGCAGCGGTTCAAGAAGGCAGCTCACCACCACCTTCTCAAGGGCAATTAGGGATGGGCAATAAATGCTGGCCCAGCCAGTGAAGCCCACATCCCACGAATAAATAAAATATAAGTCAGGTCTGCACAATACGGTTAAACAGGCAGATCAATAGCCAGCAATGAAACTCACAAGAAGCAGCTTTAGCATCAGCTCAGTCTCAGGGTCTGGGTCTGGGTCTGGGTCTGGGTCTGGGTCTGGGTCTGGGTCTGGGTCCGCTGATGGGGCACGGAGCTAACTTCCTAACCAAACTCAGATCAAGAGGCACCCAGAGACAGAAGTCCATGAGAGATGTGTGATCGGAACTCACCAGATTGTCTCCTCCCCCTTCGCAGTGTTAATGGTGTCTCTGTGTTTAGCAGGGGAAATATTTTCTTGGCCCTTTCTGGGGTGTATATGAACTCTGGAGGTTCTGGAATGAGAAGGAGAAACAGAATTGAAAACACGTCCTTATTTCCGAGTTGCCAACTCCACTCGGGTGTATTCCTGAAGTTTTCATCTCATGATTTCAAACCTCCAAGCAGTCAAGGAGTCTTTTTCACCCCCACCATCCCTCAATAATTTTTTTTAAAACCAATAAACCAAGTGGTTTTTATTCCCCGTGATTTTTGATTGCTTTGAACAGAATCCAGCAAGTTAATGTTGGAGATCGAGAAACTCCAGGGCAAACCTGGAGAGTTGGCAACAGCACTGATGCCTGTAACCAAAGTGCAACAAAGGCATTTTACAATCTAACGTGGTGAACAAACCCTGGAATTGTGGTGAAGAAGAAGATTTAGTTTGTGTTTCTCTGTATAACACAACTGAGGACACGCCACACTTCTCTCCTCAGTGAAACTGTTGTGCCATCATTTCATTAGAAACTGCCAAGACAAAGACAGAATTGCATTTCCATAGCGCCTTTAACACCCTCAGGACATTCCAAAGTGCTCCACAGCAAAGTCCTTGGTGAAGCGTAGCCACTGTTGTAATGTAGGAAACGCAGCAGACAACTTGTGCACAGCAAGATCCCACAATCAGCAATGTGATAGTCACATAGAATATTCCAGCATTACAACAGCCAATCAGCCTAAGGGATTTATGCTGGTGTTTAAGCTCCGCCCAGGCCTCCTCTCACCCGCATTGCATTTCACCCTCTTAACATTTATTCTTTCACAGGGTGTGGGCGTCGCTGGCTAGGCCAGCATTTGTTGCCCATCCCTAATTGCCCCTTGAGAAGGTGGGGGTGATGAGCTGCCAGCCTCTTGAACCACAGCAGTCCATGATGTGGGTACATAGGAACATGGGATTTAGGGGCAGAAGTAGGCCATTCGGCCCCTCGAGCCTGCTCCACCATTCGATAAGATCATTGCTGATCTGGTTGTTGTCAGCACTGACTGAACACTCCCGAGTGCGCTGAGAATCACACCAACAACCAATTTAAGATTATCAGTTGGGCCCACAATGTGGCTCATTTATACTTGCTAGAAGCCACATATATTCCTACACAGTATCTGCCCTATGTAAACAGACAGAACATATCCAGGCATTGCACACTTTTCAATTAAACAAAGGTGAGGGACAGCTGTTCCCTGGCCCATTCCCCACGGCTACATCTCAAGCAATCGGGGTCCACTTGCCAACCAATTAGCACCCTTCCCTCATGCAGTATAAATTGTTGTTCCCTTTGAAATTCGGCATTCTTGAGCCTGTCCTGATGTGTGCAAAGTGAAAACCTGAGAAAGCATGTTACTTTTTTCAGAAATACTCAAGATCTGTGCTCTCATAGGACAATTTGATAACAGTTCAGTGCTTGACAAAAGTGGAACAATCTGTCCAACACAACAGTGAAAATGGCATTGGGTAGGGTGTCTGGAAACTCACCGGACTGTCTGCGGCCTCGCTGGTACCCCCGAGATTCGTCTAAACGGGGAGAGGGGGAAATGTTCATCAACGATTCTGGGCTGAACGGAATCTCAGATGCGTCTGGAAAAAAAGTTACATTCCTGCAGTTACCAAAGAAAACATCAGTTAAGTTCAAAGGCTGCTATTGCAAGCGTGTCCGACAGTGCAGCACTCCCTCAGTATGACCCTCAGAAAGTGCAGCACTCCCTCAGTACTGACCCTCTGACAGCGCGGCACTCCCTCAGTACTGACCCTCTGACAGTGCAGCGCTCCCTCAGTACTGACCCTCTGACAGTGCAGCGCTCCCTCAGTACTGACCCTCTGACAGTGCAGCACTCCCTCAGTACTGACCCTCTGACAGTGCAGCACTCCCTCAGTACTGACCCTCTGACAGTGCAGCGCTCCCTCAGTACTGACCCTCTGACAGTGCAGCACTCCCTCAGTACTGACCCTCTGACAGTGCAGCCCTCCCTCAGTACTGACCCTCTGATAGTGCAGCACTCCCTCAGTACTGACCCTGTGACAGTGCACCGCTCCCTCAGTACTGACCCTCTGACAGTGCAGCACTCCCTCAGTACTGACCCTCTGACAGTGCAGCACTCCCTCAGTACTGACCCTCTGACAGTGCAGCACTCCCTCAATACTGACCCTCCGACAGTGCAGCACTCCCTCAGTACTGACCATCCAACAGTGCAGCACTCCCTCAGTACTGACTCTTTGACAGTGCAGCGCTCCCCCAGTACTGACCCTCCGACAGTGCAGCACTCCCTCACTACTGACCCTCTGACAGTGCAGCACTCCCTCAGTACTAACCCTCTGACAGTGCAGCGCTCCCTCAGTACTGACCCTCTGACAGTGCAGCGCTCCCTCAGTACTGACCCTCTGACAGTGCAGCGCTCCCTCAGTACTGACTCTCCGACAGTGTGGCACTCGCTCAGTACTGACTTGCCGATGGTGCAGCACTCACTCAGCACACCCTCCAACAGTGCAGCACCCCCTCAGTACTGACTCTCTGACAGTGCAGCACTCCCTCAGTACTGAACCTCTGACAGTGCAGCGCTCCCTCAGTACTGACCTTCTGACAGTGCAGCACTCCCTCAGTACTGACCCTCTGACAGTGCAGCACTCCCTCAGTACTGACCCTCTGACAGTGCAGCACTCCCTCAGTACTGACTCTCCACACTCAGCGAGTACTGCACCGAAGGCCTAGATTTTGTTCCCAGCTGTCTGGAGTGGGGATTGAACCCATGTCCGTCTGACCCACGGCTGCTCCAAGTGAATCACTGAAGTCTTGGGGGAAAGGGTAGAAACCGGATATAGGGAAGGAGTTACTCACGGTGAGAGTGGTTTTCGAGCAGGACCTGTTTTGCCTGTGAACATAAATAAGAGAATTCCATCAATACTGGGACAGGGTGGGTCAAAGCAGAGAGCACACAGCTAACCAACAACATCAACTGCTCAATGCAGGAAGAGAACTACTCAAACTCACAACATTCCCAGTCAAGGCACAGCCTCTGCTAACATCAGAACATTCTAGGTTTTCAGTGATGGCATCATCAGGCAATGGATTCCCTAAGGAATCCAAGATTTTAGTTTTATTCATTCTCGGGATGTGGGAGTCCCTGGCCGGGTCCAGCATTTATTGCCCATCCCTAGTTGCCCCTTGAGAAGGTGGTGGTGAGCTGCCTTCTTGAGCCGCTGCAGTCCATGTGGTGTAGGTACACCCACAGTGCTGTTAGGGAGGAAGTTCCAGGATTTTGACCCAGCGACAGTGAAGGAACGGCGATATATTTCCAAGTGAGGATGGTGAGTGACTTGGAGGGGAACTTCCAGGTGGTGGTGTTCCCATCTATCTGCTGCCTTTGTCCTTCTAGATGGCAGTGGTCGTGGGTTTGGAAGGTGCTGTCGAAGGAGCCTTGGTGAGTTCCTGCAGTGAATCTTGTAGATGGTACACACTGCTGCTACTGTGTGTCGGTGGTGGAGGGAGTGAATGTTTAAGGTAGTGAATGTGATGCTAATCAAGCGAGGCTGCTTTGACCTGGACAGTGTCGAGCTTCTTGAACATTGTGGGGGTGATGGAATACTCTCCAGACAAGTGGGGAGTATTCCATCAAATTCCTGACTTGTGCCTTGTAGATGGTGGACAGGCTTTGGGGAGTCAGGAGGTGAGGGTTCCCAGCCTCTGACCTGCTGTTGTTGCCACAGTATTTATATGGCTAATCCAGTTCAGTTTCTGGTCAACAGTAACCCCCAGGATGTTGATAGTGGGGATTCAGCGATGGTAATGGCATTGAACATCAAGGGGCGATGGTTAGATTCTCTCTTGATGGAGATGGTCATTGCCTGGCACTTGTGTGGTGTGAATATTACTTGTCACTTGTCAGCCCAAGCCTGGATATTGTCCAGGTCTTGCTGCATTTGGACATGGACTGCTTCAGTATCTGAGGAGTCGTGAATGGTGCTGAACATTGTACAATCATCAGTGAACATCCCCACTTCTGACCTTATGATGGAAGGAAGGTCATTGAAGCAGCTGAAGATGGTTGGGCCGAGGACACTACCCTGAGGAACTCCTGCAGTGATGTCCTGGAGCTGAGATGACTGACCTCCAACAACCACAACCATCTTCCTTTGTGCTAGATATGACTCCAACCAGCGGAGAGTTTTCCCCCTGATTCCCATTGACTCCAGTTTTGCTAGGGCTCCTTGATGCCACGCGCTGTCAAACGCTGCCTTGGTGTCAAGGGCAGTCACTCTCACCTCACCTCGGGAGTTCAGCTGATTTGTCCATGTTTGATCCCAGGCTGTATTGAGGTCAGGAACTGAGTGGCCCTGGCGGAACCCAAACTGGGCGTCAGTGAGCAGGTTATTACTAAGCAAGTGCTGCTTGATATTACTGCTAATGATCTCTTCCATTACTTTACTGCTGATCGAGGGTAGACTGATGGGGCGGTAATTGGCCGGGTTGGATTTGTCCTGCTTTTTGTGTACAGGATATACCTGGGCAATTTTCCACATAGCTGGGTAGATGCCAGTGTTGTAGCTGTACTGGAACAGCTTGGCTAGGGGTGCAGCAAGTTCAGGAGCACAAGTCTTCAGTACTATTGCCAGACAAACTTCTAACTAACTAAAAAGAAACTCTGAGGAGTTTGTTTGGCTGAATATAGTGTCTGGCCCTTTCAGAGTAAATCCCAATTCCTACAGTTCAGTAACAGTCCCGGCCAATCAGAATTTCTCCTATATGCTGAGGAAGTCAATCCTGTTTTTTATGAACTGAAGTATTTTAAGGTTTATCTGTAACTGCGATAATCCAGAGTTTGGCCGATTCCCATTTTCCCTCATCTCCTGGTGACATGGGTTCATTCGAGTGTCTCCATGTAGCACTCTCACCTCAGAGTCAGGCAGTGGTGGGTTCGAGTCCCACAGAAGAGACTTGAGGACATGGTCCAGGGTGACACAACCATAGCAGTACTGAGGGAGCGAGGGAGGGTCAGTACTGAGGGAGCGAGGGAGGGTCAGTACTGAGGGAGTGAGGGAGGGTCAGTACTGAGGGAGCGAGGGAGGGTCAGTACTGAGGGAGTGAGGGAGGGTCAGTACTGAGGGAGCGAGGGAGGGTCAGTACTGAGGGAGCGAGGGAGGGTCAGTACTGAGGGAGCGAGGGAGGGTCAGTACTGAGGGAGCGAGGGAGGGTCAGTACTGAGGGAGCGAGGGAGGGTCAGTACTGAGGGAGCGAGGGAGGGTCAGTACTGAGGGAGCGAGGGAGGGTCTGTACTGAGGGAACGAGGGAGGGTCAGTACTGAGGGAGTGAAGGAGGGTCAGTACTGAGGGAGTGAGGGAGGGTCAGTACTGAGGGAGTGACGGAGGGTCAGTACTGAGGGAGTGAGGGAGGGTCAGTACTGAGGGAGTGAGGGAGGTTCAGTACTGAGGGAGCGAGGGAGGGTCAGTACTGAGGGAGCGAGGGAGGGTCAGTACTGAGGGAGTGAAGGAGGGTCAGTACTGAGGGAGTGAGGGAGGGTCAGTACTGAGGGAGTGAAGGAGGGTCAGTACGGAGGGAGCGAGGGAGGGTCAGTATGGAGGGAGCGAGGGAGGGTCAGTACTGAGGGAGCGAGGGAGGGTCAGTACTGAGGGAGCGAGGGAGGGTCAGTACTGAGGGAGCGAGGGAGGGTCAGTACTGAGGGAGCGAGGGAGGGTCAGTACTGAGGGAGTGACGGAGGGTCAGTACTGAGGGAGCGAGGGAGGGTCAGTACTGAGGGAGTGCTGCACTGTCAGAGGGTCAGTACTGAGGGAGCACTGCACTGTCAGAGGGTCAGTACTGAGGGAGTGAGGGAGGGTCAGTACTGAGGGAGTGACGGAGGGTCAGTACTGAGGGAGTGAGGGAGGGTCAGTACTGAGGGAGCGAGGGAGGGTCAGTACTGAGGGAGTGCTGCACTGTCAGAGGGGCTATCTTTTGGATCAGATGTGGAACGGGGACCCTATGTGCCCTGTCAGGTGGATATTAAAGATTGCATGGTGACTATTCGGAAGGAGGGTGGGGGAGTTCTCCCCTGGTGTTCTGGAGAATATTCATCCCTGAAATAACATCTCTGGGAACAGACACTCTGGGTCATTGCAATCTGTACCATCTTGGCTGTGCAGAAATCTGTCACCACGGTCCCTACGTGAAAGCAGTGACTACATTTCTAAAGTGCTTCATTGAGTGTGAAACACGTCGGGCTGCTGTATTTTGGTGGTGAAAGGAAATAGGAAAGTCAGTTTTTTTTCCTTCAGGCTTTGGGGTCCCGTGTCATTCTGCTGCCCTCTGCTGGTGGATTCAATAGTACATCCCAACCCCATAGGAAACGGAGGGTCATCATCCACATTGTAACGTGAGGTACTCGGGCCTATAGAGAGGGCCTGTGGTGTGACGTCACACCCACTGATCGTATCATCACCAACACCTATTGGCCCACCTTGCCCGAGGGCACCGATTCATTGCTGTGGTCAGACGGCACAGCCACAGGCTTGCCCTCTCGTGACTCAGGGAACCCATTCCACGTGACCCCTGTTTCTTTCCCTCCCTCCCAAGGGGTAGTGAGGCCGGTCTGAGCCCTGGGATCAATTCTGTGACCCGCCTGCTGTCTGGTTCAGTTCTGTGCAAAGACCAAGACAGGAAGAGGAAAGAACTTGCATTTATACAGCGCCTTTCACGTTCACCCGATGTCCCAAAGTGCTTCACTGCCAGTTAAGTACTTCTGCAGTGTAGCCAATGTGGTTGTTACGTTGGAAATGCAGCAGCACAAACCTCAACGTGATAAATGGCCGGATCATCGGTTTTTCTGATGTTGCTTGAAGGAGTATTGGGCAGGGAGAACCCCCCCTATTCCTCTTCCAATAATATTCCAAAGGAATCTTTTACATCCAGCTGGGACACAGAAGGGACCTCGGTTTCATGTGTTTTTATTCAGTCATGGGATGTGGGCTTCACTGGCTGGACCAGCATTTATTGCCCATCCCTAATTGCCCCTTGAGAAGGTGGGGGTGAGCTGCTATCTTGAACCGCTGCAGTCCATGTGGTGTAGGTACACCCACAGTGCTGTTAGGGAGGGAGTTGCAGGAATTTGACCCAGCGACAGTGAAGGAACGGTGATATATTTCCAAGTCAGGATGGTGAGTGACTTGGAGGGGAACTTCCAGGTGGTGGTGTTCCCATGTGTCTGCTGCCCTTGTCCTTCTAGATGGCAGTGGTT
>JANJGN010000031.1:21077844-21395344 GCA_026770705.1 Isurus oxyrinchus | reverse complement strand
GGCCCGCCCCATCGACCAGCCTTACTCAAACTGACAGACCACAAACAAGGGGCGGGTTCACAATGAAACTGATCCCTGAGCCGATAATGGGGATGACTGACCTGGAGAGTGTGCTGCTGTTTAGGAATGGTCAAATCTGTCACCCGGAAACTCAGCTGATCCTTCAAATTCTCGGATAATGTCAGATTGCAGCACTGCCAAAGAAAGGAAGACTTTAAAGTTTCTACAGCGCCTTTCGCAAAATCACAACATCCTAAAGCACTTAAAACCAATTAGGAGGGCAGTTGCTGTTGGAGTGTAGAAAACTCAGCAGCCAATTTGCGCACAGCAAGCTCCCACAAACAGCAATGTGATAATTACCAGTTAATCTGCGTTTGTGAGATAAAATTTTGGCCAGGAGAACTCCCCAGCTCATCGTCAAAATACAGGACGTGCGATTTTTTCAATGTCAACTGCAGATGGCAAACTGCACCGATGTTTAACTTGTCATTCAAAAGACCTCCCTCCAACAGTGCCGCACTCCCTCAGTACTGACCCTCCGACAGTGCCGCACTCCCTCAGTACTGACCCTCCGACAGTGCCGCACTCCCTCAGTACTGACCCTCCGACAGTGCCGCACTCCCTCAGTACTGATCCTCCGACAGTGCAGCACTCCCTCAGTACTGACCCTCTGACAGTGCCGCACTCCCTCAGTACTGACCCTCTGACAGTGCCGCACTCCCTCAGTACTGACCCTCCGACAGTGCCGCACTCCCTCAGTACTGATCCTCCGACAGTGCAGCACTCCCTCAGTACTGACCCTCTGACAGTGCAGCACTCCCTCAGTACTGACCCTCCAACAGTGCCGCACTCCCTCAGTACTGACCCTCTGACAGTGCAGCACTCTCTCAGTACTGACCCTCTGACAGTGCAGCACTCCCTCAGTACTGACCCTCTGACAGTGCAGCATTGTCATTCCCATGTTATTGTTCACCTAATTCATTCGTTTTATGACCTGAAACGTGAATTCTGTGTCTCTCTCCACAGATGTTGTCTGACCTGCTGAGTCCTTCTAGCATTCTCTGTTTTTATAATTAACATTGAGTTTTGACTGGGCACCAGTCTGGATCTGCTTCAGTTCCATCCTGAAGTCTGCATCCATCGCACTCACTGGCTGCTCCTTGCAGAGTCTCTCTGACATCTGCTAGCGGTCCGACCACTCAGATTCCAGTCCATTCTCACTGTTACGTAGCTTACCCCGCTGTCATGCTGTCTGTCCATTCTCAATCTCCCTCCATCCCTCTCTCTCTGCCTCTCTCCGATCGTCACAATTCCGTTCACTCATTTGCAACCCTCTCCTCCTCCTCTCTGCCTCCTTTTCCCAGTTTGCTTTTCTCTCTCTCTCTCTCTCTGATCCCTTCCTCCAGTCCCCGAGCCTACTACAGGCAGCATTGCGATTCCTGCTCCGGTGTCCTCAGCCCTTCCAACTCCGCTCTCACCCCCCACATTCTCGCTGGCCTTTTAAATTCTTTTTTTGATTTCAAAACTTTCGTCCCTGTTTTCAAATCCCTTCATAGCCTCGCACCCCCCCCACCCTCCCTAACTCTCTAACCTCCTCTGGTCCCACAACCCTCCGAGATCTCCAAACTCCTCTAATTCTGGCACCTTGAACATCCCTGATTCCCATCGCTCCACCATTGGCGGCCGTGCCTTCAGCTGCCTGGGGCCCCGAGCTCTGGAATTCCCTCCCTAAACCTCTCCGCCTCCCTCTCTCTCCTCCTTTAAGATGCTCTTTAGAACCAGCCTCCTTGAACAAGCCTTAGATTATCTGACCTAATATCTCCTCATGTGGATCTGGGTCATATTTTGCTTTACAATGCTCCTGTGATGTTTTAATTGCGTTAAAGGCGCTATGTAAATGCAATTTGTTGCTGATTGTTCAAAAGCTGATGGGGGAGGGAGGTAAATGAGGAGCCATCACTAGTTTGAGTCAACGGGAGCTCCCCACCCTATCACTGTCTCACAAAGCAGTCCGACACTCACAAAGATGTGCATGCTGTAGGTGAACTGCTCTGCTCTCCTCTTGGTGATCAACAGCATCTTATCAAACAGGAATAAAGTCCGCTCCTTCTTGGCTCTCTGGACCCGGAATGTTCCTTCCAAAACCAGCTCTCCGAACGCTATCAGATCAGGCCCCTTCCAGTTCAGTAGCGAATTCTGAATCTCCTAGATAGGGCGGCAAAACCAGGAGATGGTGAGACAAACACTTTACAAACACAGGGTCGTTTCCAAACTCTTACCCCACCCCCTGTTCCTCTTGTTGTCACTCCTGAATGAGCCACTGGGATGTCCCAAAGCAAGTCACAGCCATTGAATGAATTTGATGTAGTCTACTTGGACTTCAGCAAGGCTTTTGATAATGCCCCACATGGGAGACCGATGACGAAGGTAAGAGCCCATGGGATCCAGGCAATTTGGTAAACTGCATCCAGAATTGGCTGAGTGGCAGGAAGCAGAGGGTGATGGTTGAGGGGTGTTGTTGTGACTGGATGCCTGTGTCCAGTGGGGTCCCACAGGGATCGGTGATGGGTCCCTTGCTGTTTGTGGTATATATAAACGATTTAGATTTGAATGTAGGAATGTTGATCAGTAAGTTTGCAGATGACATAAAAATTGGTGGGGTGGTAAATAGTGAGGAGGATAGCCTTAGATTACAGGAGGAAATAGACAGGCTGGTTGGATGGGCTGATCAATGGCAAATGGAATTTAATCCGGATAAGTGTGAGGTGATACACTGGGGCAGGACAAACAAGGCACGGGAATACACGATGAAAGGTAGGATCTGGGAAGTACCGAGGATCAGAGGGACCTTGGTGTGCATGTCCACTGGTCCCTTAAGGTAGCGGGACAAGGTAGATAAGGTGGTTAAGAAGGCATATGGGATACTTGCCTTTATTAGCCGAGGCATAGAATATAAGAGCAGGGAGGTTATGCTGGAACTGTATAAAACGCTGGTTAGGCCACAGCTAGAGTATTGCGTGCAGTTCTGGAAGGATGTGATTGCGCTAGAGAGAGTGCAGAGGAGATTTACCAGGATGTTGCCTGGGCTGGAGAGTTTTAGTTATGAGGAGAGATTGGATAGACTGAGGTTATTTTCCCTGCAGCAGAGGAGATTGAGGGGAGACATAATTGAGGTGTATAAAATTATGAGGGGCATAGATAGGGTAGACAGGAAGGATCTTTTCCCCTTGGTGGAGGGATCAATAACCAGGGGGCATAGATTTAAGGTAAGGGGCAGGATTCACCCAGAGGGTGGTGGGAATCTGGAACACTCTGCCTGAAAGGGTGGTAGAGGCAGAAACCCTCATAACATTTAAGAAGTTTTTGGATGTGCACTTGCCATGACATACAAGGCTATGGGCCTAGTGCTGGAAAATGGGATTAGAATAGTTAGGTACTTGTTTGACCGGTGCAGACTCGATGGGCCGAAGGGCCTATTTCTGTGCTGTGGACCTCTATGATTCAATAAGTACTTTTTGAGTCATTGTCGCTGTTGTAATGTAGGAAACACAGTAGCCAATGGATGCACAGCAACGTGATGATGACCATTTAATTTCCCTTGTTTGAGGAATAAATATTCTCCAGGGCACTGGGGAGAATTCTGCTGCTTGCTCTTCTTTCAAATAGTGGCAGGGAATCTATTACACCCACCCGGGGGAATATGGGGCTTTGGTTTAATGTCTTATCCCAATGATGGCACCTCTGACAGTGCAGCACTCCCTTAGTACTGCGGTGGGGAGGTCAGAGTCTGGATTTTGTGCTCAAGCTGTGGAGCAGGACTTGAACCCACAACATTCTGACTCAGGGGCGAGAGCGCTACCTGGAAACAGGTAATGCTGGCTGAACAAGTCTTTCTCATAGACCCACCCAGCCATTTGCCTTCCCATGGCTTCCCATTTCACTTCACCCTCCAGGAACATGCCCAATTCTGAGTGGGCTAATAGCTAAACTAACAACCAATTTATGGTAATGAGCCAAGCTCACAATGTGGCTCACTTATACCTGCTAGAGGTGACTTACATTCATACGCGGGGACCCATTCTCTGCAAACAAGAGGAATGTGCTCAAGCCTTGCGCCTTTTTTGAAATACCCGGGAACTCAAGCAGCCTAGAGTTCCCCATTGCTCTCACCATGGCAACACCTCGTCCAATCAGAGTTGACTTGCCAACCAATCAACTCCCTTTCCTCCTAGAGTATAAATTGTTGAGAGTGTTTGAAATTTGGCATTCTTGCATTTGTCCTGATGAGTGCAAGATGAAAAGCTTCAGCAACACGTCTCCCCTCAGCAAGGTTCACCCTTCATACTGCCAAACAACAGCTTGTCCACCTAAACCACTTTGTACTGCATGGTTCCTTCTGATCCCAGGAGCAGTGTGTCTCTGTGCAATGGTCCCTTGGAACAGGCACCCTCTCAGGCCTGGGTTTGCCCCATAATGGAGGAGGGAGCGGGGGGGATGGAGGGAGGGAGTAACATCTACATATCAACGTGCAATGGAATAGCTTCTATGCTACTCGCCTGAGCTCCCCTGGTGGTGGTGAGTTCCAATTTCTCTGGGTGTGGAATTATTTTAACTTTTCGAAGGGTAAGCTCCTTCTCCCCTCCCTGGATTGAGTCTGTCAGTTGTTGAGGGTGGAGTGGAGAGCTCTTGCCTCTTTACCTGTAATCTCACAGCTTGTTCCTGCTTCCTCTTCATGTCGTTGATATACCAGGCCACGGCTGTCATGGTGATGATCGCCTCCTTCACCATCTCATAACCCTCAGCGCTTTTATCAAAATGTTTGGCCAATTCCTGCAGGGAAAACCGTTGGATATTACTGAATCCATTGCGCACACTTTTTAACCCCCGTCACACTCGAACCCTCCGTCCGTTGCCAGTGGTGACAGAACGGATTAGCCGAACTGGACTTGTGATCCTCGAAGGACTGTAGGGACACCAGAACAGGAGGAGCCCATTCGGCCCCTTGAGCCTGTTCCACCATTCAATTAAATGATGGCTGATTTGCATTTTAACTGCATTTATAGCTGCCACGGTTCCACACTTTGACCCAACAGGAACTTATTCACCTTAGCCTTGAAATTTTCAGTTGACCCCCAACTTCAACAGCTTTTCGGAGGGAGAGAGTTTCAGTTTTTTTATTCATTTATGGGATGTGGGCTTCACTGGCTGGGCCAGCATTTATTGCCCATCCCTAATTGCCCTTGAGAAGGTGGTGGTGAGCTGCCTTCTTGAACCGCTGCAGTCCCTGTGGTGTAGGTACATCCACTGTGCTTCTCTTATTGTGATATGAAGGGATATCAGCATGGCATCACTAGAAGGGAAATGTGTCATGTGATCCAGTCTTAGTTTCACTTTTGCTTTGAGCAGAGCACACATACACAGCTCTGATAGTTTTTGCCATTGTGAGATTTGAACTCTCGATCTTGGGGTTACAAACCCAGTACCATAACCACTTGGCTATTTAGGCTAGCTCTGATGTCTTCAAGCTTTATACCTGTGTATAATTGTTCTCACCTGCCTCGTCTTGATAAATGAACCCACAAAGTGTTTACCCAATCCCCTAGGAGAGAGTGGTGCCTTGTGTCTTGTACAGTTAATGAGCTCAAGGTATTGCATCATTAGAATAACGTGACATTCCTGTAGTGGTTTTATACAACTGAGTGCCCATTTCAAAGTCGATCACGTTGTTGTGGGTCTGGAGTCACATGTAGACCAGACCGGGTAAGGACAGCAGATTTCCTTCCCTAAAGGGACAATGGTGAGCAAGATGGGTTTTTAGTGACAATGTGGCAGTTTCATAATCATTATTATTGTGGCGGACATTTTAATTCCAGATTTTTTATTATTTAAATGGAATTAAAATTCCCCCCGTGACCTGAGTGGGAGTTGAGCCCGTGTCTCCAGGGGATTTGGCCAGGTCTCGGGACCGCTAGCTCAGTAACGTTACCATGATAGTAACGTGCCCATACTGACACTCCCCCTTGTGTGACATCACCCCGGAACAATCTGGCTCCAATTTTAACGTTCTGCCCACCTTGTTCTGGGCTCCCCTCAGCCAGAGGAAACAGATTCTCTCTGTCGACCCAACCAATTTCTTTAATCATCTTAAACACTCTTTAATCGTCCATACTCGCTGGACTAGAAGGTTCATGGTGGCAGCTTGCTGACAGCGCACTGCTTCACGAGCTGAGAGGCCCATGGGGTAAGACGCTGCCCCCAGACCCATCACAAGGTGTTGCGGGAGCAGCTGAAGGAATGAAAGGTTTGCAGCTGCCCCTCCCTCGTAAACCTCCCAAAATATTTTGATGGATGGAGGATGTGGCAGGCGGACAGAGGTGGGATTGTCCTGCACCGCACTGTCCAAAATGGACGTTACAGGTGAAGAGAAAGAGCTCGGGGCGAGGGGGGGGGGCGGGGGGCGGTGGGAGGAGGATTGATGCCTCCTCCCCAATCGTCCCACTCTGGATCTCCCACCCTTTCCACCCAACACAGGCTGTGAGGAACAAAAACAGAAAATGCGGGGAAAAACTCAGCAGGTCTGACAGCATCTGCGGAGAGAGAAACAGAGTTAACGGTTCGAGTCCGTAAGACTGAGTTTTTTCCCAGCATTTTCTGTTTTTGTTTCAGGTTTCCAGCGTCCGCGGTATTTTGCTCTGGTCTTAGCCGGCGGTAGGGAAGCTGGTCAGTCTTACTTCACACATAGCTGGTGACAAAGGAACCAGCCGCAAGAGCTGGGTTATTGGATGATAAGGAAATCGAGCAATTGAGGCAGAAGGTCAACCATTATCTTACTGAATGGCTTCCCCTTTTCCCTCTCTCTCTCTCTCCCTCTCCTCAAGCCCCTCGCTTGCCTCCCGAGGGCTCAAGGTTAAAAGCCTCTTCCCCAGAATCTTCAGCATGTGACCCGCCCCTGTAAAGGGGCCTCCAACCCCTCTTCTCTGACAGACACACAGGAGGTGCCCAGCCCGCATCGTAAAAGAAACCAGTGGGGGGGGGAGGGCATGGCAGGGGTGGGAGTGATGGGCTGGTCCAGCCATCCCCCGTGTGTTTAATCTGAGCCTTCCCTGAGACGGTGCTGATCTCTCAGCCTTACCTGTAGCAGGAGGTGGTATTTAAGGATCCTTTGGACTGGCTTCAAGAGGTACGTTTCCAGGGGCAACGAGTGCGAAAGGGTTGCCTGCCGCTCACGGAAGAATTTAGCCAGGGTTCCATTCTTCATGCACTCCCGCAGGACAGACACAGAGCTAGAAAAACAGAAAAGATAACACTGAAGGTATGGAGCTTAAATCTACAGGTTCCCTCCTCGCATTCATCACAGAATCACTTTTATCCCTTGAGACTTGTGCCTAGAGTACCAGCCTCGGCCTAGTATCGAGTTACCCAGCCTCGGCCTAGTATCGAGGTACCCAGCCTCGGCCTAGTATTGAGGTACCCAGCCTCGGCCTAGTATAGAGGTACCCAGCCTCGGTCTAGTATCGAGGTACCCAGCCTCGGCCTAGTATCGAGGTACCCAGCCTCGGCCTAGTATCGAGGTACCCAGCCTCGGCCTAGTATCGAGGTACCCAGCCTCGGGCTAGTATGGACGTAGCCAGCCTCGGCCTAGTATCGAGGCACCCAGCCTCGGCCTGGTATGGAAGTACCCAGCCTCGGCCTAGTATCGAGGTACCCAGCCTCGGCTTAGAATGGACGTACCCAGCCTCGGCCTAGTATGGACGTACCCAGCCTCGGCCTAGTATCGAGGTGCCCAGCCTCGGCCTAGTATCGAGGTACCCAGCCTCGGCTTAGTATGGACGTACCCAGCCTCGGCCTAGTATCGAGGTACCCAGCCTCGGCCTAGTAAACGGGCAACCAGCTCCAGCCTTGTAACCAGATAACCAACCTCTGCCTTGAACTGGGCAACGAGCCCTGGCCTTGTAATTGGGCAACCGGCCTTGGCCAACGTACCAAGCAACCAGCCCTGCCCTTGCTACCCGGAAACCAGCCTCTGCCTTGAACTGGGCAACCAGCCTTGGCCTTGTAACCTAGCAACCAGCTCCGGCCTAGCGACCAGCTAGGTTATATCCCTGACCCACTTCCGGGATCTCTTGCAGAGACATACAAAAACCTATGGCCATGCCTGTTTTCCTGAAGAAACGTATATAAACCTGACACCAAACATAATTAAAAGCACCAGAGACACCTGTATTAAAAGTGGAGGTTGAGTTATCCCCTCCATGTACCTAGCAGCCCCGGGCATGTTGTACCTTCACTACTGGATACTGGGATTCCCCCCCGACCTACAAGTGGGATTTTACTCTGCGCCTCGAGAAGCCCCTCACTGACTATAGTTTGGGAAAAGACACTTTTTATTTCCCAGATGCAGGGAGTCATCACTTTCATTCGTTACGTCAGGAGTGAAGTTCAATCCAGCGATAGGGCAGAGCTGCTCTGTGTGGACTCTCTGCATCACGCTACATTCTGCTTCAGGCTAAACACATCCCGCTTCTGTCAATCCTTCACATCAAAGAAAACCTTCCCTCCAAATGGGTTAAAGGTCAAGCAGCAGTTTGATGTCCTAACTCTTGGCCTGTGGGGCAATTACCTGGGATAGTTCATGCAGTACAACGTGTAGATGTCAAAGTCTTCACTCTGGAAACAGATGAGTAAAACAAAACAGCCATCAATATTTCAGGGCCAGCGCTAAACAGAATGTAGTCATGGAAACTGGAGACATCTCTCCCCCACACACACACATCTGGAGGAGATGAGAGAGGAGGACAGAGAGAGGGAGAGGGAGACAGAAGGAGAGAGAGAAAGAGAGAGGAGGACAGAGAGAGGGGAACAGAGAGAGAGAAGAGAATAGAGTGTGAAAGAGAGAGAGAGACAGGGAGAGGGAGACGGAGAGACAGATAGAGGGGAGGACAGAGAGGGAGAGAGAGAGAGAGAGAGAAAAGAACAGGGAGAAAGAGAGAGAGAGAAAGAGAGAGGAGGACAGAGAGAGGGGGACAGACAGACAGAGAGAGAGAGAGAGAGACAGGGAGGAAGAGGGAGAGGGGACGGAGAAGAGATGTCTTCACTTAGACGGTTGTGAATCTTTGGAATTTTCGACTCTGTGGGATTGTGGGTGCTCAGTCATTGAGTATATTAAAGATCGAGATCGATGGATGTTTGCACATTAGGGGTCAAGGGATATGGGGTAAATGGAGTTGTGGCTGGTGATCAGCTGTGGTCTAATTGATTGGCACAGCAGGGTCAAGGGTTGAATGTTCCACTCCTCCAAGTTCTAATGTTATTATAAGAGAGAAAGGTGAGAGAGGATGGGAGAGGGAGGGAATAGAGAGAGGGAGGGTAGGGGGAGAGGGAAAAAGCAGAGCAGGGAGAGATAGAGGAGAGAAAGAAGAGAAGAATGAGAGGGTAAAGAGGTAGTAACATTGAATAAGGAAGAGAATGTATGAGCAAGCAAGAGAGAGAGAGAGAGACAAGATCAGTCAGTGTAAGAGTGAGAGAGAGAGAGACAAGATAGTGTATGCGAGAGATAGAGAGATAGAAACAGAAACAACCAGAGGGAAAAAGACCAGGATAGGAAAAGTGATAGAGAGAGAGAGAGAGAAAAAGAGAGAGAGAGAGAGAGAGATTTAGAGACATATCCACCCTTAACACAGCAGAAATCTCATTAAAACAAAGAGTTGGCTTTCTCACAAAGACTGGTGGTAAATATTGCAGCTTCACTGTCCCAGGCCTAACAGTGAAACTCTGCTGGACTGAGTTAGTTAGGCTGTTTGAGATGATACTGAGACAAGTTCAGATATCCTGAAGTAGTAACAACACTAGCAGCAGAGGGTGCTGTTGTAATAAAATAGTGAGAGAGAGAGAGAGAGAGAGAGGGGGGGATAGAGAGAGAGAGAGAGACAGTGAGAAAGAGAAAGAGAGATGGAGGCAGAGAGGGAGTGAGAGAGCGGTACAGAGAGACAGACAGAGAAACAGAGTGAGAAACGTGAGAGACACAGAGTGAGAGAGAGAGAGAGACTCACACAAACACCCATCTCTGTTCAATTCAGACTGAGGTTAAGATGCAATGACTCACTATTTAATATTTATCCAACAACTTGGTGGACAGTGAAGTGATCGCTCAGGGCTTTGAAGTGGTTCTGAATGCGACATGAGGAGGTGTTGTGTCTATGAACGCACTCCACTGTACACTGTGTTACCGAGACAACTTCACTTTCCTGGAGAGTGTGCTTACAGTTCACCAGGAGTCAAACTGGATGCATAACGTGGCAAAATGATGAAAAGAAATGTGGAAGGGGTGAGCACGGAACATGTGGAGCCTGGAACTCAGGGTCTAATTAGTGGGGAGTGAATTCCCTCCAAGAGGGTTCTCAATAGGTTCAGAGGTTTAATTCAGTGCTTTTAATAAATATTTGCAAAATTGGCTTTTTGATGATTTTATGCACTGTCAGAATTCGAGATTATAAATAGCTGCAGCATCTGGAGTGGTTAATTACTCCAGTGGAGGGGTTATGGAGCATCTGGACAGAGCAACTCGATACTCACTAAAATCCAGCTGGGCCTGGAGTGCACAATGAAGCATGAAGGAACCATCAGTTATAACATGGGGCAAGTGGAGAGGGGCTTATTCATCCCACTGTGACTCCACTCAACTCTCCAACTCAACCCAAGCCTCGTCCAACCCCCTGTGAATGTTGTTTCAATCAATGGGGTGTTGGTTAAACCCCTCTGGCTCGGTGTGCAATGTGACAGTTGGGTATGACAGCATCATACCCAAGACAAGATGGAGTGTGACTTGGAGTTTGGTCATTTGGTGCTGTGAGTCTAGTGCTCCCACATCACCGACAGCAACTCCTTTGCTTGTCATTGAGGGGAGGATGGAGACTTGGGTGGGGTGGTGGGGGGTGGTGGGGGGGAGGTTGAGGTGGGGGGGGGTAGAGGTTCAAGGAGATGGTTAGTAATGGAGAAAATAAATCAGAGGGTTACCTTTTCCCTCCAGCAGGATTATGTGTTGCGCGAGGTACAGACACAGGAAGAGTGATGTAGTCCAGATGTGTGTGATGCTGATGATGAAAACAGCTGCACCTCCCCCAATCTCTGTAACCCTCCTCCAGCCTCACAACCCTCCAAGATCTCTGTGCCCTTCCAATTCAGGTCTCTTCAGCAACCCCGATTTTAATCGCTCCACCACTGGCGGCCGTGCCTTCAGCTGCCTGGACCCCAAGCTCTGGAATTCCCTCCCTAAACCTCTCTGTCATTCTCCCCCCTCCTTTATGAACCTCTTTAAAAACCAACCTCTTCGACCAGGCTTTTGGTCACCTAACATCTCCTTATGTGACTCGGTCAAATTTTTATCTCATAAATCTGAAAATTATTGGGGGGGGGGGGCATTGTGGGGGGAAGGGTTGGTGGGGAGTGGTGGTTAAAGGCGTTACATAAATGCAAGTTTTTGCCATGCACCCTAAAGGCTGAGTGTGGGTCCCTTGGGTCCCTTTGGATCTGAGGGAGCGAAAGCATTGAAGGGATTGCATGGGGATGGGCCAAATGGCCGATTCCCACTCCCAGTTTGAAGGCGGGAAGCATTGTGCCGGTCTTGGACCCAGGGGTGAAGTTAAAAATGGGGAGTGCAAAGAGTTAATCTACCCACACAGTCCCAGAAAAAGCTTTCGAAACCCTGCAGCTGTGTTTCAACAGGAACAAGAGCTCAGCAGCTTGGACTGTTCAATGGCCCCGTGTATTTGAGCCTCGGGGTTTAACACTGAGGAGGGTTATTTTCCCAGCTCATGAATATCCATTTTACTGAAAGGCTCTGGCTCTTATAACCAACGACAAAATTAATCAGGGAAAATTAAAAGGGCCTCAGATTGGCTAAAAATAAAAACGTTGATTGATTAATTCAAGTTTCGGAGTTCCTGTGGACATCCCATTATTCCAATCACAAATCTGATCATTTAATGACAACTTGCATTTATATAGCACCCTTAACGTAGCGAAAGGCTCCAAGGTGCTTCACACGACAGTTATCAGGCAAAATATTGACATTGAGCTGCTTAGGGGGATATTTTAGGACAGATGACCAAAAGCTTGGTCAAGGGTGCGAGGTTTTCAGAGAGAGGGAGCAAGATTTAGGGAGGGATTTTGAGAGCTGCAGTTGACTCCTGATGTGTTTTTAAAATGCCCTTTCCCCCACCCAGTTTCTATGCAACGGCCCCCACCCCCAAACCCCCATTAACCACCAGTTATCTCCGTCCCTCACCTGCTTCATCACCGTCGCTCGGGTGAGCACCCTCGCCTCTGAGTCAGAAGGTCGCAGGTTCGAGTCCCACCCCCAGAGACTTGAGCACAAAGCCCTGGCTGACGCTTCCCGATGCGCTCCAGAGGGAGTGCTGCTCTGTCAGGAGTGCCGGCTTTCGGATGAGACGTTAAGCTGAGGGCACTTCTGTCCCCTCAGGTGGATGTAAGAGATCCCACGGGCCACTATTCTGAGGAGGAGCCGGGGGAGGGGGCTCAATACTCTTGTGTTAATCAATATCGCTGAAACAGATGCTCCAGTCATTATCAGGTTACCATTGGTGGGAGCTTGCTGTGCATAAATTGAAATAGTGACTACATTTCAAAAGTACTTCATTGGCTGTGAAGCGCTTTGAGATGTCATGAAAGGTGCTATAGAAATGTAAAGGATGTAGAGGTGGATTGTACACTGGTTGCTTACGGGCTGTAGTCAGGCAATGTTCATTGGTTGACAGTCTAACAAAGAAGGACGTGTCCATTGTGTCTGGCCGTGTGATGGATTTGGTGATTGGTTGGGTGGGGGGGGGTGCAGGGAATGAGTTCCCCGTATCTGATCTCTGCTGATGTTGGCTGATTATACAACCTCCAGCTGTGCGAGTCAGCTCACTCCAGCCAGAGTCCAGACAGCAGGATCATTGGGATTTGGCATCCAGAAATCATTGGAGCTTTTGAAGTTAAATCCCAAAGAAATTCAAATTCTAATCCTTGCTAAACAAGTCTCATTTGTACAGAGTGAGCTTAGTTTATAGTGAGGCCACCCACTGCACTGCTTCAGAGCAGAGGGAAACTCATCGCAAGGAGTGTGGTGAAGGCACAGGAACAAGAGGAGGCTGCTCAGCCCTTTGGACCTGTTCCGCCTTCACGTATAATCATGGCTGATCTAGCCCAGTGTCAATCACCTGACTGTAAACCGAAGATCAACCTCCACCTCACCTTCTTCATATTAACCACTTCCCAACACTTGGAGTTGAGTTTTACAGTTCCGTGTTTTGTTAAGTTGAGTGACACAACTCAACCTTCTCCCTTTCAATGTCAGGCTACGTAACGATTCATGAAAAGAAGCTTGTGTAGAATTGTAACATGATTACAGAACAGAAGGAGGCCATTCGACCCATCATGTCAGTTGCCAGCTCTGTGTAAAAGTATTTATCAATAGCATCGATCACATTCTTAGAAGGTACCAGAGCAAGCAAAGCATCCCTTTTAGAAGTGCAGTAACATGATGCAGGTAAATGTTAGTGTGCCCACAGCAACACTCCCACAGCAGCAATAAAGCTTTCATTCTCTGTTAGCCTTGGTTGCAAGCTGAAGGTTGACCGAGTTAGAATTCCCCGGCTATTCCTCGAACTCAGCCCCCGGGCTCCTGAATAACTGCCCGAATGTATTGGAAAAGGCAGACGGGGACATCGGTTTCACCTGAAAGACGGCACTGCCAACACTGCAGCTCTCCCTCAGTAACGCAGAGGGAGTGTCAGTGCAGATTACACGCTCGTGAAGCAACCGATTGGAGGTGAGGAGTCTAGACTAAGGGACGGTTACAGGAAGAGGGAGAGAGAGCGAGAAATTATTTATCTGATTGTTAAAAACTCAACTGGTTACTGTTCCCGTTTTGGAGGGTCGGTAACCAGAGGAGCACAGATTGAAAATAATTGGTAGGAGAACCGGAGAGATGAGGGAGCTTTTGATTTTCACGCAGCGAGATGTTGCGATCTGGAAGGCGCTGCCTGAAAGGGCGGGGGAAGCAGGTTCAATAAGAACTTCCAAACTGGAAAAGGGAAGACGTGTTGGGAGAGAGAAAAGAAAGACTTGCATTTCCCAGTGCCTTTCCCAACCAGTGGGTGTCTCAAAGGCCTTTCCAGCCAATGAAATGTAGCTGCTGTTGTAACATAGGAAATGCAACATCCAATTTGTGCACAGCAAGCTCCCACAAAGCAGCAACGTGATAATGGTTCATCTGTTTTTTAGTGATGTTGGCTGGGAGGTAAATATTGGCCAGGACACTGGGGAGAACTCTCCTGCTCTTCTTCAAAATAGCACCATGGGATCTTTTTCCTCCACCCGAGCAGGCAGACAGACAGGGCCTCGGTTTCACATTATCACAGTATCTTTACAGTGCAGGAGACGGCCACTTGGCCCATCGAGTCTGCACTGGCTCTCCGAAAGAGTTTTCCACCTAGTCCCACTCCCCTGCCTTATCCCCGTAACCTTGCAGATTCTCTCCTTTCAGGGAGCAATCCAATTCCCTTTTGAATACCTCGATCAAACCTGCCTCCACCACCCTCTCAGGAAGTTTGTTCCAGACTCCAACCACCCTCTGGGTGAAAATACTTTTCCCCACATCATATTTATTCCTTTTGCCCATTATTTTGAATCTGTGCCCTCTAGTTCTTGATGTTCTCTTGAGTGGGAACAGTTTCTCACTATTTACCCTGTCCATACCCCTCAGGATCTTCAATACCTCTATCACATCTCCTCTCAGCCTCTTCTCCAAGGAAAACAGTCCCAACCTCTCCAATCTATCCTCATAGCTACAGTTCTTCATCCCGGGAATCATTCTTGTGAATCTCCTCTGTACTCTCTTCAATGCCTTCACATCCTTCCTCAATTTTTGTGCCCAGAACTGGATGCAGTGCTCCAAATGAGGCCTAACTAGTGTCTTATTCAAGTTCGACATGACCTCCTTACTCCTGTGCTCAATAACATCTCAATTGAAGGACAGTGCCTCTGACAATGCAGCACTCCTTCAGTACTGCACCGGGAGTGTCAACTTCCTGATTTTTGCACTCAAGGCACTGGAGTGGGACTTAAATGCAGATTTTGGTGTCTCAGAGGTGGGAGTAATGCCCACTGAGCCACAGAGTGAAGGGAGGGTGAGAATACCTGGGTAGCTCTTTCAAAGAGCAAGTACAGGCACAATGGGCTAAATGACCTCCTCCTGTGCTACGCGATTCCAGAAATTAAAGACATGGTGTGAGGGAATCAGAGCCTAATAATAGATGTCTGAGAACCATATGTTAAACCTACTGACTTCTTGTTTTCTGGGGCCTCCTACACACTTGGCCCATATCGGAAGTCTATCTCAGAACTTAGGATCAGTTTGCAGACTATTCCCAGTGAAAGCGATTCAAGCTAGTTTCGCAAGTCTGGCGCAATTAGTAGCAGCTCAGGCCCCAGTTACAACCCCTGCAGGTTAAATCGACTGCGAAAGGTCAGTAAATTAAACTTTGAGACGCTGACAGGAAGTTGACAAGGAACCAACCTGGAGACTGCAGGATTCAGCCTGTCCCTGAATGGCAGTAACATCACAGGAAGCGAAGCTGAAATAGGCCTGAATCCCAGTAATTACAGAGCAGCAATATTTAAAATGAGAGATTCGAAAAAGATCAGGATCGCACAATGGAATCTGTGGCTGAGAACAGTGAAGACAATGAGCTGAAACTCCTCCCTGTGTTGCTGCTACTCAGGGTGAAGTTTGAGGGAGAGCGAGAGAGGAGGGGACTTCAGAATCGTGCTCAGTGTTTGTCACCTGACAGGATCTAACTCTGGGTGGAGGGATGAGGGAGCGAGTTGGGGGAGAAGGGGGAGCGAGTTGGAAGGGGGAAGGGGGAGCGAGTGGGGGGGGGGGGAAGGGGTGTCAGGGGCGGAGAGGGGAGCAAGGGGTTGGGCATGGAAGGGGGAGCGAGGGCAGGGAATGGGAGAGCGAGGGCAGGGAAGGGGAGAGGAAGGGGGGGAAAAGGGGAGAGTGAGAGGGTAGGAGACCATGGTGGGGAGGGAACAGTGGGGAGAGGGGTCAGTGAGAGGGGAGAGAGGTTGTTGTATGGCAGAGTGAGGTGGGAGTGAGGGGGAATTGAGGGTGGGAGGTGAGATTGAGGTATGGACAGGGAGAGTGAGTGTAGGGGGAGAGGAGAGAAAGGAAGTAAGGGGGGAGGGTAAGGAGGAATGAGATTGAGGGAGAGAGAGGGGAAAGTGAGGGGGGAGTGAGGGGAGATCGAGGGTGGGAGGGGTGATTGGAGGTGGGGACGGAGAGAGTGAGAGTTGGGGGAGAGGAAGGAAAGGAAGGAGGGGAGGACAACGAGGAGGGAGATTGAGGGAGAGAGGGGAAAGTGAGGGGGAGGGTAGAGCGAAGGAGGTGAGAGGGCAGGATGAGAGTTGAGGGAGGGGAGAGAGTGAAGATGGAGGGAAGGACGTTATGTGTGGGAAATTTAAAGGGCCAATCTTTTGGGGCTGCTGGGGGTTCCTGCTCGCTGGAGAAATCTCGGATTCTACGAGGATCCGGAGCTCTGGGTCCGGAGTGGAAATCCTAAAATGAAAAACTGCGGATGCTGGAAATCCAAAATTAAAAAAAAAAACAACAGAAAATGCTGGAAATCCTCAGCAGGTCGGGCAGCATCTGTGGAGAGAGAAAGAGAGTTAACGTTTCAGGTCAATGACCTTTCATCAGAACTGGAAGATGTTAGAGATGTAACAGGGTTTATGCAAATAGGGAGAGAGGGGGAAAAGGGGGAGACAGGGAAAGAATCAAAGGGAAGGTGTGTGATAGGGTGAAATGCAGCAGAGATTAAATTACAAAATGGATGATGCACAAGGTAAATAGAATGATAATGGGATGAGGAATGGTAAAAGGTCTTTCTTTTTTTGTTATTTAATCCCTCCAGCCCTCCAACTGATCACAGAACTTCCCTTTGATCTTTTCTCACCCCCTCAACCCCCTTTCCTGCCTCTTTACTTTCTCAAAATCTGTTCGGTCTCTTAACATCTTCCAGTCTCTGATGAAAGGTCACTGAACCTGAAAGGTTCACTCGCCTTCCACTTGCAAAGATGCTGCCAGAGTCGGTCCAGCGTTTCTAGAATTTTCTGTTTGCTGTTCTGCATCAAAACTTCAGAAACAAGGTGCAACCCCTCCCTCAGCACCCACTCCCTCAGCACCCACTGTATAAACCCCACCCTCGGTGCTCGAGCAATGCCTGCTAGATTCACTTCAGCTTCTCTCTAAATGATTTCAGTGCTGTTGGCATGAGCTTTTCTTCCTCGATAGCCGGATACAATTTGAAAGGTCTTGGAGCAGTGCCAGAATTCATTACCTAACACACAGTGAGACTGACTTGGCAGAGCTAAATGTCTCTGACACCAATCACCCCAGGAGTTCCCAGGACAGTGGTTCCTAAACTGTGGCCCAATTGGGGTCACAGAAGCAGCAAATGAAGTTCTAAGTTCCTCCTCCTCCTCTGAGGCCGAGTCCCTCCTCATCTCTCAGTCTCTCTCTCAATCTGGACCACGGGCAGGAGCTGCATCACTAAGTCTCGAAGCCTGGTTCCAACCGGGAGCTCGGTGGTGATGCCACTGCTGTTGAACTGCGGCCTGTCTGAACCCAACCCTGTCACCCTGGCTCTGCTGAACGACCTGGGCTCCAACATCAGCCACCTCGAGGCCCACTGCCTACGCTTCCGTTGCTTCCTGGCCAAGGTCTATGAGCTGGAGCAATTCAGATGAAGTAATGGGCTGGTGAGTACATAAAATAATATTTTTACAAAGTACTTTAAAAACACAGATTTTTATATTTACAAGATGTATTATATGCTGATTTACGTAATGTTACTATGCCGCTGTTCTGTTTTTATTGGCGTCTGGAGTCTTATTCATTTTCAAGTGTTAAAACGGGGACGTATTGGAAAGTTGTCAAGGAAGTGCTGGTCCAGGAAGTTGGCCAAGATATTCTGTGATGATCCAGTAAACTGAGTGAAACATAGAAAAGGAGTAAGATTCTCACCCGCTCAACAAAGCACTCAGCCACCCCGACAGCATCTTTACAGCTCTCCAGGTCTTCTAGCAGCTCACTGTGTGAAGAAATAAAACCATTTACACCTTTACACACATAGGAAACGGGAGAGAGGCGGAAGAGAGAAGCTATGTTACATGTGTGTCGGACCTTGGTTAGGCCACATTTACAGCCACACGTTATGGCAGAGGATCTAGAGGCACCGGAGAAAGTCAATAAGGCTTACAAAAATGATACCAGAACTGAAAAGGCAAAAACTAAATCAAGAAAAACTGAGCAGATGGGTCTCTTTCCTCTAGAAAACAGAAGGCTGAGGGGACGATCTGTTAGAGATCTTAAAAAATTAAGAAAGGGTTTGATAAGGTGGACACTTTCCCCATATGGAATGCTCTCCTTCATTGGCGGAGGTATAGAATATAAAAGGATATAATGTTGGAATTGTATAAAACACTGGTGAGGCCACAACTGGAGTATTGTGTACAGTTCTGGTCACCACATTACAGGAAGGACGTAATAGCTCTGGAGAGATGCAGAGGAGGTTTACAAGAATGTTACCAGGGTTAGAAAAGTGTAGCTACGAGGAGAGATTGGATAGGTTGGGGTTATTTTCCTTAGAGCAAAGAAGGTTGAGAGGTGACTTGATTGAGGTGTACAAAATTATGAGGGGAATAGACAGAGTGGGCAGGATAAAATTGTTTCCCTTGGTGGAGAATTCTAGAACCAGGGGACATAGATTCAAGATAAGTGGCAGTAGGTGCAGGGGGGACATGAGGAAGGACTTTTTTACGTAGAGGGTAGTGGGTGTCTGGAATTCTCTGCCCAAGTTGGTGGTAGAGGCAGAAACTCTAAACCCTTTTAAAAAGTACCTGGATCTGCACCTAAAGTGCTGTAAGCTGCAGGGCTATGGGCCGGGTGCAGGAAGGTGGGATTAGAAAGGGCACCTGGGTGTCCTCAGGCTGGCATGGACAAGATGGGCCGAATGGCCTCCTTCTGTGCTGTAACTTTTCTATGGTTCTATGTTCATTAATTCCCTGAGAGGCCAAAAATCCTCAGCGATTTCGGTATTAAATATACTCATTGACTGAGCATCCACAATGCTCTGGGGTGGATAATTCCAAAGATTTACAATCCTCTGAGTGAAGAAATTTCTCCTCATCCCAGTCCAAAACGGCCACCCCTCTATCCCGAGACCGGGCCTCCAGCTCAGAACTCTAGAACACTAATGAACGATTGTCACCATCGTAATGTCGGACACACGGCAGTTAATTTGTGCACAGCAAGCTCCCACAAACAGAAATGAAACGACAAGCGGATGAGCTGGTTTTTTTTGTAACGATGGTGAGCTGAGGAGTAAATACCCTATAGGAGGGGGGCGAACTCTTCTGCTCTTCTTCGAAACTGTGTTCCCGGAAGATGTCCGAGAAAAGATGGGATAGGCTGGGGTTGTTCTCCTTAGAGCAGAGGAAGGGGCTGAGAGGAGATTTGACTGAGATGGACAAAATTGAGGGGAGCCTGGACAGAGTGGACAGTACTTTAGCAGAGAGGCCAGTGACTAGGGGGGGGGGCACAGAGTTAAAGTGATTGTTTAAAGGATTAGATGGGAGATGAGGTCTTGTTTTCACCCGGAGGGTTGTGTGGGGGGGTCTGGAACTCACTGCCTGAAAGGGGAGTGGAGGCAGAAGCCCTCAGCTCATTGAAAAGGTGTCTGGATTTGCACCTCGTGTACCAGAACCCGCAGGGCTACGGTCCAAACGCTGGAAAGTGGGATGAGGCTGGGGGGGTCCCGTTTTTTTTTCTCCTGCCGGCACAGAGGCCGATGGGCCGAGTGGTCTCTTCCTGTGCCATACGCTTTGGTTGACTCCATGTGCCAGGCGCTAATCTTGTTTATTTGAAGGAGGTTTATCCCCAACTTCAAACCTTCAACTGATTCTATTATCCGGAGCCCACTTCCTGGGATTAATTTCCCGATATTCGATGATTGTGGAAGGTTTTCCTTTCTTGTGACCCATTTCACGAGGTTCAGATTTCATGTTCATTTCAGGGATTAAACCAACCCAGCGAAATAAAAACCAAAAAAAACCCACATACACAGGACACAGAAGAAATCCAATCATTCCCATTAGATTACCCTTGGAGCGAACAGAAAGGCATTGGGACTTTGGAGCGTGGAAGAGACTCTCCAGTCAGGGTGGCTGAATCCTCACTCAGCATCCTCGGAATATAAATTCCAGGTTTGATGGAAGGAATGCATCCCCACCAGACTGGGCTGTGAGAATGCTGGAGACATCCATCTTTGTGAGTAATGTGAAGGCTCCCTCGCAGGGACGCTGGCTGAGGGATTGCCAGATGTTGCAGGTCGCGGGGTCTTGGAACTCAAGGATCTATTTTTACATTTGCGAAAATGAATTAACCCAAAGCTAGCCCCTCCCCCACCTTCACCTAAAGTCAGCAAACCTTTTATTTTAACCGTTTACTGCTTGTGATCCCAGTCCGGCAATGCCTTGATTTTAAACTTGGCATCCTTGTGCTGTCACATACATTTGTCAATGTTCCTGTCAAGCGCTTTAGGGAGTTTTACTACTTTAACAATGCTACATAAATGTAACTTGGCCCAATGGATAGCACGCTCGCTTCCAAGTGATCTGATTGTGGGTTCACATTCAGAAGTGCAGCACTCCCTCAGTACTGACCCTCTGACAGTGCAGCACTCCCTGAGTACTGACCCTCTGACAGTGCAGCACTCCCTCAGTACTGACCCTCTGACAGTGCAGCACTACCTCAGTACTGACTCTCTGACAGTGCAGCACTCCCTCAGTACTGACCCTCTGACAGTGCAGCGCTCCCTCAGTACTGACCCTCTGACAGTGCAGCACTCCCTCAGTACTGACCCTCTGACAGTGCAGCACTCCCTCAGTACTGACCCTCCGACAGTGCAGCACTCCCTCAGTACTGACCCTCCGACAATGCAGCACTCACTAACTACTGATCCACCAACAATGCAGCACTCACTCAGTACTGACCCTCCAACAATGCAGCACTCACTCAGTACTGACCCTCCAACAATGCAGCACTCCCTCAGTACTGACACTCCGACAGTGCAGCACACCCTCAGTACTGACTCTCCAACAGTGCGATACCCCCTCAGTATTTACCCTCCAACAGTGCAGCACTCCCTCAGTACTGACCCAACAGTGCAGCAATCCCTCAGTACTGACTCTCCAACAGTGCAGCACTCCCTCAGTACAGACCCTCTGACAGTGCAGCATTCCCTCAGTACTGACCCTCCATTGTACAGCACTCCCTCAGTACTGACCCTCCAACAGTGCAGCACTCCCTCAGTACTGACCCTCTGACAGTGCAGCGCTCCCTCAGTACTGACCCTCTGACAGTGCAGCACTCCCTCAGTACTGACCCTCTGACAGTGCAGCACTCCCTCAGTACTGACCCTCCGACAGTGCAGCACTCCCTCAGTACTGACCCTCCGACAATGCAGCACTCACTAACTACTGATCCACCAACAATGCAGCACTCACTCAGTACTGACCCTCCAACAATGCAGCACTCACTCAGTACTGACCCTCCAACAATGCAGCACTCCCTCAGTACTGACACTCCGACAGTGCAGCACACCCTCAGTACTGACTCTCCAACAGTGCGATACCCCCTCAGTATTTACCCTCCAACAGTGCAGCACTCCCTCAGTACTGACCCAACAGTGCAGCAATCCCTCAGTACTGACTCTCCAACAGTGCAGCACTCCCTCAGTACAGACCCTCTGACAGTGCAGCATTCCCTCAGTACTGACCCTCCATTGTACAGCACTCCCTCAGTACTGACCCTCCAACAGTGCAGCACTCCCTCAATACTGATCCTCTGACAGTGCAGGAGTCCCTCAGTACTGACCATCTGACAGTGCAGCACTCCCTCAGTACTGCCCCTCCAACAGTGCAGCACTCCCTCAGTACTGACCCTACAACAGTGCAGCACTCCCTCAGTACTGCCCCTCCAACAGTGCGGCACTCCCTCAGTACTGACCCTCCAACAATGCAGCACTCCCTCAGTACTGACCCTCCAACAGTGCGATACCCCTCAGTATTGACCATCCAACAGTGCAGCACTCCCTCAGTACGGACACTCCGACAATGCAACACTCCTTCAGCACTGAACCTCCGACAATGCAGCACTCATTCACTACTGATCCACCAACAATGCAGCACTCACTCAGTACTGACACTCCAACAATGCAGCACTCACTCAGTACTGACCCTCCAACAATGCAGCACTCCCTCAGTACTGACACGCCAACAGTGCAGCACACCCTCAGTACTGACTCTCCAACAGTGCGATACCCCCTCAGTATTTAACCTCCAACAGTGCAGCACTCCCTCAGTACTGACCCAACAGTGCAGCAATCCCTCAGTACTGACCCTCCAACAGTGCAGCACTCCCTCAGTACAGACGCTCTGACAGTGCAGCACTCCCTCAGTACTGCCCCTCCAACAGTGCAGCACTCCCTCAGTACTGCCCCTCCAACAGTGCGATACACCTCAGTATTGACCATCCAACAGTGCAGAGCTCCGTCAGTACTGACCCTCCAACAGTGCGATACACCTCAGTATTGACCATCCAACAGTGCAGAGCTCCCTCAGTACTGACCCTCTGACAGTGCAGCACTCCCTCAGTACTGACCCTCTGACAGTGCAGCACTCCCTCAGTACTGACACTCCGACAATGCAACAATCCTTCAGCACTGACCCTCCGACAATGCAGCACTCATTCACTACTGATATTCCAACAATGCAGCACTCACTCAGTACTAACCTTCCAACAGTGCAGCACTCCCAAAGTACACACCCTCTGACAGTGCAGCATTCCCTCAGTACTGCCCCTCCAACAGTGCAGCACTCCCTCAGTACTGACCCTCCGACAGTGCAGCATTCCCTCAGTACTGACCCTCTGACAGTGCAGGACTCCCTCAGGACTGACACTCTGACAGTGCAGGACTCCCTCAGTACTGACCCTCTGACAGTGCAGCACTCCCTCAGTACTGCCCCTCCAACAGTGCAGCACTCCCTCAGTACTGACCATCCAGCAGTGCAGCACTCCCTCAGTACTGCCCCTCCAACAGTGCGGCACTCCCTCAGAACTGACCCTCCAGCAGTGCAGCACTCCCTCAGTACTGACACTCCGACAATGCAACACTCCTTCAGCACTGACCCTCCGACAAGGCAGCACTCACTAAGTACTGACCCTCCAAAAATGCAGCACTCCCTCAGTACTGACCCTCCAACAATGCAGCACTCACTCAGTACTGACCCTCCAACAATGCAGCACTCCCTCAGTACTGACACTCCGACAGTGCAGCACACCCTCAGTACTGACTCTCCAACAGTGCCATACCCCCTCAGTATTTACCCTCCAACAGTGCAGCACTCCCTCAGTACTGACCCAACAGTGCAGCAATCCCTCAGTACTGACTCTCCAACAGTGCAGCACTCCCTCAGTACAGACCCTCTGACAGTGCAGCATTCCCTCAGTACTGACCCTCCATTGTACAGCACTCCCTCAGTACTGACCCTCCAACAGTGCAGCACTCCCTCAATACTGATCCTCTGACAGTGCAGGAGTCCCTCAGTACTGACCATCTGACAGTGCAGCACTCCCTCAGTACTGCCCCTCCAACAGTGCAGCACTCCCTCAGTACTGCCCCTCCAACAGTGCGGCACTCCCTCAGTACTGACCCTCCAACAATGCAGCACTCCCTCAGTACTGACCCTCCAACAGTGCGATACCCCTCAGTATTGACCATCCAACAGTGCAGCACTCCCTCAGTACGGACACTCCGACAATGCAATACTCCTTCAGCACTGAACCTCCGACAATGCAGCACTCATTCACTACTGATCCACCAACAATGCAGCACGCACTCAGTACTGACACTCCAACAATGCAGCACTCACTCAGTACTGACCCTCCAACAATGCAGCACTCCCTCAGTACTGACACGCCAACAGTGCAGCACACCCTCAGTACTGACTCTCCAACAGTGCGATACCCCCTCAGTATTTAATCTCCAACAGTGCAGCACTCCCTTAGTACTGACCCAACAGTGCAGCAATCCCTCAGTACTGACCCTCCAACAGTGCAGCACTCCCTCAGTACAGACGCTCTGACAGTGCAGCACTCCCTCAGTACTGCCCCTCCAACAGTGCAGCACTCCCTCAGTACTGCCCCTCCAACAGTGCAGCACTCCCTCAGTACTGCCCCTCCAACAGTGCGGCACTCCCTCAGTACTGACCCTCCAACAATGCAGCACTCCGTCAGTACTGACCCTCCAACAGTGCGATACACCTCAGTATTGACCATCCAACAGTGCAGAGCTCCCTCAGTACTGACCCTCTGACAGTGCAGCACTCCCTCAGTACTGACCCTCTGACAGTGCAGCACTCCCTCAGTACTGACACTCCGACAATGCAACAATCCTTCAGCACTGACCCTCCGACAATGCAGCACTCATTCACTACTGATATTCCAACAATGCAGCACTCACTCAGTACTAACCTTCCAACAGTGCAGCACTCCCAAAGTACACACCCTCTGACAGTGCAGCATTCCCTCAGTACTGCCCCTCCAACAGTGCAGCACTCCCTCAGTACTGACCCTCCAACAGTGCAGCATTCCCTCAGTACTGACCCTCTGACAGTGCAGGACTCCCTCAGGAGTGACACTCTGACAGTGCAGGACTCCCTCAGTACTGACCCTCCAACAGTGCAGCACTCCCTCAGTACTGCCCCTCCAACAGTGCAGCACTCCCTCAGTACGGACCATCCAACAGTGCAGCACTCCCTCAGTACTGCCCCTCCAACAGTGCGGCACTCCCTCAGAACTGACCCTCCAGCAGTGCAGCACTCCCTCAGTACTGACACTCCGACAATGCAACACTCCTTCAGCACTGACCCTCCGACAAGGCAGCACTCACTAAGTACTGACCCTCCAAAAATGCAGCACTCCCTCAGTACTGACCCTCCAACAATGCAGCACTCCCTCAGTACTGACTCTCCAACAGTGCGATATCCCCTCAGTATTTACCACCCAAAAGTGCAGCACTCCTTCAGTACTGACCCTCTGACAGTGCAGCACTCCCTCAGTACTGACGCTCTGACAGTGCAGCACTCCCTCAGTACGGACCCTCTGACAGTGCAGCACTCCCTCAGTACTGATCCTCTGACAGTGCACCACTCCCTCAGTACTGATGCTCTGACAGTGCAGCACTCCCTCAGTATTGACCCTCTGACAGTGCAGCACTCCCTCAGTACTGACCCTCTGACAGTGCAGCACTCCCTCAGTACTGACCCTCTGACAGTGCAGCACTCCCTCAGTACTGACCCTCTGACAGTGCAGCACTCCCTCAGTACTGACCCTCTGACAGTGCAGCACTCCCTCAGTACTGATCCTCTGATAGTGCAGCACTCCCTCAGTACTGATCCTCTGACAGTGCAGCACTCCCTCAGTACTGACTCTCTGACAGTGCAGTACTCCCTCAGTACTGACCCTTCAACAATGCAGCACAACACTCAGTACTGACCCTCCAACAGTGTAGCATCCCCTCAGTACTGACCCTCCGACAACGCAACACACCCTCAGTACTGACCCTCCAACAATGCAGCACTCCCTCAGTACTGACCCTCCAACAATGCAGCACTCTCTCAGTACTGACACTCCGACAATGCAGCACTCACTCACTATTGATCCTCCAACAATGCAGCACTCACTCAGTACTGACCCTCCAACAATGCAGCACTCACTCAGTACTGACCCTCCAACAATGCTGCACTCCCTCAGTACTGACCCTCAAACAGTGCAGCACTCCCTCAGAACTGACCCTCTGACAGTGCAGGACTCCCTCAGTACTGACCCTCTGACAGTGCAGGAATCCCACAGTACTGACCATCTGAGTGCAGCACTCCCTTAGTACTGCCCCTCCAACAGTGCAGCACTCGCTCAGTACTGCCCCTCCAACAGTGCGGCACTCCCACAGTACTGAACCTCCAGCAGAGCAGCACTCCCTCAGTACTGACACTCCAACCATGCAACACTCCTTCAGCACTGACGCTCCGACAATGCAACCCTCCTTCAGCACTGATCCTCCGACAATGCAGCACTCACTCAGTACTGATCCTCCAACAATGCAGCATTCACTCAGTACTGACCCAACAGTGCAGCAATCCCTCAGTACTGACCCTCCAACAGTGCAGCACTCCCTCAGTACAGACGCTCTGACAGTGCAGCATTCCCTCAGTACTGACCCTCCAACAGTGCAGCACTCCCTCAGTACAGACGCTCTGACAGTGCAGCATTCCCTCAGTACTGACCCTCCAACAGTGCAGCACTCCCTCAGTAATGACCCTCCAACAGTGCAGCACTCCCTCAATACTGATCCTCTGACAGTGCAGGACTCCCTCAGTACTGACCATCTGACAGTGCAGCACTCCCTCAGTACTGACCCTCTGACAGTGCAGCACTCCCTCAGTACTGACCCTCTGACAGTGCAGCACTCCCTCAGTACTGACCCTCTGACAGTGCAGCACTCCCTCAGTACTGACCCTCTGACAGTGCAGCACTCCCTCAGTACTGATCCTCTGACAGTGCAGCACTCCCTCAGTACTGATCCTCTGATAGTGCAGCACTCCCTCAGTACTGATCCTCGGACAGTGCAGCACTCCCTCAGTACTGATCCTCTGACAGTGCAGCACTCCCTCAGTACTGACTCTCTGACAGTGCAGTACTCCCTCAGTACTGACCCTTCAACAATGCAGCACAACACTCAGTACTGACCCTCCAACAGTGTAGCATCCCCTCAGTACTGACCCTCCGACAACGCAACACAGCCTCAGTACTGACCCTCCAACAATGCAGCACTCCCTCAGTACTGACCCTCCAACAATGCAGCACTCTCTCAGTACTGACACTCCGACAATGCAGCACTCACTCACTATTGATCCTCCAACAATGCAGCACTCACTCTGTACTGACCCTCCAACAATGCAGCACTCACTCAGTACTGACCCTCCAACAATGCTGCACTCCCTCAGTACTGACCCTCAAACAGTGCAGCACTCCCTCAGAACTGACCCTCTGACAGTGCAGGACTCCCTCAGTACTGACCCTCTGACAGTGCAGGAATCCCACAGTACTGACCATCTGAGTGCAGCACTCCCTTAGTACTGCCCCTCCAACAGTGCAGCACTCGCTCAGTACTGCCCCTCCAACAGTGCGGCACTCCCTCAGTACTGAACCTCCAGCAGAGCAGCACTCCCTCAGTACTGACACTCCAACCATGCAACACTCCTTCAGCACTGACGGTCCGACAATGCAACCCTCCTTCAGCACTGATCCTCCGACAATGCAGCACTCACTCAGTACTGATCCTCCAACAATGCAGCATTCACTCAGTACTGACCCAACAGTGCAGCAATCCCTCAGTACTGACCCTCCAACAGTGCAGACGCTCTGACAGTGCAGCATTCCCTCAGTACTGACCCTCCAACAGTGCAGCACTCCCTCAGTAATGACCCTCCAACAGTGCAGCACTCCCTCAATACTGATCCTCTGACAGTGCAGGACTCCCTCAGTACTGACCATCTGACAGTGCAGCACTCCCTCAGTACTGCCCCTCCAACAGTGCAGCACTCCCTCAGTACTGCCCCTCCAACAGTGCAGCACTCCCTCAGTACTGCCCCTCCAACAGTGCAGCACTCCCTCAGTACTGCCCCTCCAACAGTGCGGCACTCCCTCAGTACGGCCCCTCCAACAATGCAGCACTCCGTCAGTACTGACCCTCCAACAGTGCGATACACCTCAGTATTGACCATCCAACAGTGCAGAGCTCCCTCAGTACTGACCCTCTGACACTGCAGCACTCACTCAGTACTGACCCTCTGACAGTGCAGCACTCCCTCAGTACTGACCCTCCAACAATGCAGCACAACCCTCAGTACTGACACTGCAACAGTGTAGCATCCCCTCAGTACTGACCCTCCGACAACGCAACACATCCTCAGTACTGACTCTCCGACAATGCAGCACTCCCTTAGTACTGACCCTCCGACAATGCAGCACTCCCTCAGTACTGACACTCCGACAATGCAACAATCCTTCAGCACTGACCCTCCGACAATGCAGCACTCATTCACTACTGATATTCCAACAATGCAGCACTCACTCAGTACTAACCTTCCAACAGTGCAGCACTCTCAAAGTACACACCCTCTGACAGTGCGGCATCCCCTCAGTACTGCCCCTCCAACAGTGCAGCACTCCCTCAGTACTGACCCTCCAACAGTGCAGCATTCCCTCAGTACTGACCCTCTGACAGTGCAGGACTCCCTCAGGACTGACACTCTGACAGTGCAGGACTCCCTCAGTACTGACCCTCTGACAGTGCAGCACTCCCTCAGTACTGCCCCTCCAACAGTGCAGCACTCCCTCAGTACGGACCATCCGACAGTGCAGCACTCCCTAAGTACTGCCCCTCCAACAGTGCGGCACTCCCTCAGAACTGACCCTCCAGCAGTGCAGCACTCCCTCAGTACTGACACTCCGACAATGCAACACTCCTTCAGCACTGACCCTCCGACAAGGCAGCACTCACTAAGTACTGACCCTCCAAAAATGCAGCACTCCCTCAGTACTGACCCTCCAACAATGCAGCACTCCCTCAGTACTGACTCTCCAACAGTGCGATATCCCCTCAGTATTTACCACCCAACAGTGCAGCACTCCTTCAGTACTGATCCTCTGACAGTGCAGCACTCCCTCAGTACTGACCCTCTGACAGTGCAGCACTCCCTCAGTACTGACCCTCTGACAGTGCAGCACTCCCTCAGTACTGACCCTCTGACAGTGCAGCACTCCCTCAGTACTGACCCTCTGACAGTGCAGCACTCCCTCAGTACTGACCCTCTGACAGTGCAGCACTCCCTCAGTACTGATCCTCTGATAGTGCAGCACTCCCTCAGTACTGATCCTCGGACAGTGCAGCACTCCCTCAGTACTGATCCTCTGACAGTGCAGCACTCCCTCAGTACTGACTCTCTGACAGTGCAGTACTCCCTCAGTACTGACCCTTCAACAATGCAGCACAACACTCAGTACTGACCCTCCAACAGTGTAGCATCCCCTCAGTACTGAACCTCCGACAACGCAACACACCCTCAGTACTGACCCTCCAACAATGCAACACTCCCTCAGTACTGACCCTCCAACAATGCAGCACTCTCAGTACTGGCACTCCGACAATGCAGCACTCACTCACTATTGATCCTCCAACAATGCAGCACTCACTCAGTACTGACCCTCCAACAATGCAGCACTCACTCAGTACTGACCCTCCAACAATGCTGCACTCCCTCAGTACTGACCCTCAAACAGTGCAGCACTCCCTCAGTAATGACCCTCTGACAGTGCAGGACTCCCTCAGTACTGACCCTCTGACAGTGCAGGAATCCCACAGTACTGACCATCTGAGTGCAGCACTCCCTTAGTACTGCCCCTCCAACAGTGCAGCACTCGCTCAGTACTGCCCCTCCAACAGTGCAGCACTCCCTCAGTACTGACCATCCAACAGTGCAGCACTCCCTCAGTACTGCCCCTCCAACAGTGCGGCACTCCCTCAGAACTGACCCTCCAGCAGTGCAGCACTCCCTCAGTACTGGCACTCCGACAATGCAACACTCCTTCAGCACTGACCCTCCGACAAGGCAGCACTCACTAAGTACTGACCCTCCAAAAATGCAGCACTCCCTCAGTACTGACCCTCCAACAATGCAGCACTCCCTCAGTACTGACTCTCCAACAGTACGATATCCCCTCAGTATTTACCACCCAACAGTGCAGCACTCCCTCAGTATTGACCCTCTGACAGTGCAGCACTCCCTCAGTACTGACCCTCTGACAGTGCAGCACTCCCTCAGTACTGACCCTCTGACAGTGCAGCACTCCCTCAGTACTGACCCTCTGACAGTGCAGCACTCCCTCAGTACTGATCCTCTGAGAGTGCAGCACTCCCTCAGTACTGATCCTCGGACAGTGCAGCACTCCCTCAGTACTGATCCTCTGACAGTGCAGCACTCCCTCAGTACTGACTCTCTGACAGTGCAGTACTCCCTCAGTACTGACCCTTCAACAATGCAGCACAACACTCAGTACTGACCCTCCAACAGTGTAGCATCCCCTCAGTACTGACCCTCCGACAACGCAACACAACCTCAGTACTGACCCTCCAACAATGCAGCACTCCCTCAGTACTGACCCTCAACAATGCAGCACTCTCTCAGTACTGACACTCCGACAATGCAGCACTCACTCACTATTGATCCTCCAACAATGCAGCACTCACTCAGTACTGACCCTCCAACAATGCAGCACTCACTCAGTACTGACCCTCCAACAATGCTGCACTCCCTCAGTACTGACCCTCAAACAGTGCAGCACTCCCTCAGTACAGACCCTCTGACAGTGCAGGACTCCCTCAGTACTGACCCTCTGAAAGTGCAGCACTCCCTCAGTACTGACCCTCCAACAGTGCAGCACTCCCTCAGTACTGACCCTCTGAAAGTGCAGCACTCCCTCAGTACTGACCCGCTGACACTGCAGCACTCCCTCAGTACTGACCCTCTGACAGTGCAGCACTCCCTCAGTACTGACCCTCCAACAATGCAGCACAACCTTCAGTACTGACCCTCCAACAGTGTAGCATCCCCTCAGTACTGACCCTCCGACAATGCAACACTCCCTCATTACTGACCCTCCAACAATGCAGCACTCCCTCAGTACTGACCCTCCGACAATGCAGCACTCCCTCAGTACTGACACTCCGACAATGCAACACTCCCTCAGTACTGATCCTCCAACAATGCAGCACACCCTCAGTACTGACTCTCCAACAGCGCGATACCCCCTCAGTATTAACCCTCCAACAGTGCAGTACTCCCTCAGTACTGACCCTCCAACAGTGCAGCACTCCCTCAGTACAGACCCTCTGACAGTGCAGCATTCCCTCAGTACTGACGCTCCAACAGTGCAGCACTCCCTCAGTACTGACCCTCCAACAGTGCAGGACTCCCTCAGTACTGACCCTCTGACAGTGCAGGAATCCCTCAGTACTGACCTTCTGACAGTGCAGCACACCCTCAGTACTGCCCCTCCAACAGTGCAGCACTCCCTCAGTACTGCCCCTCCAACAGTGCGGCACTCCCTCAGTTCTGACCCTCTGACAGTACAGCACTCCCTTAGTACTGAACCACCAACAGAGCAGCACTCCCTCACTACTGACCCTCCAACAATGCAGCACTCACTCAGTACTGAACCTCTGACACTGCAGAGCTCCCTCAGTACTGACTCTCCAACAATGTAGCACTCCCTCAGTACTGACCATGTGACAGTGCGGCACTCCCTCAGTACAGCCCCTCCAATAGTGTAGCACTCCCTCAGTACTGCCCCTCCAACAGTGCAGCACTCCCTCAGTACTGACCCTCCAACAATGCAGCACTCACTCAGTACTGACCCTCCAGCAGTGCGGCACTCCCTCAGTACAGCCCCTCCAATAGTGCAGCACTCCCTCAGTGCTGTCCCTCTGACAGTGCAGCACTCCCTCAGTACTGACCCTCTGACAGTGCAGCACTCCCTCAGTACTGACCCTCCGAGAGTGCAGCACTCCCTCAGTACTGACCCTCCGAGAGTGCAGCACTCCCACAGTACTGACTCTCCGACACTGTGGGACTCCCTCAGTACTGACTCTCTGACAGTGCAGCAATCCCTCAGTCCTGACCCTCTGACAGTGCAGCACTCCCTCAGTACTGACCCTCTGACAGTCCAGTAATACCTCAGTACTGACCCTCCGACAGTGCGGCACTCCCTCAGCACTGACTCACTGACAGTGCAGCACTCCCACAGTACTGACCCTCCAACAGTGCAGTACACCCTCAGTACTGACCCTCTGACAGAGCAGGACTCCCTCAGTACTGACCCTCTGACAGTGCAGGACTCCCTCAGTACTGACCCTCTGACAGTGCAGCACTCCCTCAGTACTGACTCTCTGACAGTGCAGTACTCCCTCAGTACTGACCCTTCAACAATGCAGCACAACACTCAGTACTGACCCTCGAACAGTGTAGCATCCCCTCAGTACTGACCCTCCGACAACGCAACACACCCTCAGTACTGACCCTCCAACAATGCAACACTCCCTCAGTACTGACCCTCCAACAATGCAGCACTCTCAGTACTGGCACTCCGACAATGCAGCACTCACTCACTATTGATCCTCCAACAATGCAGCACTCACTCAGTACTGACCCTCCAACAATGCAGCACTCACTCAGTACTGACCCTCCAACAATGCTGCACTCCCTCAGTACTGACCCTCAAACAGTGCAGCACTCCCTCAGTACTGACCCTCTGACAGTGCAGGACTCCCTCAGTACTGACCCTCTGACAGTGCAGGAATCCCACAGTACTGACCATCTGAGTGCAGCACTCCCTTAGTACTGCCCCTCCAACAGTGCAGCACTCGCTCAGTACTGCCCCTCCAACAGTGCAGCACTCCCTCAGTACTGACCATCCAACAGCGCAGCACTCCCTCAGTACTGCCCCTCCAACAGTGCGGCACTCCCTCAGAACTGACCCTCCAGCAGTGCAGCACTCCCTCAGTACTGACACTCCGACAATGCAACACTCCTTCAGCACTGACCCTCCGACAAGGCAGCACTCACTAAGTACTGACCCTCCAAAAATGCAGCACTCCCTCAGTACTGACCCTCCAACAATGCAGCACTCCCTCAGTACTGACTCTCCAACAGTGCGATATCCCCTCAGTATTTACCACCCAACAGTGCAGCACTCCCTCAGTATTGACCCTCTGACAGTGCAGCACTCCCTCAGTACTGACCCTCTGACAGTGCAGCACTCCCTCAGTACTGACCCTCTGACAGTGCAGCACTCCCTCAGTACTGACCCTCTGACAGTGCAGCACTCCCTCAGTACTGACCCTCTGACAGTGCAGCACTCCCTCAGTACTGACCCTCTGACAGTGCAGCACTCCCTCAGTACTGACCCTCTGACAGTGCAGCACTCCCTCAGTACTGATCCTCTGAGAGTGCAGCACTCCCTCAGTACTGATCCTCGGACAGTGCAGCACTCCCTCAGTACTGATCCTCTGACAGTGCAGCACTCCCTCAGTACTGACTCTCTGACAGTGCAGTACTCCCTCAGTACTGACCCTTCAACAATGCAGCACAACACTCAGTACTGACCCTCCAACAGTGTAGCATCCCCTCAGTACTGACCCTCCGACAACGGAACACACCCTCAGTACTGACCCTCCAACAATGCAGCACTCCCTCAGTACTGACCCTCCAACAATGCAGCACTCTCTCAGTACTGACACTCCGACAATGCAGCACTCACTCACTATTGATCCTCCAACAATGCAGCACTCACTCAGTACTGACCCTCCAACAATGCAGCACTCACTCAGTACTGACCCTCCAACAATGCTGCACTCCCTCAGTACTGACCCTCAAACAGTGCAGCACTCCCTCAGTACAGACCCTCTGACAGTGCAGGACTCCCTCAGTACTGACCCTCTGACAGTGCAGGAATCCCACAGTACTGACCATCTGAGTGCAGCACTCCCTTAGTACTGCCCCTCCAACAGTGCAGCACTCGCTCAGTACTGCCCCTCCAACAGTGCGGCACTCCCTCAGTACTGAACCTCCAGCAGAGCAGCACTCCCTCAGTACTGACACTCCAACCATGCAACACTCCTTCAGCACTGACGCTCCGACAATGCAACCCTCCTTCAGTACTGATCCTCCGACAATGCAGCACTCACTCAGTACTGATCCTCCAACAATGCAGCATTCACTCAGTACTGACCCGCCAACAATGCAGCACTAACTCAGTACTGACCCTCCAACAATGCAGCACTCCCACAGTACTGACCCTCCAGCAATGCAGCACTCCCTCAGTACTGAATCTCCAACAGTACGATAGCCCTCAGTATTGACCGTCCAACAGTGCAGCACTCCCTCAGTACTGACCCTCTGACAGTGCAGCATTCCCTCAGTACTGAACCTCCAACAGCGCCGCACTCCCGCAGTACTGACCCTCCAAAAGTGCAGCACTCCCTCAGTACTGACCCTCTGAAAGTGCAGCACTCCTTCAGTACTGACCCTCCAACAGTGCGGCACTCCCTCAGTACTGACCCTCCAACAGTGCAGCACTCCCTCAGTACTGACCCTCTGACACTGCAGCACTCCATCAGTACTGACCCTCCGACAGTGCAGCACTCGCTCAGTACTGACCCTCCAACAGTGCAGCACTCCCTCGGTACTGACTCTCCGACAGTGCAGCACACCCTCAGTAATGACTCTCAGACAGTGCAGCACTCCCTCAGTACTGTCCCACTGACAGTGCAGCACTCCCTCAGTACTGACCCTCTGACAGTGCAGCACTCCCTCAGTACTGACCCTCCGAGAGTGCAGCACTCCCTCAGTACTGACTCTCCGACAATGTGGGACTCCCTCAGTACTGACTCTCTGACAGTGCAGCACTCCCTCAGTCCTGACCCTCTGACAGTGCAGCACTCCCTCAGTACTGACCCTCTGACAGTCCAGTAATACCTCAGTACTGTCCCTCCGACAGTGCGGCATTCCCTCAGCACTGACTCACTGACAGTGCAGCACTCCCACAGTACTGACCCTCCAACAGTGCAGTACTCCCTCAGTACTGACCCTCTGAGAGAGCAGGACTCCCTCAGTACTGACCCTCTGACAGTGCAGCACTCCCTCAGTACTGCCCCTCCAACAGTGCGGCACTCCCTCAGGACTGACCATCCAACAGTGCAGCACTCCCTCAGTACTGACCCTCTGACAGTGCAGCACTCCCTCTGTACTGACCCTCCAACAATGCAGCAGAACCCTCAGTACTGACCCTCCAACAGTGTAGCATCCCCTCAGTACTGACCCTTCAACAACGCAACACACCCTCAGTACTGACAGTCCAACAATGCAGCACTCCCTCAATACTGACCCTCCGACAATGCAGCACTCTCTCAGTACTGACACTCCGACAATGCAGCACTCACTCACTATTGATCCTCCAACAATGCAGCACTCACTCAGTACTGACCCTCCAACAATGCAGCACTCACTCAGTACTGACCCTCCAACAATGCAGCACTCACTCAGTACTGACCCTCCAACAATGCAGCACTCCCTCAGTACTGACCCTCCAACAATGCAGCACTCCCTCAGTACTGACCCTCCAACAGTGCGGCAATCCCTCAGTACTGACCCTCCAACAGTGCAGCACTCCCTCAGTACAGAACCTTGACAGTGCAGCATTCCCTCAGTACTGACCATCCAACAATGCAGCACTCCCTCACTACTGACCCACCAACAGTGCAGCACTCCCTCAGTACTGACCCTCTGACAGTGCAGGAATCCCTCAGTACTGACCCTCTGATAGTGCAGCACTCCCTCAGTACTGCCCCTCCCACAGTGCAGCACTCCCTCAGTACTGCCCCTCCAACAGTGCGGCACTCCCTCAGTGCTGACCCTCCAGCAGTGCTGCACTCCCTCAGTACTGACCCTCCGACAATGCAACACTCCCTCAGCACTGTCACTCCGACAATGCAACACTTCTTCAGCACTGACCCTCCAACAATGCAGCACTCACTCAGTACTGATCCTCCGACAATGCAGCACTCACTCAGTACTGATCCTCCAACAATGCAGCACTCCCTCAGTACTGACCCTCCAACAATGCAGCACTCCCTCAGTACTGACTCTCCAACAGTGCGATACCCCTCAGTACTGACCCTCCAACAGTGCGGCAATCCCTCAGTACTGACCCTCCAACGGTGCAGCACTCCCTCAGTACAGACCCTCTGATAGTGCAGCATTTCCTCAGTACTGACCCTCCAACAGTGCAGCACTCCCTCTGTACTGACCCTCTGAAAGTGCAGCACTCCCTCAGTACTGACCCTCCAACAGTGCCGCACTCCCACAGTACTGACCCTCCAACAGTGCAGCACTCCCTCAGTACTGACCCTCTGAAAGTGCAGCACTCCCTCAGTACTGACCCTCTGACACTGCAGCACTCCCTCAGTACTGACCCTCTGACAGTGCAGCACTCCCTCAGTACTGACCCTCCAACAATGCAGCACAACCTTCAGTACTTACCCTCCAACAGTGTAGCATCACCTCAGTACTGACCCTCCGACAATGCAACACTCCCTCATTACTGACCCTCCAACAATGCAGCACTCCCTCAGTACTGACCCTCCGACAATGCAGCACTCCCTCAGTACTGACACTCCGACAATGCAACACTCCCTCAGTACTGATCCTCCAACAATGCAGCACACCCTCAGTACTGACTCTCCAACAGCGCGATACCCCCTCAGTATTAACCCTCCAACAGTGCAGTACTCCCTCAGTACTGACCCTCCAACAGTGCAGCAATCCCTCAGTACTGACCCTCCAACAGTGCAGCACTCCCTCAGTACAGACCCTCTGACAGTGCAGCATTCCCTCAGTACTGACGCTCCAACAGTGCAGCACTCCCTCAGTACTGACCCTCCAACAGTGCAGGACTCCCTCAGTACTGACCCTCTGACAGTGCAGGAATCCCTCAGTACTGACCTTCTGACAGTGCAGCACACCCTCAGTACTGCCCCTCCAACAGTGCAGCACTCCCTCAGTACTGCCCCTCCAACAGTGCGGCACTCCCTCAGTTCTGACCCTCTGACAGTACAGCACTCCCTTAGTACTGAACCACCAACAGAGCAGCACTCCCTCACTACTGACCCTCCAACAATGCAGCACTCACTCAGTACTGAACCTCTGACACTGCAGAGCTCCCTCAGTACTGACTCTCCAACAATGTAGCACTCCCTCAGTACTGACCATGTGACAGTGCGGCACTCCCTCAGTACAGCCCCTCCAATAGTGTAGCACTCCCTCAGTACTGCCCCTCCAACAGTGCAGCACTCCCTCAGTACTGACCCTCCAACAATGCAGCACTCACTCAGTACTGACCCTCCAGCAGTGCGGCACTCCCTCAGTACAGCCCCTCCAATAGTGCAGCACTCCCTCAGTGCTGTCCCTCTGACAGTGCAGCACTCCCTCAGTACTGACCCTCTGACAGTGCAGCACTCCCTCAGTACTGACCCTCCGAGAGTGCAGCACTCCCTCAGTACTGACCCTCCGAGAGTGCAGCACTCCCACAGTACTGACTCTCCGACACTGTGGGACTCCCTCAGTACTGACTCTCTGACAGTGCAGCAATCCCTCAGTCCTGACCCTCTGACAGTGCAGCACTCCCTCAGTACTGACCCTCTGACAGTCCAGTAATACCTCAGTACTGACCCTCCAACAGTGCGGCACTCCCTCAGCACTGACTCACTGACAGAGCAGGACTCCCTCAGTACTGACCCTCTGACAGTGCAGGACTCCCTCAGTACTGACCCTCTGACAGTGCAGCACGCCTTCAGTACTGCCCCTCTGACAGTGCAGCACTCCCTCAGTACTGCCCCTCCAACAGTGCGGCACTCCGTCAGGACTGACCATCCAACAGTGCAGCACTCCCTCAGTACTGACCCTCTGACAGTGCAGCCCTCCCTCAGTTCTGACCCTCTGACAGTGCAGCACTCCCTCAGTACTGACCCTCCAACAACGCAGCAGAACCCTCAGTACTGACCCTCCAACAGTGTAGCATCCCCTCAGTACTGACCCTTCAACAACGCAACACACCCTCAGTACTGACACTCCAACAATGCAGCACACCCTCAGTACTGACCCTCCGACAATGCAGCACTCACTCAGTACTGATCCTCCAACAATGCAGCACGCCCTCAGTACTGACCCTCCAACAATGCAGCACTCCCTCAGTACTGACTCTCCAACAGTGCGATACCCCTCAGTACTGACTTTCCAACAGTGCGGCAATCCCTCAGTACTGACCCTCCAACGGTGCAGCACTCGCTCAGTACAGACCCTCTGATAGTGCAGCATTTCCTCAGTACTGACCCTCCAACAGTGCAGCACTCCCTCAGTACTGACCCTCTGAAAGTGCAGCACTCCCTCAGTACTGACCCTCCAACAGCGCCACACTCCCACAGCACTGACCCTCCAACAGTGCAGCACTCCCTCAGTACTGAGCCTCTGAAAGTGCAGCACTCCCTCAGTACTGACCCTCTGACACTGCAGCACTCCCTCAGTACTGACCCTCTGACAGTGCAGCACTCCCTCAGTACTGACCCTCCAACAATGCAGCACAACCTTCAGTACTGACCCTCCAACAGTGTAGCATCCCCCCAGTACTGACCCTCCGACAACGCAACACAACCTCAGTACTGACCCTCCGACAATGCAGCACTCCCTCAGTACTGACCCTACTACAATGCAGCACTCCCTCAGTACTGACACTCCGACAATGCAACACTCCCTCAGTACTGACCCTCCAACAATGCAGCACACCCTCAGTACTGACTCTCCAACAGCGCGATACCCCCTCAGTATTAACCCTCCAACAGTGCAGTACTCCCTCAGTACTGACCCTCCAACAGTGCGGCAATCCCTCAGTACTGACCCTCCAACAGTGCAGCACTCCCTCAGTACAGACCCTCTGACAGTGCAGCATTCCCTCAGTACTGACGCTCCAACAGTGCAGCACTCCCCCAGTACTGACCCTCCAACAGTGCAGGACTCCCTCAGTACTGACCCTTTGACAGTGCAGGAATCCCTCAGTACTGACCTTCTGACATTGCAGCACTCCCTCAGTACTGCCCCTCCAACAGTGCAGCATGCCCTCAGTACTGCCCCTCCAACAGTGCGGCACTCCCTCAGTTCTGACCCTCTGACAGTACAGCACTCCCTTAGTACTGAACCACCAACAGAGCAGCACTCCCTCACTACTGATCCTCCAACAATGCAGCACTGACTCAGTACTGAACCTCTGACAGTGCAGAGCTCCCTCAGTACTGCCCCTCCAACAGTGCAGCACTCCCTCAGTAATGACCCTCCAACATTGCAGCACTCACTCAGTACTGACCCTCCAGCAGTGCAGCACTCCCTCAGTACTGACCCTCCAACAGTGCAGCACCGCCTCAGTACTGACCCTCTGACAGTGCAGCACTCCCTCAGTACTAACTCTCTGACAGTGCAGCACTCCCTCAGTACTGACCCTCTGACAGTGCAGCACTCCCTCAGTACTGACCCTCTGACAGTGCAGCACTCCCTCAGTACTGACCCTCCAACAGTGCAGCACTCCCTCAGTACTGATCCTCTGACAATGCAGCACTCCCTCAGTACTGACCCTCTGACAGTGCAGCACTCCCTCAGTACTGAACCTCCAACATGCAGCACAACCCTCAGTACTGACCCTCCAAAAGTGTAGCATCCCCTCAGTACTGACCCTCCGACAACACAACACACCCTCAGTACTGACCCTCCAACAATGCAGCACTCCCTCAGTACTGAACCTCTGACAACGCATCACTCGCTCAGTACTGACACTCCGACAATGCAACACTCCTTCAGCACTGACCCTCCGACAATGCAGCACTCACTCACTACTGATATTCCAACAATGCAGCATTCACTCAGTACTGACCCTCCAACAATGCAGCACTCACTCAGTACTGACCCTCCAACAATGCAGCACTCACTCAGTACTGACCCTCCAACAATGCAGCACTCACTCAGTACTGACCCTCCAACAATGCAGCACACCCTCAGTACTGACTCTCCAACAGTGCGATACCCCCTCAGTATTTACCACCCAACAGTGCAGCACTCCTTCAGTACTGACGATGCAACTGTGCGGCAATCCCTCAGTACTGACCCTCCAACAGTGCAGCATTCCCTCAGTACAGACCCTCTGACAGTGCAGCATTCCCTCAGTACTGACCCTCCAACAGTGCAGCACTCCCTCAGTACTGACCCTCCAACAGTGCAGCAATCCCTCAGTACTGACCCTCTGACAGTGCAGGACTCCCTCAGTATTGACCCTCTGACAGTGCAGGAATTCCTCAGTACTGACCCTCTGACAGTGCAGCACTCCCTCAGTACTGACCCTCCAACAGTGCAGCACTCCCTCAGTACTGCCCCTCTAACAGTGCGGCACTCCCTCAGTACCGACCCTCCAGCAGTGCAACACTCCCTCAGCACTGACACTCCGACAATGCAACATTCCTTCAGCACTAACCCTCCGACAATGCAGCACTCACTCAGTACTGATCCTCTAACAATGCAGCACCCACTCAGTACTGACCCTCCAACAATGCAGCACTCCCTCAGTACTGACCCTCCAACAATGCAGCACTCCTTCAGTACTGACTCCCCAACAGTGCGATACCCCTCAGTATTGACCGTCCAACAGTGCAGCACTCCCTCAGTACTGACCCTACAACAGGGCGGCAAACCCTCAGTACTGAACCTCCAACAGTGCAGCACTCCCTCAGTACTGTCTCTCTGACAGTGCAGCACTCCCTCAGTACTGACCCTCTGACAGTGAAGCACTCCCTCGGTACTGACTCTCCGACAGGGCAGCACTTCCTCAGTACTGACTCTCTGACAGTGCAGCACTCCCTCAGTCCTGACCCACTGACAGTGCAGCACTCCCTCAGTACTGACGCTCTGACAGTGCAGCACTCCCTCAGTACTAACTCTCTGACAGTGCAGCACTCCCTCAGTACTGACCCTCTGACAGTGCAGCACTCCCTCAGTACTGACCCTCTGACAGTGCAGCACTCCCTCAGTACTGACCCTCTGACAGTGCAGCACTCCCTCAGTACTGACCCTCTGACAGTGCAGCACTCCCTCAGTACTGATCCTCTGACAATGCAGCACTCCCTCAGTACTGACCCTCTGACAGTGCAGCACTCCCTCAGTAATGAACCACCAACAATGCAGCACAACCCTCAGTACTGACCCTCCAACAATGCAGCACTCCCTCAGTACTGACCCTCCGACAATGCAGCACTCTCTCAGTACTGACCCTTCGAGAATGCAGCACTCACTCACTACTGACCCTCCAGCAATGCAGCACTCACTCAGTACTGACCCTCCAGCAATGCAGCACTCACTCAGTACTGACCCTCCAACAATGCAGCACTCACTCAGTACTGATCCTCCAACAATGCAGCACTCACTCAGTACTGACCCTCCAACAATGCAGCACACTCTCAGTACTGACTCTCCAACAGTGCGATACGCCCTCAGTATTTACCACCCAACAGTGCAGCACTCCTTCAGTACTGACCATCCAACTGTGCGGCAATCCCTCAGTACTGACCTTCTGACAGTGCAGCATTCCCTCAGTACTGACCCTCCAACAGTGCAGCACTCCCTCAGTACTGACCCTCCAACAGTGCAGCAATCCCTCAGTACTGACCCTCTGACAGTGCAGGAATCCCTCAGTACTGACCCTCTGACAGTGTATCACTCCCTCAGTACTGACCCTCCAACAGTGCAGCACTCTCTCAGTAGTGCCCCTCTAACAGTGCGGCACTCCCTCAGTACTGACCCTCCAGCAGTGCAGCACTCCTTCAGTACTGACAGTCCGACAATGCAACACTCCCTCAGCACTGACACTCCGACAATGCAACATTCCTTCAGCACTGACCCTCCGACAATGCAGCACTCACTCAGTACTGATCCTCTAACAATGCAACACCCACTCAGTACTGACCCTCCAACAATGCAGCACTCCCTCAGTACTGACCCTCCAACAATGCAGCACTCCCTCAGCACTGACTCCCCAACATTGCGATACCCCTCAGTATTGACCGTCCAACAGTGCAGCACTCCCTCAGCACTGACCCTCCAACAGGGCGTCAATCCCTCAGTACTGACCATCCAACAGTGCAGCACTCCCTCAGTACGGACCCTCTGACAGTGCAGCATTTCCTCAGTACTGAACCTCCTAGAGCGCCGCACTCCCAGAGCACTGACCCTCCAACAGTGCAGCACCCCCTCAGTACTGACCCTCTGACAGTGCAGCACTCCCTCACTACTGACTCTACGACAGTGTGGCACTCGCTCAGTACTGACTCGCCAATGGTGCAGCACTAACTCAGCACTCCCTCCAACAGTGCAGCAGCCCCTCAGTACTGACCCTCTGACAGCGTAGCACTCCCTCAGTACTGAACCTCTGACAGTGCAGCACTCCCTCAGTAGTGAACATCTGACAGTGCAGCACTCCCTCAGTACTAACTCTCTGACAGTGCAGCACGCCCTCAGTACTGACCCTCCGACAGTGTGGAACTCCCTCAGTACTGACCCTCTGACAGTGCAGCACTCCCTCACTACTGACTCTACGACAGTGTGGCACTCGCTCAGTACTGACTCGCCAATGGTGCAGCACTAACTCAGCACTCCCTCCAACAGTGCAGCAGCCCCTCAGTACTGACCCTCTGACAGCGTAGCACTCCCTCAGTACTGAACCTCTGACAGTGCAGCACTCCCTCAGTAGTGAACATCTGACAGTGCAGCACTCCCTCAGTACTAACTCTCTGACAGTGCAGCACGCCCTCAGTACTGACCCTCCGACAGTGTGGAACTCCCTCAGTACTGACCCTCTGACAGTGCAGGACTCCCTCAGTACTGACCCTCTGACAGTGCAGCACGCCATCAGTACTGCCCCTCTGACAGTGCAGCACTCCCTCAGTACTGACCTTCTGACAGTGCAGCACTCCCTCAGTACTGACCCTCTGACAGTGCAGCACTCCCTCAGTACTGACCCTCTGACAGTGCAGCACTCCCTCACTACTGACTCTACGACAGTGTGGCACTCGCTCACTACTGACTTGCCAATGGTGCAGCACTAACTCAGCACTCCCTCCAACAGTGCAGCAGCCCCTCAGTACTGACCCTCTGACAGCGCAGCACTCCCTCAGTACTGACCCTCCAACAGTGCGGCACCCCCTCAGTACTGACCCTCTGAAAGTGCAGCACTCCCTCAGTACTGACCCTCTAACAGTGCAGCACACCCTCAGTACAGACCCTCCAACAGTGCAGCACTCCCTCAGTACTGACCCGCTGAGAGTGCAGCACTCCGTCAGTACTGACCATCTGACAGTGCAGGACTCCCTCAGTACTGACCCTCTGACAATGCAGGACTCCCTCAGTACTGACCCTCTGACAGTGCAGCACGCCATCAGTACTGCCCCTCTGACAGTGCAGCACTCCCTCAGTACTGACTCTCCAACAATGCAGCACAACCCTCAGTACTGACCCTCCAAAAGTGTAGCATCCCCTCAGTACTGACCCTCCGACAACGCAACACACCCTCAGTACTGACCCTCCAACAATGCAGCCCTCCCTCAGTACTGAACATCCGACAATGCAGCACTCCCTCAGTACTGACACTCCGACAATGCAACACTCCTTCAGCACTGACCCTCACACAATGCAGCACTCACTCACTACTGATATTCCAACAATGCAGCACTCACTCAGTACTGACCCTCCAACAATGCAGCACTCACTCAGTACTGATACTCCAACAATGCAGCACTCACTCAGTACTGACCCTCCAACAATGCAGCACTCACTCAGTACTGACCCTCCAACAATGCAGCACTCACTCAGTACTGACGCTCCAACAATGCAGCACACCCTCAGTACTGACTCTCCAACAGTGCGATACCCCCTCAGTATTTACCACCCAACAGTGCAGCCCTCCTTCAGTACTGCCCATTCAACTGTGCGGCAATCCCTCAGTACTGACCCTCTGACAGTGCAGCATTCCCTCAGTACTGAACCTACGACAGTGTGGCACTCCCTCAGTACTGACTCTCCGACAGTGAAGCAATCCCTCAGTACTGCCCCTCCAGCAGTGCAGCACTCCTTCAGTACTGACCCTCTGACAGTGCAGCACTACCTCGGTACTGACTCTCCGACAGTGCGGCACTCCCTCAGTACTGTCTCTCTGACAGTGCAGCACTCCCTCAGTACTGACCCTCCGAGAGTGCAGCACTCCCTCAGTACTTACTCTCTGTCAGTGCAGCACTCCCTCAGTACTGACCCTCCAACAGTGCAGGACTCCCTCAGTACTGACCCTCTGACAGAGCAGCACTCCCTCAGTACTGACTCTCTGACAGTGCAGCACTCCCTCAGTCCTGACCCTCTGACAGTGCAGCAATCCCTCAGTACTGACCCTCCAACAGTGCGGCACTCCCTCAGTACTGACCCTCTGACAGTGCAGCACTCCCTCAGTACTGAAGCTCTGACAGTGCAGCACTCCCTCAGTACTGATCCTCTGACATTGCCGCACTCCCTCAGTACTGACCCTCTGACAGCGCAGCACTCCCTCAGTACTGACCCTTCGAGAATGCAGCACTCACTCACTACTGACCCTCCAGCAATGCAGCACTCACTCAGTACTGACCCTCCAGCAATGCAGCACTCACTCAGTACTGACCCTCCAACAATGCAGCACTCACTCAGTACTGATCCTCCAACAATGCAGCACTCTCTCAGTACTGACTCTCCAACAGTGCGATACGCCCTCAGTATTTACCACCCAACAGTGCAGCACTCCTTCAGTACTGACCATCCAACTGTGGGGCAATCCCTCAGTACTGACCTTCTGACAGTGCAGCATTCCCTCAGTACTGACCCTCCAACAGTGCAGCACTCCCTCAGTACTGACCCTCCAACAGTGCAGCAATCCCTCAGTACTGACCCTCTGACAGTGCAGAAATCCCTCAGTACTGACCCTCTGACAGTGTATCACTCCCTCAGTACTGCCCCTCCAACAGTGCAGCACTCTCTCAGTAGTGCCCCTCTAACAGTGCGGCACTCCCTCAGTACTGACCCTCCAGCAGTGCAGCACTCCTTCAGTACTGACAGTCCGACAATGCAACACTCCCTCAGCACTGACACTCCGACAATGCAACATTCCTTCAGCACTGACCCTCCGACAATGCAGCACTCACTCAGTACTGATCCTCTAACAATGCAACACCCACTCAGTACTGACCCTCCAACAATGCAGCACTCCCTCAGAACTGACCCTCCAACAATGCAGCACTCCCTCAGCACTGACTCCCCAACATTGCGATACCCCTCAGTATAGACCGTCCAACAGTGCAGCACTCCCTCAGCACTGACCCTCCAACAGGGCGTCAATCCCTCAGTACTGACCATCCAACAGTGCAGCACTCCCTCAGTACGGACCCTCTGACAGTGCAGCATTTCCTCAGTACTGAACCTCCTAGAGCGCCGCACTCCCAGAGCACTGACCCTCCAACAGTGCAGCACCCCCTCAGTACTGACCCTCTGACAGTGCAGCACTCCCTCACTACTGACTCTACGACAGTGTGGCACTCGCTCAGTACTGACTCGCCAATGGTGCAGCACTAACTCAGCACTCCCTCCAACAGTGCAGCAGCCCCTCAGTACTGACCCTCTGACAGCGTAGCACTCCCTCAGTACTGAACCTCTGACAGTGCAGCACTCCCTCAGTAGTGAACATCTGACAGTGCAGCACTCCCTCAGTACTAACTCTCTGACAGTGCAGCACGCCCTCAGTACTGACCCTCCGACAGTGTGGAACTCCCTCAGTACTGACCCTCTGACAGTGCAGGACTCCCTCAGTACTGACCCTCTGACAGTGCAGCACACCATCAGTACTGCCCCTCTGACAGTGCAGCACTCCCTCAGTACTGACCTTCTGACAGTGCAGCACTCCCTCAGTACTGACCCTCTGACAGTGCAGCACTCCCTCAGTACTGACCCTCTGACAGTGCAGCACTCCCTCAGTACTGACCCTCTGACAGTGCAGCACTCCCTCACTACTGACTCTACGACAGTGTGGCACTCGCTCAGTACTGACTTGCCAATGGTGCAGCACTAACTCAGCACTCCCTCCAACAGTGCAGCAGCCCCTCAGTACTGACCCTCTGACAGCGCAGCACTCCCTCAGTACTGACCCTCCAACAGTGCGGCACCCCCTCAGTACTGACCCTCTGAAAGTGCAGCACTCCCTCAGTACTGACCCTCTAACAGTGCGGCACACCCTCAGTACAGACCCTCCAACAGTGCAGCACTCCCTCAGTACTGACCCGCTGAGAGTGCAGCACTCCCTCAGTACTGACCCTCTGACAGTGCAGGACTCCCTCAGTACTGACCCTCTGACAGTGCAGGACTCCCTCAGTACTGACCCTCTGACAGTGCAACACGCCATCAGTACTGCCCCTCTGACAGTGCAGCACTCCCTCAGTACTGACTCTCCAACAATGCAGCACAACCCTCAGTACTGACCCTCCAAAAGTGTAGCATCCCCTCAGTACAGACCCTCCGACAACGCAACACACCCTCAGTACTGACCCTCCAACAATGCAGCCCTCCCTCAGTACTGAACCTCCGACAATGCCGCACTCCCTCAGTACTGACACTCCGACAATGCAACACTCCTTCAGCACTGACCCTCACACAATGCAGCACTCACTCAGTACTGACCCTCCAACAATGCAGCACTCACTCAGTACTGATACTCCAACAATGCAGCACTCACTCAGTACTGACCCTCCAACAATGCAGCACTCACTCAGTACTGACCCTCCAACAATGCAGCACTCACTCAGTACTGACGCTCCAACAATGCAGCACACCCTCAGTACTGACTCTCCAACAGTGCGATACCCCCTCAGTATTTACCACCCAACAGTGCAGCCCTCCTTCAGTACTGCCCATTCAACTGTGCGGCAATCCCTCAGTACTGACCCTCTGACAGTGCAGCATTCCCTCAGTACTGAACCTACGACGGTGTGGCACTCCCTCAGTACTGACTCTCCGACAGTGAAGCAATCCCTCAGTACTGCCCCTCCAGCAGTGCAGCACTCCTTCAGTACTGACCCTCTGACAGTGCAGCACTACCTCGGTACTGACTCTCCGACAGTGCGGCACTCCCTCAGTACTGTCTCTCTGACAGTGCAGCACTCCCTCAGTACTGACCCTCCGAGAGTGCAGCACTCCCTCAGTACATACTCTCTGTCAGTGCAGCACTCCCTCAGTACTGACCCTCCGACAGTGTGGAACTCCCTCAGTACTGACTCTCTGACAGTGCAGCACACCCTCATTACTACCCCTCCAACAGTGCAGGACTCCCTCAGTTCTGACCCTCTGACAGTGCAGCACTCCCTCAGTACTGACTCTCTGACAGTGCAGCACTCCCTCAGTCCTGACCCTCTGACAGTGCAGCAATCCCTCAGTACTGACCCTCCAACAGTGCGGCACTCCCTCAGTACTGACTCTCTGACAGTGCCGCACTCCCTCAGTCCTGACCCTCTGACCGTGCAGCACTCCCTCAGTACTGACCCTCTGACAGTGCAGCACTCCCTCAGTACTGAAGCTCTGATAGTGCAGCACTCCCTCAGTACTGACCCTCTGACAGTGCAGCACTCCCTCGGTACTGACTCTCCGACAGTGCAGCACTCCCTCAGTACTGACCCTCTGACAGTGCAGCACTCCCTCAGTACTGACCCTCTGACAGTGCAGCACTCCGTCAGTACTGACCCTCTGACAGTGCAGCACTCCCTCAGTACTGCCCCTCTGACAGTGCAGCACTCCCACAGTACTGCCCCTCCAACAGTGCAGCACTCCCTCAGGACGGATCCTCCAATAGTGCGGCACTCCCTCAGTACTGACCCTCTGACAGTGCAGCACTCCCTCGGTACTGACTCTCTGACAGTGCAGCACTCCCTCAGTACTGACTCTCTGACAGTGCAGCACTCCCTCAGTCCTGACTCTCTGACAGTGCAGCACTCCCTCATTACTACCCCTCCAACAGTGCAGCACTCCCTCAGTACTGACCCTCCGACAGTGCAGCAGTCCCTCGGTACTGACTCTCCGACAGTGCAGCACTCCCTCAGTACTGACCCTCTGACAGTCCAGCACTCCCTCAGTACTGACCCTCTGACAGTGCAGCACTCCCTCAGTACTGACCCTCTGACAGTGCAGCACTCCCTCAGTACTGACCCTCTGACAGTGCAGCACTCCCTCAGTACTGATCCTCTGACAATGCAGCACTCCCTCAGTACTGCCCCTTTGACAGCGCAGCACTCCCTCAGTACTGATGCTCCGACAGTGCAGCACTCCCTCACTATTGACCCTCCAACAAAGCAGCACTCGCTCAGTACTGACCCTCTGAAAGTGCAGCACTCCCTCAGTACTGACCCTCTGACAGTCAGCACGCCCTCAGTACTGCCCCTCTGACTGTGCAGCACTCCCTCAGTACTGCCACTCTGATAGTGCAGCACTCCCTCAGTACCGAACCTCCAACAATGCAGCACTGCCTCATTATTGCCCCTCCAACAATTCAGCAATCCCTCAGTACTGACCCTCTGACAGTGCTGCACTCCCTCAGTACTGACCCTCTGACAGTGCAGCACTCCCTCAGTACTGACCCTCTGACAGTGCAGCACTCCCTCAGTACTGACCCTCTGACAGTGCATACTCCCTCAGTACTGACTGTCCGACAGTGCAGCACTCCCTTAGTACTGACCCTCTGACAGTGCAGCACACCCTCCGTACTGACCCACCGACACCGCGGCACTCCCTCAGTACTGCCCCTCCAACAGTGCTGCACACCCTCAGTACTGCCCCTCCAACAGTGCAGCACTGCCTCATTATTGCCCCTCCAACAATTCAGCAATCCCTCAGTACTGACCCTCTGACAGTGCTGCACTCCCTCAGTACTGACCCCCTGAAAGTGCAGAGCTCCATCAGTACTGACTCTCCAACAATGCAGCACTCCCTCAGTACTGACCCTCCGACAGTGCAGCACTCCCTCATTACTGACCCTCTGTCAGTGCAGCACTCCGTCAGTACTGACCCTCTGACAGTGCAGGACTCCCTCAGTACTGACCCTCTGACAGTGCAGCACTCCCTCAGTACTGCCCCTCTGACAGTGCAGCACTCCCACAGTACTGCCCCTCCAACAGTGCAGCACTCCCTCAGGACGGATCCTCCAATAGTGCAGCACTCCCTCAGTACTGACCCTCTGACAGTGCAGCACTCCCTCGGTACTGACTCTCCAACAGTGCAGCACTCCCTCAGTACTGACTCTCTGACAGTGCAGCACTCCCTCAGTCCTGACTCTCTGACAGTGCAGCACTCCCTCATTACTACCCCTCCAACAGTGCAGCACTTCCTCAGTACTGACCCTCCGACAGTGCAGCAGTCCCTCGGTACTGACTCTACGACAGTGCAGCACTCCCTCAGTCCTGACCGTCTGACAGTGCAGCACTCCCTCAGTCCTGACCCTCTGACAGTGCAGCACTCTCTCAGTACTGACTCTCTGACAGTGCAGCACTCCCTCAGTACTGACCCTCTGACAGTGCAGCACTCCCTCAGTACTGACCCTCTGACAGTGCAGCACTCCCTCAGTACTGATCCTCTGACAATGCAGCACTCCCTCAGTACTGCCCCTTTGACAGAGCAGCACTCCCTCAGCACTGACACTCCGACAATGCAACATTCCTTCAGCCCTAACCCTCCGACAATGCAGCACTCACTCAGTACTGATCCTCTACCAATGCAGCACCCACTCAGTACTGACCCTCCAACAATGCAGCACTCCCTCAGTACTGACCCTCCAACAATGCAGCACTCCATCAGTACTGACTCCCCAACAGTGCGATACCCCTGAGTATTGACCGTCCAACAGTGCAGCACTCCCTCAGTACTGACCCTCCAACAGGGCGGCAAACGCTCAGTACTGACCCTCCAACAGTGCAGCACTCTCTCAGTACGGACCCTCTGACAGTGCAGCACTCCCTCAGTACCGACCCTCTGACAGTGCATACTCCCTCATTACTGACTGTCCGACAGTGCAGCCCTCCCTTAGTACTGACCCTCTGACAGTGCAGCACTCCCACAGTGCTGCCCCTCCAACAGTGCAGCACTCACTCAGGACGGATCCTCCAATAGTGCAGCACTCCCTCAGTACTACCCTCTGACAGTGCAGCACTCCCTCGGTACTGACTCTCCAACAGTGCAGCACTCCCTCAGTACTGACTCTCTGACAGTGCAGCACTCCCTCAGTCCTGACTCTCTGACAGTGCAGCACTCCCTCATTACTACCCCTCCAACAGTGCAGCACTCCCTCAGTACTGACCCTCCGACAGTGCAGCAGTCCCTCGGTACTGACTCTCCGACAGTGCAGCACTCCCTCAGTACTGACTCTCTGACTGTGCAGCACTCCCTCAGTCCTGACCCTCTGACAGTGCAGCACTCCCTCAGTACTGACCCTCTGACAGTACAGCACTCCCTCAGTACTGATCCTCTGACAATGCAGCACTCCCTCAGTACTGCCCCTTTGACAGAGCAGCACTCCCTCAGCACTGACACTCCGACAATGCAACATTCCTTCAGCACTAACCCTCCGACAATGCAGCACTCACTCAGTACTGATCCTCTAACAATGCAGCACCCACTCAGTACTGACCCTCCAACAATGCAGCACTCCCTCAGTACTGACCCTCCAACAATGCAGCACTCCTTCAGTACTGACTCCCCAACAGTGCGATACCCCTGAGTATTGACCGTCCAACAGTGCAGCACTCTCTCAGTACTGACCCTCCAACAGGGCGGCAAACCCTCAGTACTGACCCTCCAACAGTGCAGCACTCTCTCAGTACGGACCCTCTGACAGTGCAGCATTCCCTCAGTACTGAACCTCCAACAGCGCCGCACTCCCAGAGCACTGACCCTCCAATAGTGCAGCACTCCCTCAGTACTGTCTCTCTGACAGTGCAGCACTCCCTCAGTACTGACCCTCTGACAGAGCAGCACTCCCTCGGTACTGACTCTCCGACAGGGCAGCACTTCCTCAGTACTGACTCTCTGACAGTGCAGCACTCCCTCAGTCCTGACCCTCTGACATTGCAGCACTCCCTCAGTACTGACGCTCTGACAGTGCAGCACTCCCTCAGTACTAACTCTCTGACAGTGCAGCACTCCCTCAGTACTGACCCTCTGACAGTGCAGCACTCCCTCAGTACTGACCCTCTGACAGTGCAGCACTCCCTCAGTACTGACCCTCTGACAGTGCAGCACTCCCTCAGTACTGACCCTCTGACAGTGCAGCACTCCCTCAGTACTGATCCTCTGACAATGCAGCACTCCCTCAGTACTGACCCTCTGACAGTGCAGCACTCCCTCAGTACTGAACCACCAACAATGCAGCACAACCCTCAGTACTGACCCTCCAAAAGTGTAGCATCCCCTCAGTACTGACCCTCCGACAACGCGACACACCCTCAGTACTGACCCTCCAACAATGCAGCACTCCCTCAGTACTGACCCTCCGACAATGCAGCACTCTCTCAGTACTGACCCTCCGAGAATGCAGCACTCACTCACTACTGATATTCCAACAATGCAGCACTCACTCAGTACTGACCCTCCAACAATGCAGCACTCACTCAGTACTGACCCTCCAGCAATGCAGCACTCACTCAGTACTGACCCTCCAGCAATGCAGCACTCACTCAGTACTGACCCTCCAACAATGCAGCACACCCTCAGTACTGACTCTCCAACAGTGCGATACGCCCTCAGTATTTACCACCCAAGAGTGCAGCACTCCTTCAGTACTGACCATCCAACTGTGCGGCAATCCCTCAGTACTGACCTTCTGACAGTGCAGCATTCCCTCAGTACTGACCCTCCAACAGTGCAGCACTCCCTCAGTACTGACCCTCCAACAGTGCAACAATCCCTCAGTACTGACCCTCTGACAGTGCAGGAATCCCTCAGTACTGACCCTCTGACAGTGTATCACTCCCTCAGTACTGCCCCTCCAACAGTGCAGCACTCTCTCAGTAGTGCCCCTCTAACAGTGCGGCACTCCCTCAGTACTGACCCTCTGACAGTGCAGCACTCCCTCAGTACTGAACCACCAACAATGCAGCACAACCCTCAGTACTGACCCTCCAAAAGTGTAGCATCCCCTCAGTACTGACCCTCCGACAACGCAACACACCCTCAGTACTGACCCTCCAACAATGCAGCACTCCCTCAGTACTGACCCTCCGACAATGCAGCACTCTCTCAGTACTGACCCTCCGAGAATGCAGCACTCACTCACTACTGATATTCCAACAATGCAGCACTCACTCAGTACTGACCCTCCAACAATGCAGCACTCACTCAGTACTGACCCTCCAGCAATGCAGCACTCACTCAGTACTGACCCTCCAACAATGCAGCACTCACTCAGTACTGACCCTCCAACAATGCAGGACACCCTCAGTACTGACTCTCCAACAGTGCGATACGCCCTCAGTATTTACCACCCAAGAGTGCAGCACTCCTTCAGTACTGACCATCCAACTGTGCGGCAATCCCTCAGTACTGACCTTCTGACAGTGCAGCATTCCCTCAGTACTGACCCTCCAACAGTGCAGCACTCCCTCAGTACTGACCCTCCAACAGTGCAACAATCCCTCAGTACTGACCCTCTGACAGTGCAGGAATCCCTCAGTACTGACCCTCTGACAGTGTATCACTCCCTCAGTACTGCCCCTCCAACAGTGCAGCACTCTCTCAGTAGTGCCCCTCTAACAGTGCGGCACTCCCTCAGTACTGACCCTCTGACAGTGCAGCACTCCCTCAGTACTGAACCACCAAGAATGCAGCACAACCCTCAGTACTGACCCTCCAAAAGTGTAGCATCCCCTCAGTACTGACCCTCCGACAACGCAACACACCCTCAGTACTGACCCTCCAACAATGCAGCACTCCCTCAGTACTGACCCTCCGACAATGCAGCACTCTCTCAGTACTGACCCTCCGAGAATGCAGCACTCACTCACTACTGATATTCCAACAATGCAGCACTCACTCAGTACTGACCCTCCAACAATGCAGCACTCACTCAGTACTGACCCTCCAGCAATGCAGCACTCACTCAGTACTGACCCTCCAACAATGCAGCACTCACTCAGTACTGACCCTCCAACAATGCAGGACACCCTCAGTACTGACTCTCCAACAGTGCGATACGCCCTCAGTATTTACCACCCAACAGTGCAGCACTCCTTCAGTACTGACCATCCAACTGTGCGGCAATCCCTCAGTACTGACCCTCTGACAGTGCAGCATTCCCTCAGTACTGACCCTCCAACAGTGCAGCAATCCCTCAGTACTGACCCTCTGACAGTGCAGGAATCCCTCAGTACTGACCCTCGAGACAGTGTATCACTCCCTCAGTACTGCCTCTCCAACAGTGCAGCACTCTCTCAGTAGTGCCCGTCTAACAGTGCGGCACTCCCTCAGTACTGACCCTCCAGCAGTGCAGCACTCCTTCAGCACTGACACTCCGACAATGCAACATTCCTTCAGCACTGACCCTCCGACAATGCAGCACTCACTCAGTACTGACCCTCCGACAACGCAACACCCCCTCAGTACTGACCCTCCAACAATGCAGCACTCCCTCAGTACTGACCCTCCGACAGTGCAGCACTCCCTCATTACTGACCCTCTGACAGTGCAGCACTCCCTCATTACTGACCCTCTGACAGTGCAGGACTCCCTCAGTACTGACCCTCTGACAGTGCAGCACTCCCTCAGTACTGATCCTCTGACAATGCAGCACTCCCTCAGTACTGACCCTCTGACAGTGCAGCACTCCCTCAGTCCTGACCCTCTGACAGTGCAGCACTCCCTCAGTACTGACCCTCCAACAAAGCAGCACTCGCTCAGTACTGACCCTCTGACAATGCAGCACTCCCTCAGTACTGATGCTCCGACAGTGCAGCACTCCCTCACTACTGACCCTCCAACAAAGCAGCACTCGCTCAGTACTGACCCTCTGACAATGCAGCACACCCTCAGTACTGACCCCCCGACCGTGTGGCACTCCCTCAGTACTGACTCTCCGACAGTGCAGCACTCCTTCAGCACTGACCCTCCGAGAGTGCCGCACTACCTCAATATTGACTCTCTGACAGGGCGGCACTCCCTCAACACTAACACTCTGACAGTGCAGCACTCCCTCAGTACTGACCCTCTGACAGTGCAGCACTCCCTCAGTACTGACCCTCTGACAGTGCATACTCCCTCAGTACTGACTGTCCGACAGTGCAGCACTCCCTTAGTATTGACCCTCTGACAGTGCAGCACACCCTGCGTACTGACCCACCGACACCCCGGCACTCCCACAGTACTGCCCCTCCAACAGTGCTGCACACCCTCAGTAATGCCCCTCCAACCGTGCAGCAGTGCCTCATTATTGCCCCTCCAACAATTCAGCAATCCCTCAGTACTGACCCTCTGACAGTGCTGCACTCCCTCAGTACTGACCCTCTGAAAGTGCAGAGCTCCATCAGTACTGACTCTCCAACAATGCAGCACTCCCTCAGTACTGACCCTCCGACAGTGCGGTATTCCCTCAGTACTGCCCCTCCAACAGTGCAGCACTCCCTCAGTACTGACCCTCCAACAGTGCGGCACTCCCTCAGTACAGACCCTCCGACAACGCAAGACCCCCTCAGTACTGACCCTCCGACAATGCAGCACTCCCTCAGTACTGACCCTCCGACAGTGCAGCACTCCCTCATTACTGACCCTCTGACAGTGCAGCACTCCCTCAGTACTGACCCTCCGACAACGCAACACCCCCTCAGTACTGACCCTCCGACAATGCAGCACTCCCTCAGGACTGACCCTCCGACTGTGCAGCACTCCCTCATTACTGACACTCTGACAGTGCAGCACTCCGTCAGTACTGACCCTCTGACAGTGCAGGACTCCCTCAGTACTGACCCTCTGACAGTGCAGCACTCCCTCAGTACTGCCCCTCTGACAGTGCAGCACTCCCACAGTACTGCCCCTCCAACAGTGCAGCACTCCCTCAGGACGGATCCTCCAATAGTGCAGCACTCCCTCAGTACTGACCCTCTGACAGTGCAGGACTCCCTCAGTACTGACCCTCTGACAGTGCAGCACTCCCTCAGTACTGCCCCTCTGACAGTGCAGCACTCCCACAGTGCTGCCCCTCCAACAGTGCAGCACTCCCTCAGGACGGATCCTCCAATAGTGCAGCACTCCCTCAGTACTGACCCTCTGACAGTGCAGGACTCCCTCAGTACTGACCCTCTGACAGTGCAGCACTCCCTCAGTACTGCCCCTCTGACAGTGCAGCACTCCCACAGTGCTGCCCCTCCAACAGTGCAGCACTCCCTCAGGACGGATCCTCCAATAGTGCAGCACTCCCTCAGTACTGACCCTCTGACAGTGCAGCACTCCCTCGGTACTGACTCTCCAACAGTGCAGCACTCCCTCAGTCCTGACTCTCTGACAGTGCAGCACTCCCTCATTACTACCCCTCCAACAGTGCAGCACTCCCTCAGTACTGACCCTCCGACAGTGCAGCAGTCCCTCGGTACTGACCCTCTGACAGTGCAGCACTCTCTCAGTACTGACTCTCTGACAGTGCAGCACTCCCTCAGTACTGACCCTCTGACAGTGCAGCACTCCCTCAGTACTGACCCTCTGACAGTGCAGCACTCCCTCAGTACTGATCCTCTGACAATGCAGCACTCCCTCAGTACTGCCCCTTTGACAGAGCAGCACTCCCTCAGCACTGACACTCCGACAATGCAACATTCCTTCAGCACTAACCCTCCGACAATGCAGCACTCACTCAGTACTGATCCTCTAACAATGCAGCACCCACTCAGTACTGACCCTCCAACAATGCAGCACTCCCTCAGTACTGACCCTCCAACAATGCAGCACTCCTTCAGTACTGACTCCCCAACAGTGCGATACCCCTCAGTATTGACCGTCCAACAGTGCAGCACTCCCTCAGTACTGACCCTCCAACAGGGCGGCAAACCCTCAGTACTGACCCTCCAACAGTGCAGCACTCTCTCAGTACGGACCCTCTGACAGTGCAGCATTCCCTCAGTACTGAACCTCCAACAGCGCCGCACTCCCAGAGCACTGACCCTCCAATAGTGCAGCACTCCCTCAGTACTGTCTCTCTGACAGTGCAGCACTCCCTCAGTACTGACCCTCTGACAGTGCAGCACTCCCTCGGTACTGACTCTCCGACAGGGCAGCACTTCCTCAGTACTGACTCTCTGACAGTGCAGCACTCCCTCAGTCCTGACCCTCTGACAGTGCAGCACTCCCTCAGGACTGACGCTCTGACAGTGCAGCACTCCATCAGTACTGACCCTCTGACATTGCAGCACTCCCTCAGTACTGACCCTCTGACAGTGCAGCACTCCCTCAGTACTGACCCTCTGACAGTGCAGCACTCCCTCAGTACTGATCCTCTGACAATGCAGCACTCCCTCAGTACTGACCCTCTGACAGTGCAGCACTCCCTCAGTACTGAACCACCAACAATGCAGTACAACCCTCAGTACTGACCCACCAAAAGTGTAGCATCCCCTCAGTACTGACCCTCCGACAACGCAACACACCCTCAGTACTGACCCTCCAACAATGCAACACACCCTCAGTACTGACCCTCCGACAATGCAGCACTCTCTCAGTACTGACCCTCCGAGAATGCAGCACTCACTCACTACTGATATTCCAACAATGCAGCACTCACTCAGTACTGACCCTCCAACAATGCAGCACTCACTCAGTACTGACCCTCCAACAATGCAGCACTCACTCAGTACTGACCCTCCAGCAATGCAGCACTCACTCAGTACTGACCCTCCAGCAATGCAGCACTCACTCAGTACTGACCCTCCAACAATGCAGCACACCCTCAGTACTGACTCTCCAACAGTGCGATACGCCCTCAGTATTTACCACCCAACAGTGCAGCACTCCTTCAGTACTGACCATCCAACTGTGCGGCAATCCCTCAGTACTGACCCTCTGACAGTGCAGCATTCCCTCAGTACTGACCCTCCAACAGTGCAGCACTCCCTCAGTACTGACCCTCCAACAGTGCAACAATCCCTCAGTACTGACCCTCTGACAGTGCAGGAATCCCTCAGTACTGCCCCTCCAACAGTGCAGCACTCTCTCAGTAGTGCCCCTCTAACAGTGCGGCACTCCCTCAGTACTGACCCTCTGACAGTGCAGCACTCCCTCAGTACTGAACCACCAACAATGCAGCACAACCCTCAGTACTGACCCACCAAAAGTGTAGCATCCCCTCAGTACTGACCCTCCGACAACGCAACACACCCTCAGTACTGACCCTCCAACAATGCAACACACCCTCAGTACTGACCCTCCGACAATGCAGCACTCTCTCAGTACTGACCCTCCGAGAATGCAGCACTCACTCACTACTGATATTCCAACAATGCAGCACTCACTCAGTACTGACCCTCCAACAATGCAGCACTCACTCAGTACTGACCCTCCAGCAATGCAGCACTCACTCAGTACTGACCCTCCAACAATGCAGCACTCACTCAGTACTGACCCTCCAACAATGCAGCACACCCTCAGTACTGACTCTCCAACAGTGCGATACGCCCTCAGTATTTACCACCCAACAGTGCAGCACTCCTTCAGTACTGACCATCCAACTGTGCGGCAATCCCTCAGTACTGACCCTCGGACAGTGCAGCATTCCCTCAGTACTGACCCTCCAACAGTGCAGCAATCCCTCAGTACTGACCCTCTGACAGTGCAGGAATCCCTCAGTACTGACCCTCTGACAGTGTATCACTCCCACAGTACTGCCCCTCTAACAGTGCAGCACTCTCTCAGTAGTGCCCCTCTAACAGTGCGGCACTCCCTCAGTACTGACCCTCCAGCAGTGCAGCACTCCTTCAGTACTGACAGTCCGACAATGCAACATTCCTTCAGCACTGACCCTCCGACAACGCAGCACTCACTCAGTACTGACCCTCCGACAACGCAACACCCCCTCAGTACTGAGCCTCCAACAATGCAGCACTCCCTCAGTACTGACCCTCCGACAGTGCAGCACTCCCTCATTACTGACCCTCTGACAGTGCAGCACTCCGTCAGTACTGGCCCTCTGACAGTGCAGGACTCCCTCAGTACTGACCCTCTGACAGTGCAGCACTCCCTCAGTACTGCCCCTCTGACAGTGCAGCACTCCCACAGTACTGCCCCACCAACAGTGCAGCACTCCCTCAGGACGGATCCTCCAATAGTGCAGCACTCCCTCAGTACTGACCCTCTGACAGTGCAGCACTCCCTCGGGACTGACTCTCCGACAGTGCAGCACTCCCTAAGTACTGACTCTCTGACAGTGCAGCACTCCCTCAGTACTGACTCTCTGACAGTGCAGCACTCCCTCAGTACTGCCCCTCTGACAGTGCAGCACTCCCTCAGTACTGCCCCTCTGACAGTGCAGCACTCCCTCAGTACTGACTCTCTGACAGTGCAGCACTCCCTCAGTACTGACCCTCTGACAGTGCAGCACTCCCTCAGTCCTCACTCTCTGACAGTGCAGCACTCCCTCATTACTACCCCTCCAACAGTGCAGCACTCCCTCAGTACTGACCCTCCGACAGTGCAGCACTCCCTCGGTACTGACTCTCCGACAGTGCAGCACTCCCTCAGTACTGACTCTCCGACAGTGCAGCACTCCCTCAGTAGTGACCCTCTGACAGTGCAGCACTCCCTCAGTACTGACTCTCTGACTGTGCAGCACTCCCTCAGTCCTGACCCTCTGACAGTGCAGCACTCTCTCAGTACTGCACCTCTGACAGTGCAGCACTCCCTCAGTACTGACCCTCTGAAAGTGCAGCACGCCCTCAGTACTGCCCCTCTGAGAGTGCAGCACTCCCTCAGTACTGACCCTCTGACAGTGCAACATTCCCTCAGTACTGACCCTCTGACAGTGCAGCACGCCCTCAGTACTGCCCCTCTGACAGTGCAGCACTCCCTCAGTACTGCCCCTCTGACAGTGCAGCACTCCCTCAGTACTGACCCTCCGACAATGCAGCACTCCCTCAGTACTGATACTCCGACAATGCAACACTTCTTCAGCACTGACCCTCCGACAATGCAGCACTCACTCAGTACTGATCCTCCAACAAGGCAGCACTCACTCAGTACTGACCCTCCAACAATGCAGCAGTCACTCAGTACTGAAACACAGACAGTGCAGCACACCCTCAGTACTGACTCTCCAACAGCGCGATACCCCCTCAGTATTTACCCTCCAACAGGGCAGCACTCCCTCAGTACTGACCCTCTGACAGTGCGGCAATCCCTCAGTACTGACCCTCCAACAGTGCTGCCCTCCCTCAGTACTGCCCCTCCAACAGTGCAGCACTCCCTCAGTACTGAACCTCCAACAATGCAGCACTTACTCAGTACTGACCCTCCAACAGTGCAGCACTCCCTCAGTACTGACCCTCCAACAGTGCAGCACTCCGTCAGTACTGACACTCTGGCAGTGCAGGACTCCCTCATGACTGACCCTCTGACAGTGCAGAACTCCCTCAGTACTGACCCTCGGACAGTGCAGCACTCCCTCAGTACTGCCCATCCAACAGTGCGGCAGTCCCTCAGTACTGACCCTCCAACATTGCAGCACTCCCTCAGTACTGACCCTCTGACAGTGCAGCATTCCCTCAGTACTGACACTCCGACAATGCAACAGTCCTTTATCAGTGACCCTCCGACAATGCAGAGCTCACTTAGTACTGATCCTCCAACAATGCAGCACTCACTCAGTACTGACCCTCCAACAATGCAGCACTCCCTCAGTACTGACACACCGACAGTGCAGCACACCCTCAGTAATGACTCTCCTAGAGCGCGATACCCCTCAGTATTGACCCTCCAACAGTGCAGCACTCCCTCAGTACTGACCCTCCAACAGTGCGGCAGTCCCTCAGTACTGACCCTCCAACAGAGCAGCACTCCCTCAGTACTGACCCTCTGACAGTGCAGCACTCCCTCAGTACTGACCCTCCAACAGTGCAGCACTCCCTCAGTACTGACCCTCCAACAGTGCAGCACTCCCTCAGTACTGACCCTCCAACAGTGCAGCACTCTGTCAGTACTGACCCTCTGACAGTGCAGGAGTCCCTCAGTACTGACCCTCTGACAGTGCAGCACTCCCTCAGTACTGACTCTCTGACAGTGCAGCACTCCCTCAGTACTGCCCCTCTGACAGTGCAGCACTCCCACAGTACTGCCCCTCCAACAGTGCAGCACTCCCTCAGGACTGATCCTCCAATAGTGCAGCACTCCCTCAGGACTGACCCTCTGACAGTGCAGCACTCCCTCAGTACTGACCCTCAAACAGTGCAGCACCCCCTCAGTACTGACCCTCTGACAGTGCAGCACTCCCTCAGTACTGTCCCTCCGATAGTGCAGCACTCCCTCAGTACTGATTCTCCAATGGTGCAGCACTCCCTCAGTACTGACCCTCTGACAGTGCAGCACTCCCTCAGTACTGACCCTCTAACAGTGCAGCACTCCCTCAATACTGACCCTCCCACCGTGTGGCACTCCCTCAGTACTGACTCTCCGACAGTGCAGCACTCCCTCAGCACTGACCCTCCGACAGTGCAGCACTCCCTCAGCACTGACCCTCCGAGAGTGCTGCACTACCTCAGTACTGTGTGTCCGACAGTGCAGCACTCCCTCAGTACTGACCCTCTGACAGTGCAGCACACCCTCCGTACTGACTCACCGACACCGCGGCACTCCCTCAGTATTGACCCTCTGACAGTGCAGCACTCCCTCAGTACTGTGTGTCCGACAGAGCAGCACTCCCTCAGTACTGACCCTCTGACAGTGCAGCACACCCTCCGTACTGACTCTCCGACACCGCGGCACTCCCTCAGTATTGACCCTCTGACAGTGCAGAACTCCCTCAGTACTGACTCTCCGACAGTGCAGCACTCCCTCAGTATGGCCCCTCCAGCAGTGCAGCACTCTCTCAGTACTGCCCCTCCAACAGTGCAGCAAACTCTCAGTACTGACCCTCCAACAGTGCAGCACTCCCTCAGTACTGACCCTCTGACACTGCAGCACTCTCTCAGTACTGACCCTCCAGCAATGCAGCACTCCCTCAGTACTGACCCTCTGACATTGCGGCACTCCCTCAGTACTGACCCTCCGATAGTGCAGCACTCCCTCACTACTGACCCTCCAACAAAGCAGCACTCGCTCAGTACTGACCCTCTGAAAGTGCAGCACGCCCTCAGTACTGCACCTCTGACAGTGCAGCACTCCCTCAGTACTGACCCTCTGACAGTGCAACACTCCCTCAGTACTGACCCTCTGACAGTGCAGCACGCCCTCAGTACTGACCCTCCAACAGTGCAGCACTCCCTCAGTACTGACCATCCGACAACGCAACACCCCCTCAGTACTGACCCTCCAACAATGCAGCACTCCCTCAGTACTGACCCTCCGACAGTGCAGCACTCCCTCATTACTGACCCTCTGACAGTGCAGCACTCCGTCAGTACTGACCCTCTGACAGTGCAGGACTCCCTCAGTACTGACCCTCTGACAGTGCAGCACACCCTCCGTACTGACTCACCGACACCGCGGCACTCCCTCAGTATTGACCCTCTGACAGTGCAGCACTCCCTCAGTACTGTGTGTCCGACAGAGCAGCACTCCCTCAGTACTGACCCTCTGACAGTGCAGCACACCCTCCGTACTGACTCTCCGACACCGCGGCACTCCCTCAGTATTGACCCTCTGACAGTGCAGAACTCCCTCAGTACTGACTCTCCGACAGTGCAGCACTCCCTCAGTATGGCCCCTCCAGCAGTGCAGCACTCTCTCAGTACTGCCCCTCCAACAGTGCAGCAAACTCTCAGTACTGACCCTCCAACAGTGCAGCACTCCCTCAGTACTGACCCTCTGACACTGCAGCACTCTCTCAGTACTGACCCTCCAGCAATGCAGCACTCCCTCAGTACTGACCCTCTGACATTGCGGCACTCCCTCAGTACTGACCCTCCGATAGTGCAGCACTCCCTCACTACTGACCCTCCAACAAAGCAGCACTCGCTCAGTACTGACCCTCTGAAAGTGCAGCACGCCCTCAGTACTGCACCTCTGACAGTGCAGCACTCCCTCAGTACTGACCCTCTGACAGTGCAACACTCCCTCAGTACTGACCCTCTGACAGTGCAGCACGCCCTCAGTACTGACCCTCCAACAGTGCAGCACTCCCTCAGTACTGACCATCCGACAACGCAACACCCCCTCAGTACTGACCCTCCAACAATGCAGCACTCCCTCAGTACTGACCCTCCGACAGTGCAGCACTCCCTCATTACTGACCCTCTGACAGTGCAGCACTCCGTCAGTACTGACCCTCTGACAGTGCAGGACTCCCTCAGTACTGACCCTCTGACAGTGCAGCACTCCCTCAGTACTGCCCCTCTGACAGTGCAGCACTCCCACAGTACTGCCCCACCAACAGTGCAGCACTCCCTCAGCACTGACCCTCCGACAGTGCAGCACTCCCTCAGCACTGACCCTCCGAGAGTGCTGCACTACCTCAGTACTGTGTGTCCGACAGTGCAGCACTCCCTCAGTACTGACCCTCTGACAGTGCAGCACACCCTCCGTACTGACTCACCGACACCGCGGCACTCCCTCAGTATTGACCCTCTGACAGTGCAGCACTCCCTCAGTACTGTGTGTCCGACAGAGCAGCACTCCCTCAGTACTGACCCTCTGACAGTGCAGCACACCCTCCGTACTGACTCTCCGACACCGCGGCACTCCCTCAGTATTGACCCTCTGACAGTGCAGAACTCCCTCAGTACTGACTCTCCGACAGTGCAGCACTCCCTCAGTATGGCCCCTCCAGCAGTGCAGCACTCTCTCAGTACTGCCCCTCCAACAGTGCAGCAAACTCTCAGTACTGACCCTCCAACAGTGCAGCACTCCCTCAGTACTGACCCTCTGACACTGCAGCACTCTCTCAGTACTGACCCTCCAGCAATGCAGCACTCCCTCAGTACTGACCCTCTGACATTGCGGCACTCCCTCAGTACTGACCCTCCGATAGTGCAGCACTCCCTCACTACTGACCCTCCAACAAAGCAGCACTCGCTCAGTACTGACCCTCTGAAAGTGCAGCACGCCCTCAGTACTGCACCTCTGACAGTGCAGCACTCCCTCAGTACTGACCCTCTGACAGTGCAACACTCCCTCAGTACTGACCCTCTGACAGTGCAGCACGCCCTCAGTACTGACCCTCCAACAGTGCAGCACTCCCTCAGTACTGACCATCCGACAACGCAACACCCCCTCAGTACTGACCCTCCAACAATGCAGCACTCCCTCAGTACTGACCCTCCGACAGTGCAGCACTCCCTCATTACTGACCCTCTGACAGTGCAGCACTCCGTCAGTACTGACCCTCTGACAGTGCAGGACTCCCTCAGTACTGACCCTCTGACAGTGCAGCACACCCTCCGTACTGACTCACCGACACCGCGGCACTCCCTCAGTATTGACCCTCTGACAGTGCAGCACTCCCTCAGTACTGTGTGTCCGACAGAGCAGCACTCCCTCAGTACTGAGCCTCTGACAGTGCAGCACACCCTCCGTACTGACTCTCCGACACCGCGGCACTCCCTCAGTATTGACCCTCTGACAGTGCAGAACTCCCTCAGTACTGACTCTCCGACAGTGCAGCACTCCCTCAGTATGGCCCCTCCAGCAGTGCAGCACTCTCTCAGTACTGCCCCTCCAACAGTGCAGCAAACTCTCAGTACTGACCCTCCAACAGTGCAGCACTCCCTCAGTACTGACCCTCTGACACTGCAGCACTCTCTCAGTACTGACCCTCCAGCAATGCAGCACTCCCTCAGTACTGACCCTCTGACATTGCGGCACTCCCTCAGTACTGACCCTCCGATAGTGCAGCACTCCCTCACTACTGACCCTCCAACAAAGCAGCACTCGCTCAGTACTGACCCTCTGAAAGTGCAGCACGCCCTCAGTACTGCACCTCTGACAGTGCAGCACTCCCTCAGTACTGACCCTCTGACAGTGCAACACTCCCTCAGTACTGACCCTCTGACAGTGCAGCACGCCCTCAGTACTGACCCTCCAACAGTGCAGCACTCCCTCAGTACTGACCATCCGACAACGCAACACCCCCTCAGTACTGACCCTCCAACAATGCAGCACTCCCTCAGTACTGACCCTCCGACAGTGCAGCACTCCCTCATTACTGACCCTCTGACAGTGCAGCACTCCGTCAGTACTGACCCTCTGACAGTGCAGGACTCCCTCAGTACTGACCCTCTGACAGTGCAGCACTCCCTCAGTACTGCCCCTCTGACAGTGCAGCACTCCCACAGTACTGCCCCACCAACAGTGCAGCACTCCCTCAGTACTACCCCTCCAACAGTGCAGCACTCCCTCAGTACTGACCATCCGACAACGCAACACCCCCTCAGTACTGACCCTCCAACAATGCAGCACTCCCTCAGTACTGACCCTCTGACAGTGCAGCACTCTCTCAGTACTGACCCTCTGACAGTCCAGCAGTCCCTCTGTACTGACCCTCCGACAGTGCGGCACTCCCTCAGTACTGATTCTCTGACAGTGCAGCACTCCCTCAGTCCTGACCTCTGACAGCGCAGCACTCCCTCAGTACTGATGCTCCGACAGTGCAGCACTCCCTCACGACTGACCCTCCAACAAAGCAGCTCTCGCACAGTACTGACCCTCTGAAAGTGCAGCACGCCCTCAGTACTGCCCCTCCAACAGTGCAGCACTCCCTCAGTACTGACCATCCGACAACGCAACACCCCCTCAGTACTGACCCTCCAACAATGCAGCACTCCCTCAGTACTGACCCTCCGACAGTGCAGCACTCCCTCATTACTGACCCTCTGACAGTGCAGCACTCCGTCAGTACTGACCCTCTGACAGTGCAGGACTCCCTCAGTACTGACCCTCTGACAGTGCAGCACTCCCTCAGTACTGCCCCTCTGACAGTGCAGCACTCCCACAGTACTGCCCCACCAACAGTGCAGCACTCCCTCAGGACGGATCCTCCAATAGCGCAGTACTCCCTCAGTACTGACACTCTCACAGTGCAGCACTCCCTCGGTACTGACTCTCCGACAGTGCAGCACTCCCTCAGTACTGACTCTCTGACAGTGCAGCACTCCCTCAGTCCTGACTCTCTGACAGTGCAGCACTCCCTCAGTACTACCCCTCCAACAGTGCAGCACACCCTCAGTACTGACCCTCCGACAGTGCAGCAGTCCCTCGGTACTGACTCTCCGACAGTGCAGCACTCCCTCAGTACTGACTCTCTGACTGTGCAGCACTCCCTCAGTCCTGACCCTCTGACAGTGCAGCACTCTCTCAGTACTGACCCTCTGACAGTCCAGCAATCCCTCTGTACTGACCCTCCGACAGTGCAGCACTCCCTCAGTCCTGACCTCTGACAGCGCAGCACTCCCTCAGTACTGATGCTCCGACAGTGCAGCACTCCCTCACGACTGACCCTCCAACAAAGCAGCTCTCGCACAGTACTGACCCTCTGAAAGTGCAGCACGCCCTCAGTACTGCCCCTCTGAGAGTGCAGCACTCCCTCACTACTGACCCTCTGACAGTGCAACACTCCCTCAGTACTGACCCTCTGACAGTGCAGCACGCCCTCAGTACTGAACCTCCAACAATGCAGCACTCCCTCAGTACTGACCCCCCGACTGTGTGGCACTCCCTCAGTACTGCCTCTCCGACAGTGCAGCACTCCCTCAGCACTGACCCTCCGAGAGTCCCGCACTACCTCAATTTTGACTCTCTGACAGTGATGCACTCCCTCAGTACTAACACTCTGACAGTGCAGCACTGCCTCACTACTGACCCTCTGACAGTGCAACACTCCCTCAGTACTGACCCTCCAACAATGCAGCACTCCCTCAGTACTGACCCCCCGACCGTGTGGCACTCCCTCAGTACTGACCCTCCGACAATGCAGCACTCACTCAGTACTGATCCTCCAACAAGGCAGCACTCACTCAGTACTGACCCTCCAACAGTGCAGCACTCCCTCAGCACTGACCCTCTGACAGTGCGGCAATCCCTCAGTACTGACCCTCCAACAGTGCAGCGCTCCCTCAGTACTGACCCTCCAACAGTGCAGCACTCCCTCAGTACTGACCCTCCAACAGTGCAGCACTCCGTCAGTACTGACACTCTGGCAGTGCAGGACTCCCTCAGTACTGACCCTCTGACAGTGCAGAACTCCCTCAGTACTGACCCTCTGACAGTGCAGCACTCCCTCAGTACTGCCCATCCAACAGTGCGGCACTCCCTCAGTACTGACCCTCCAACAGTGCAGCACTCCCTCAGTACTGACCCTCTGACAGTGCAGCACTCCCTCAGTATTGACCCTCCGACAGTGCAGCACTCCCTCAGTACTGACCCTCCGACAGTGCAGCACTACGTCAATATTGACCCTCTGACAGTACAGCACGCCCTCAGTACTGACCCGCCGACATTGCAGCACTCCCTCAGTACTGACCCTCTGACAGTGCAGCACTCCCTCAGTACTGACACTCCGACAATGCAACAGTCCTTTATCAGTGACCCCTCCGACAATGCAGAGCTCACTTAGTACTGATCCTCCAACAATGCAGCACTCACTCAGTACTGACCCTCCAACAATGCAGCATTCACTCAGTACTGACCCTCCAACAATGCAGCACTCCCTCAGTACTGACACACCGACAGTGCAGCACACCCTCAGTACTGACTCTCCTAGAGCGCGATACCCCTCAGTATTGACCCTCCAACAGTGCAGCACTCCCTCAGTACTGACCCACCAACAGTGCGGCAGTCCCTCAGTACTGACCCTCCAACAGAGCAGCACTCCCTCAGTACTGACCCTCTGACAGTGCAGCACTCTCTCAGTACTGACGCTCCAACAATGAAGCACTCCCTCAGTACTGACCCTCCAACAGCGCAGCACTCCGTCAGTACTGACCCTCTGACAGTGCAGGACTCCCTCAGTACTGACCCTCTGACAGTGCAGCACTCCCTCAGTACTGACCCTCTGACAGTGCAGCACTCCCTCAGTACTGCCCCTCTGACAGTGCAGCACTCCCACAGCACTGCCCCTCCAACAGTGCAGCACTCCCTCAGGACTGATCCTCCAATAGTGCAGCACTCCCTCAGTACTGACCCTCTGACAGTGCAGCACTCCCTCAGTACTGACCCTCAAACAGTGCAGCACCCCCTCAGTACTGACCCTCTGACAGTGCAGCACTCCCTCAGTACTGTCCCTCCGACAGTACAGCACTCCCTCAGTACTGACTCTCCAATGGTGCAGCACTCCCTCAATACTGACCCTCCCACCGTGTGGCACTCCCTCAGTATTGACTCTCCGACAGTGCAGCACTCCCTCAGCACTGACCCTCCGACAGTGCAGCACTCCCAAAGTACTGACCCTCTGACAGTGCAGCACTCCCTCAGTACTGACCCTCTGACAGTGCTATACTCCCTCAGTACTGTCTGTCCGACAGTGCAGCACTCCCTCAGTACTGACCCTCTGACAGTTCAGCACACCCTCCGTACTGACTCTCCGACACCGCGGCACTCCCTCAGTATTGACCCTCTGACAGTGCAGAACTCCCTCAGTAATGACTCTCCGACAATGGAGTATTCCCTCAGTATGGCCCCTCCAGCAGTGCAGCACTCTCTCAGTACTGCCCCTCCAACAGTGCAGCAAACCCTCAGTACTGACCCTCCAACAGTGCAGCACTCTCTCAGTACTGCCCCTCCAACAGTGCAGCAAACCCTCAGTACTGACCCTCCAACAGTGCAGCACTCCCTCAGTACTGACCCTCTGACACTGCAGCACTCCCTCAGTACTGACCCTCTGACAGTGCGGCACTCCCTCAGTACTGACCCTCTGACAGCGCAGCACTCCCTCAGTACTGATGCTCTGACAGCGCAGCACTCCCTCAGTACTGACCCTCTGACAGTTCAGCACACCCTCCGTACTGACTCTCCGACACCGCGGCACTCCCTCAGTATTGACCCTCTGACAGTGCAGAACTCCCTCAGTAATGACTCTCCGACAATGGAGTATTCCCTCAGTACTGACCCTCCAACAGTGCAGCACTCCCTCAGTACTGACCGTCTGACAATGCAGCACTCCCTCAGTCCTGACCCTCTGACACTGCAGCACTCCCTCAGTCCTGACCCTCTGACAGTGCAGCATTCCCTCAGTACTGACCCTCCAACAGTGCGGCACTCCCTCAGTACTGACCGTCCAACAGTGCAGCACTCCCTCAGTACTGACCCCCTGACAGTGCAGCATTCCGTCAGCACTGACCCTCTGACACTGCAGCGCTCCCTCAGTACTGACCCTCTGACAGTGCAGGACTTCCTCAGTACTGCCCCTCTGACAGTGCAGCACTCCCTCAGTACTGACCCTCTGACAGTGCAGCATTCCGTCAGCACTGACCCTCTGACACTGCAGCACTCCCTCAGTACTGACCCTCTGACAGTGCAGGACTTCCTCAGTACTGCCCCTCTGACAGTGCAGCACTCCCTCAGTACTGACCCTCTGACAGTGCAGCACTCCCTCAGTACTGACTCTCCGATGGTGCAGCATTCCCTCAATACTGACCCTCTGACAGTGCAGAACTCCCTTAGTACTGACTCTCTGACAGTGCAGCACTCCCTCAGTACTGACTCTCTGACACTGCAGCATTCCCTCAGTACTGACCCTCCAACAGTGCAGCACTCCCTCAGTACTGACCCTCCAACAGTGCAGCACTCCCTCAGTACTGACCCTCTGACAGTGCAGCATTCCGTCAGTACTGACCCTCTGACACTGCAGCACTCCCTCAGTACTGACCCTCTGACAGTGCAGGATTCCCTCAGTACTGCCCCTCTGACAGTGCAGCACTCCCTCAGTACTGACCTTCTGACAGTGCAGCACTCCCTCAGTACTGACTCTCTGACAGTGCAGCGCTCCCTCAGTACTGACCCTCTGACAGTGCAGCACTCCCTCAGTACTGACCCTCCGACAGTGTGGCACTCCCTCAGTACTGACTGTCTGACAGTGCAGCACTGCCTCATTATTGCCCCTCCAACAATGCAGCTCTGCCTCCGTACTGACCCTCTGACAGTGCTGCACTCCCTCAGTACTGACCCACTGACAGCGCAGCACTCCCTCAGTACTGATTCTCCGACAGTGCAGCACTCACTCACTACTGACCCTCTGAAATTGCAGAGCTCCCTCAGTACTGACTCTCCAACAATGCAGCACTCCCTCAATACTGACCCTCCGACAGTGCGGCATTCCCTCAGTACTGCCCCTCCAACAGTGCAGCACTCCCTCAGTACTGACCCTCCAACAGTGCAGCACTCCCACAGCACTGACCCTCCGACAATGCAACACTCCCTCAGTACTGAACCTCCAACAATGCAGCACTCCCTCAGTACTGATCCTCCGACAATGCAGCACTCCATCAGTACTGATACTCCGACAATGCAACACTTCTTCAGCACTGACCCTCCGACAATGCAGCACTCACTCAGTACTGATCCTCCAACAAGGCAGCACTCACTCAGTACTGACCCTCCAACAATGCTGCACTCACTCAGTACTGAAACTCCGACAGTGCAGCACACCCTCAGTACTGACTCTCCAACAGCGCGATACCCCCTCAGTATTTACCCTCCAACAGTGCAGCACTCCCTCAGTACTGACCCTCTGACAGTGCGGCAATCCCTCAGTACTGACACTCCAACAGTGCAGCACTCCCTCAGTACAGACCCTCTGACAGTGCAGCCCTCCCTCAGTACTGCCCCTCCAAAAGTGGGGCACTCCCTTAGTACTGACCCTCCAACAGTGCAGCACTCCCTCAGTACGGACCCTCCAACAGTGCAGCACTCCGTCAGTACTGACACTCTGACAGTGCAGGACTCCCTCAGTACTGACCCTCTGACAGTGCAGCACTCCCTCAGTACTGCCCATCCAACAGTGCGGCACTCCCTCAGTTCTGACCCTCCTACAGTGCAGCACTCCCTCAGTACTGACCCTCCGACAGTGCAGCACTCCCTCAGTACTGACCCTCTGACAGTGCAGCACTCCCTCAGTACTGACCCTCCGACAGTGCAGCACTCCCTCAGTACTGACCCTCTGACAGTGCAGCACTCCCTCAGTACTGACACTCCGACAATGCAACAGTCCTTTATCAGTGACCCTCCGACAATGCAGAGCTCACTCAGTACTGATCCTCCAACAATGCAGCACTCACTCAGTACTGACCCTCCAACAATGCAGCACTCCCTCAGTACTGACACACCGACAGTGCAGCACACCCTCAGTACTGACTGTCCTACAGCACGATACCCCTCAGTATTGACCCTCCAACAGTGCAGCACTCCCTCAGGACTGACCCTCCAACAGTGCGGCAATCCCTCAGTACTGACCCTCCAACAGAGCAGCACTCCCTCAGTACTGACCCTCTGACAGTGCAGCACTCCCTCAGTACTGACCCTCCAACAGTGCAGCGCTCCCTCAGTACTGACGCTCCAACAATGAAGCACTCCCTCAGTACTGACCCTCCAACAGTGCAGCACTCCGTCAGTACTGACCCTCTGACAGTGCAGGACTCCCTCAGTACTGACCCTCTGACAGTGCAGCACTCCCTCAGTACTGACCCTCTGACAGTGCAGCACTCCCTCTGTACTGTCCCTCCGACAGTGCAGCACTCCCTAAGTACTGACTCTCCAATGGTGCAGCACTCCCTCAGTACTGACCCTCCAACAGTGCAGCACTCCCTCAATACTAACCCTCGCACCCTGTGGCACTCCCTCAGCACTGACTCTCCGACAGTGCAGCACTCCCTCAGCACTGACCCTCCGACAGTGCAGCACTCCCTCAGCATTGACCCTCCGAGAGTGCCGCACTACCTCAATATTGACTCTCTGACAGTGCAGCACTCCCTCAGTACTGACCCTCTGACAGTGCAGCACTCCCTCAGTACTGACCCTCTGACAGTGCAGCACTCCCTCAGTACTGACCCACTGACAGTGCTATACTCCCTCAGTACTGTCTGTCCGACAGTGCAGCACTCCCTCAGTACTGGCCCTCTGACAGTGCAACACACCCTCCGTACTGACTCTCCGACACCGCGGCACTCCCTCAGTATTGACCCTCTGACAGTGCAGAACTCCCACAGTACTGACTCTCCGACAGTGCAGTGTTCCCTCAGTATGGCCCCTCCAGCAGTGCAGCACTCTCTCAGTACTGCCCCTCCAACAGTGCAGCACTCCCTCAGTACTGACCCTCCAACAGTGCAGCACTCCCTCAGTACTGACCCTCTGACACTGCAGCACTCCCTCAGTACTGACCCTCCAACAATGCAGCACTCCCTCAGTACTGACCCTCTGACATTGCGGCACTCCCTCAGTACTGACCCTCTGACAGCGCAGCACTCCCTCAGTACTGATGCTCCGACAGTGCAGCACTCCCTCACTACTGACCCTCCAACAAAGCAGCACTCGCTCAGTACTGCCCCTCTGACAGTGCAGCACTCCCTCAGTACTGACCCTCTGACAGTGCAACACTCCCTCAGTACTGACCCTCCGAGAGTGCCGCACTACCTCAATATTGACTCTCTGACAGTGCGGCACTCCCTCAGTACTAAAACTCTGACAGTGCAGCACTCCCTCAGTACTGACCCTCTGAAAGTGCAGCACTCCCTCAGTACTGACCCTCTGACAGTGCTGTACTCCCTCAGTACTGACTGTCCGACTGTCCAGCACTCCCTTAGTACTGACCCTCTGGCAGTTCAGCACACCCTCCGTACTGACTCACCGACACCGCAGCACTCCCTCAGTACTGCCCCTCCAACACTGCTGCACTCCCTCAGTACTGCCCCTTCAACAGTGCAGCACTCCCTCAGTACTGAACCTCCAACAATGCAGCACTTACTCAGTACTGACCCTCCAACAGTGCAGCACTCCCTCAGTACTGACCCTCCAACAGTGCAACACTCCCTCAGTACTGACCGTCTGATAATGCAGCACTCCCTCAGTACTGACCTTCTGACAGTGCAGCACTCCCTCAGTACTAAAACTCTGACAGTGCAGCACTCCCTCAGTACTGACCCTCTGAAAGTGCAGCACTCCCTCAGTACTGACCCTCCAACAGTGCAGCACTCCCTCAGTACTGACCTTCTGACAGTGCAGCACTCCCTCAGTACTGACCCTCCAACAGTGCAGCACTCCCTCAGTACTGACCCTCCAACAGTGCAACACTCCCTCAGTACTGACCGTCTGATAATGCAGCACTCCCTCAGTACTGACCTTCTGACAGTGCAGCACTCCTTCAGTACTTACTCTCTGACAGTGCAGCACTCCCTCAGTACTGACCCTCCGACAGTGTGGCACTCCCTCACTACTGCCTCTCTGACAGTGCAGCACTCGCTCAGTACTGCCCCTCCAACTGTGCAGCACTCCCTCAGTACTGACCCACCCACCGTGTGGCACTCCCTCAGTACTGACTCTCCGACAGTGCAGCACTCCCTCAGCACTGACCCTCCGACAGTGCAGCACTCCCTCAGCACTGACCCTCCGAGAGTGCCGCACTACCTCAATATTGACTCTCTGACAGTGCAGCACTCCCTCAGTACTGACCCTCTGACAGTGCAGCACTCCCTCAGTACTGACCCTCTGACAGTGCAGCACTCCCTCAGTACTGACCCTCTGACAGTGCAGCACTCCCTCAGTACTGTCTGTCCGACAGTGCAGCACTCCCTCAGTACTGACCCTCTGACAGTGCAGCACACCCTCCGTACTGGCTCTCCGACACCGCGGCACTCCCTCAGTGTTGACCCTCTGACAGTGCAGAACTCCCTCAGTACTGACTCTCCGACAGTGCAGTTTTCCCTCACTATGGCCCCTCCAGCAGTGCAGCACTCTCTCAGTACTGACCCTCCAACAGTGCAGCAAACCCTCAGTACTGACCCTCCAACAGTGCAGCACTCCCTCAGTACTGACCCTCTGACACTGCAGCACTCCCTCAGTACTGACCCTCCAACCGTGCAGCACGCCCTCAGTACTGACCCTCTGAAGGTGCAGCACTCCCTCGGTAAAACTCTCCGACAGTGCAGCACTCCCTCAGTACTGACCCTCCGAGTGTGCAGCACTCCCTCAGTACTAACTCTCTGACAGTGCAGCACTCCCTCAGTACTGACCCTCCGACAGTGTGGCACTCCCTCAGTACTGACTGTCTGACAGTGCAGCACTGCCTCATTATTGCCCCTCCAACAATGCAGCACTCCCTCAGTACTGACCCTCTGACAGTGCTGCACTCCCTCAGTACTGACCCACTGACAGCGCAGCACTCCCTCAGTACTGATTATCCGACAGTGCAGCACTCCCTCACTACTGACCCTCCGACAACGCAACACCCCCTCATTACTGACCCTCCAACAGTGCAGCGCTCCCTCAGTACTGACGCTCTGACAATGCAGCACTCCCTCAGTACTGATACTCCGACAATGCAACACTTCTTCAGCACTGACCCTCCGACAATGCAGCACTCACTCAGTACTGATCCTCCAACAAGGCAGCACTCACTCAGTACTGACACTCCAACAATGCTGCACTCACTCAGTACTGAAACTCCGACAGTGCAGCACACCCTCAGTACTGACTCTCCAACAGCGCGATACCCCCTCAGTATTTACCCTCCAAAAGTGCTGCACTCCCTCAGTACTGACCCTCTGACAGTGCGGCAATCCCTCAGTACTGACCCACCAACAGTGCAGCACTCCCTCAGTACAGACACTCTGACAGTGCAGCCTTCCCTCAGTACTCCCCCTCCAACAGTGCGGCACTCCCTTAGTACTGACCCTCCAACAGTGCAGCACTCCCTCAGTACTGACCCTCCAACAGTGCAGCACTCCGTCAGTACTGACACTCTGGCAGTGCAGGACTCCCTCAGTACTGACCCTCTGACAGTGCAGGACTCCTTCAGAACTGACCGTCTGACAGTGCAGCACTCCCTCAGTACTGACCCTCCAACAGTGCAGCACTCCCTCAGTACTGACTCTCTGACAGTGCAGCACTCCCTCAGTACTGACCCTCCGACACTGCAGCACTCCCTGAGAACTGACCCTCCGACAGTGCAGCACTCCCTCAGTACTGACCCTCCGACAGTGCAGCACTCCCTGAGAACTGACCCTCCGACAGTGCAGCACTCCCTCAGTACTGACCCTCCGACAGTGCAGCCCTCCCTCAGTACTGACACACCGACAATGCAACAATCCTTTATCACTGACCCTCCGACAATGCAGAGCTCACTTAGTACTGATCCTCCAACAATGCAGCACTCACTCAGTACTGACCCTCCAACAATGCAGCACTCACTCAGTACTGACCCTCCAACAATGCAGCACTCCATCAGTACTGACACACCGACAGTGCAGCACACCCTCAGTACTGACTCTCCTACAGCGCGATACCCCTCAGTATTGACCCTCCGACATTGCAGCACTCCCTCAGTAATGACCCTCCAACAGTGCGGCAATCCCTCAGTACTGACCCTCCAACAGTGCAGCACTCCCTCAGTACTGACCCTCTGACAGTGCAGCACTCCCTCAGTACTGACCCTCCAACAGTGCGGCACACCCTCAGTACTGACCCTCCAACAGTGCAGCACTCCGTCAGTACGGACCCTCCAACAGTGCAGCACTCCGTCAGTACTGACACTCTGACAGTGCAGGACTCCCTCAGTACTGACCCTCTGACAGTGCAGCACTCCCTCAGTACTGCCCATCCAACAGTGCGGCACTCCCTCAGTTCTGACCCTCCTACAGTGCAGCACTCCCTCAGTACTGACCCTCCGACAGTGCAGCACTCCCTCAGTACTGACCCTCTGACAGTGCAGCACTCCCTCAGTACTGACCCTCCGACAGTGCAGCACTCCCTCAGTACTGACCCTCTGACAGTGCAGCACTCCCTCAGTACTGACACTCCGACAATGCAACAGTCCTTTATCAGTGACCCTCCGACAATGCAGAGCTCACTCAGTACTGATCCTCCAACAATGCAGCACTCACTCAGTACTGACCCTCCAACAATGCAGCACTCCCTCAGTACTGACACACCGACAGTGCAGCACACCCTCAGTACTGACTGTCCTACAGCACGATACCCCTCAGTATTGACCCTCCAACAGTGCAGCACTCCCTCAGGACTGACCCTCCAACAGTGCGGCAATCCCTCAGTACTGACCCTCCAACAGAGCAGCACTCCCTCAGTACTGACCCTCTGACAGTGCAGCACTCCCTCAGTACTGACCCTCCAACAGTGCAGCGCTCCCTCAGTACTGACGCTCCAACAATGAAGCACTCCCTCAGTACTGACCCTCCAACAGTGCAGCACTCCGTCAGTACTGACCCTCTGACAGTGCAGGACTCCCTCAGTACTGACCCTCTGACAGTGCAGCACTCCCTCAGTACTGACCCTCTGACAGTGCAGCACTCCCTCTGTACTGTCCCTCCGACAGTGCAGCACTCCCTAAGTACTGACTCTCCAATGGTGCAGCACTCCCTCAGTACTGACCCTCCAACAGTGCAGCACTCCCTCAATACTAACCCTCGCACCCTGTGGCACTCCCTCAGCACTGACTCTCCGACAGTGCAGCACTCCCTCAGCACTGACCCTCCGACAGTGCAGCACTCCCTCAGCATTGACCCTCCGAGAGTGCCGCACTACCTCAATATTGACTCTCTGACAGTGCAGCACTCCCTCAGTACTGACCCTCTGACAGTGCAGCACTCCCTCAGTACTGACCCTCTGACAGTGCAGCACTCCCTCAGTACTGACCCACTGACAGTGCTATACTCCCTCAGTACTGTCTGTCCGACAGTGCAGCACTCCCTCAGTACTGGCCCTCTGACAGTGCAACACACCCTCCGTACTGACTCTCCGACACCGCGGCACTCCCTCAGTATTGACCCTCTGACAGTGCAGAACTCCCACAGTACTGACTCTCCGACAGTGCAGTGTTCCCTCAGTATGGCCCCTCCAGCAGTGCAGCACTCTCTCAGTACTGCCCCTCCAACAGTGCAGCACTCCCTCAGTACTGACCCTCCAACAGTGCAGCACTCCCTCAGTACTGACCCTCTGACACTGCAGCACTCCCTCAGTACTGACCCTCCAACAATGCAGCACTCCCTCAGTACTGACCCTCTGACATTGCGGCACTCCCTCAGTACTGACCCTCTGACAGCGCAGCACTCCCTCAGTACTGATGCTCCGACAGTGCAGCACTCCCTCACTACTGACCCTCCAACAAAGCAGCACTCGCTCAGTACTGCCCCTCTGACAGTGCAGCACTCCCTCAGTACTGACCCTCTGACAGTGCAACACTCCCTCAGTACTGACCCTCCGAGAGTGCCGCACTACCTCAATATTGACTCTCTGACAGTGCGGCACTCCCTCAGTACTAAAACTCTGACAGTGCAGCACTCCCTCAGTACTGACCCTCTGAAAGTGCAGCACTCCCTCAGTACTGACCCTCTGACAGTGCTGTACTCCCTCAGTACTGACTGTCCGACTGTCCAGCACTCCCTTAGTACTGACCCTCTGGCAGTTCAGCACACCCTCCGTACTGACTCACCGACACCGCAGCACTCCCTCAGTACTGCCCCTCCAACACTGCTGCACTCCCTCAGTACTGCCCCTTCAACAGTGCAGCACTCCCTCAGTACTGAACCTCCAACAATGCAGCACTTACTCAGTACTGACCCTCCAACAGTGCAGCACTCCCTCAGTACTGACCCTCCAACAGTGCAACACTCCCTCAGTACTGACCGTCTGATAATGCAGCACTCCCTCAGTACTGACCTTCTGACAGTGCAGCACTCCCTCAGTACTAAAACTCTGACAGTGCAGCACTCCCTCAGTACTGACCCTCTGAAAGTGCAGCACTCCCTCAGTACTGACCCTCCAACAGTGCAGCACTCCCTCAGTACTGACCTTCTGACAGTGCAGCACTCCCTCAGTACTGACCCTCCAACAGTGCAGCACTCCCTCAGTACTGACCCTCCAACAGTGCAACACTCCCTCAGTACTGACCGTCTGATAATGCAGCACTCCCTCAGTACTGACCTTCTGACAGTGCAGCACTCCTTCAGTACTTACTCTCTGACAGTGCAGCACTCCCTCAGTACTGACCCTCCGACAGTGTGGCACTCCCTCACTACTGCCTCTCTGACAGTGCAGCACTCGCTCAGTACTGCCCCTCCAACTGTGCAGCACTCCCTCAGTACTGACCCACCCACCGTGTGGCACTCCCTCAGTACTGACTCTCCGACAGTGCAGCACTCCCTCAGCACTGACCCTCCGACAGTGCAGCACTCCCTCAGCACTGACCCTCCGAGAGTGCCGCACTACCTCAATATTGACTCTCTGACAGTGCAGCACTCCCTCAGTACTGACCCTCTGACAGTGCAGCACTCCCTCAGTACTGACCCTCTGACAGTGCAGCACTCCCTCAGTACTGACCCTCTGACAGTGCAGCACTCCCTCAGTACTGTCTGTCCGACAGTGCAGCACTCCCTCAGTACTGACCCTCTGACAGTGCAGCACACCCTCCGTACTGGCTCTCCGACACCGCGGCACTCCCTCAGTGTTGACCCTCTGACAGTGCAGAACTCCCTCAGTACTGACTCTCCGACAGTGCAGTTTTCCCTCACTATGGCCCCTCCAGCAGTGCAGCACTCTCTCAGTACTGACCCTCCAACAGTGCAGCAAACCCTCAGTACTGACCCTCCAACAGTGCAGCACTCCCTCAGTACTGACCCTCTGACACTGCAGCACTCCCTCAGTACTGACCCTCCAACCGTGCAGCACGCCCTCAGTACTGACCCTCTGAAGGTGCAGCACTCCCTCGGTATAAATCTCCGACAGTGCAGCACTCCCTCAGTACTGACCCTCCGAGTGTGCAGCACTCCCTCAGTACTAACTCTCTGACAGTGCAGCACTCCCTCAGTACTGACCCTCCGACAGTGTGGCACTCCCTCAGTACTGACTGTCTGACAGTGCAGCACTGCCTCATTATTGCCCCTCCAACAATGCAGCACTCCCTCAGTACTGACCCTCTGACAGTGCTGCACTCCCTCAGTACTGACCCACTGACAGCGCAGCACTCCCTCAGTACTGATTATCCGACAGTGCAGCACTCCCTCACTACTGACCCTCCGACAACGCAACACCCCCTCATTACTGACCCTCCAACAGTGCAGCGCTCCCTCAGTACTGACGCTCTGACAATGCAGCACTCCCTCAGTACTGATACTCCGACAATGCAACACTTCTTCAGCACTGACCCTCCGACAATGCAGCACTCACTCAGTACTGATCCTCCAACAAGGCAGCACTCACTCAGTACTGACACTCCAACAATGCTGCACTCACTCAGTACTGAAACTCCGACAGTGCAGCACACCCTCAGTACTGACTCTCCAACAGCGCGATACCCCCTCAGTATTTACCCTCCAAAAGTGCTGCACTCCCTCAGTACTGACCCTCTGACAGTGCGGCAATCCCTCAGTACTGACCCACCAACAGTGCAGCACTCCCTCAGTACAGACACTCTGACAGTGCAGCCTTCCCTCAGTACTCCCCCTCCAACAGTGCGGCACTCCCTTAGTACTGACCCTCCAACAGTGCAGCACTCCCTCAGTACTGACCCTCCAACAGTGCAGCACTCCGTCAGTACTGACACTCTGGCAGTGCAGGACTCCCTCAGTACTGACCCTCTGACAGTGCAGGACTCCTTCAGAACTGACCGTCTGACAGTGCAGCACTCCCTCAGTACTGACCCTCCAACAGTGCAGCACTCCCTCAGTACTGACTCTCTGACAGTGCAGCACTCCCTCAGTACTGACCCTCCGACACTGCAGCACTCCCTGAGAACTGACCCTCCGACAGTGCAGCACTCCCTCAGTACTGACCCTCCGACAGTGCAGCACTCCCTGAGAACTGACCCTCCGACAGTGCAGCACTCCCTCAGTACTGACCCTCCGACAGTGCAGCCCTCCCTCAGTACTGACACACCGACAATGCAACAATCCTTTATCACTGACCCTCCGACAATGCAGAGCTCACTTAGTACTGATCCTCCAACAATGCAGCACTCACTCAGTACTGACCCTCCAACAATGCAGCACTCACTCAGTACTGACCCTCCAACAATGCAGCACTCCCTCAGTACTGACACACCGACAGTGCAGCACACCCTCAGTACTGACTCTCCTACAGCGCGATACCCCTCAGTATTGACCCTCCGACATTGCAGCACTCCCTCAGTAATGACCCTCCAACAGTGCGGCAATCCCTCAGTACTGACCCTCCAACAGTGCAGCACTCCCTCAGTACTGACCCTCTGACAGTGCAGCACTCCCTCAGTACTGACCCTCCAACAGTGCGGCACACCCTCAGTACTGACCCTCCAACAGTGCAGCACTCCGTCAGTACTGACCTCCAACAGTGCAGGACTCCCTCAGTACTGACCCTCTGACAGTGCAGGATTCCCTCAGTACTGACCCTCTGACAGTGCAGCACTCCCTCAGTACTGGCCCTCTGACAGTGCAGCACTCCCACAGTACTGCCCGTCCAACAGTGCAGCACTCCCTCAGGACTGATTCTCCAATAGTGCAGCACTCCCTCAGTACTGACCCTCTGACAGTGCAGCACTCCCTCAGTACTGACCCTCCAACAGTGCAGCACCCCCTCAGTACTGACCCTCCAACAGTGCAGCACCCCCTCAGTACTGACCCTCTGACAGTGCAGCATTCCCTCAATACTGTCCCTCCGACAGTGCAGCACTCCCTCGGTACTGACTCTCCAATGGTGCAGCACTCCCTCAGTACTGACCCTCTGACCGTGCAGCACTCCCTCAGTACTGACCCTCCAACAGTGCAGCACTCCCTAAGTACTGACCCTCCCACCGTGTGGCACTCCCTCAGTACAGACTCTCCGACAGTGCAGCACTCCCTCAGCACTGACCCTCCGACAGTGCAGCACTCCCTCAGCACTGACCCTCCGAGAGTGCCGCACTACCTCAATATTGATTCTCTGACAGTGCAGCACTCCCCCAGTACTGACCCTCTGACAGTGCAGCACTCCCTCAGTACTGACCCTCTGACAGTGCAGCACTCCCTCAGTACTGACCCTCTGACAGTGCTATACTCCCTCAGTACTGTCTGTCCGACAGTGCAGCACTCCCTCAGTACTGACGATCTGACAGTGCAGCACACCCTCCGTACTGACTCTCCAACACCGCGGCACTCCCTCAGTATTGACCCTCTGACAGTGCAGAACTCTCTCAGTACTGACTCTCCGACAGTGCAGCACTCCCTCAGTACTGACCCTCTGACATTGCAGCACTCCCTCAGTACTGACCCTCTGACAGTGCAGCACTCCCTCAGTACTGACTCCCCGACAGTGCAGCACTCCCTCAGTACTGACTCTCCGAGTGTGCAGCACTCCCTCAGTACTGACCCTCTGAAGGTGCAGCACTCCCTCGGTAAAACTCTCCGACAGTGCAGCACTCCCTCAGTACTGACCCTCCGAGTGTGCAGCACTCCCTCAGTACTAACTCTCTGACAGTGCAGCACTCCCTCAGTACTGACCCTCCGACAGTGTGGCACTCCCTCAGTACTGACTGTCTGACAGTGCAGCACTGCCTCATTATTGCCCCTCCAACAATGCAGCACCCCCCTCAGTACTGACCCTCTGACAGTGCTACACTCCCTCAGTACGCACCCACTGACAGCGCAGCACTCCCTCAGTACTGCCCCTCCAACAGTGCAGCACTCCCTCAGTACAGACACTCTGACAGTGCAGCCTTCCCTCAGTACTCCCCCTCCAACAGTGCGGCACTCCCTTAGTACTGACCCTCCAACAGTGCAGCACTCCCTCAGTACTGACCCTCCAACAGTGCAGCACTCCGTCAGTACTGACACTCTGGCAGTGCAGGACTCCCTCAGTACTGAGCGTCTGACAGTGCAGCACTCCCTCAGTACTGACCCTCCGACAGTGCAGCACTGCCTGAGAACTGACCCTCTGACAGTGCAGCACTCCCTCAGTACTGACCCTCTGACAGTGCAGCCCTCCCTCAGTACTGACAGTCCGACAATGCAACAGTCCTTTATCACTGACCCTCCGACAATGCAGAGCTCACTTAGTACTGATCCTCCAACAATGCAGCACTCACTCAGTACTGACCCTCCAACAATGCAGCACTCACTCAGTACTGACCCTCCAACAATGCAGCACTCCCTCAGTACTGACACACCGACAGTGCAGCACACCCCCAGTACTGACTCTCCTACAGCGCGATACCCCTCAGTATTGACCCTCCAACATTGCAGCACACCCACAGTACTGACCCTCCAACAGTGCGGCAATCCCTCAGTACTGACCCTCCAACAGTGCAGCACTCCCTCAGTACTGACCCTCTGACAGTGCAGCACTCCCTCAGTACTGACCATCCAACAGTGCGGCACACCCTCAGTACTGACGCTCCAACAATGAAGCACTCCCTCAGTACTGACCCTCCAACAGTGCAGCACTCCGTCAGTACTGACCTCCAACAGTGCAGGACTCCCTCAGTACTGACCCTCTGACAGTGCAGGATTCCCTCAGTACTGACCCTCTGACAGTGCAGCACTCCCTCAGTACTGACCCTCTGACAGTGCAGCACTCCCTCAGTACTGCCCCTCTGACAGTGCAGCACTCCCACAGTACTGCCCGTCCAACAGTGCAGCACTCCCTCAGGACTGATTCTCCAATAGTGCAGCACTCCCTCAGTACTGACCCTCTGACAGTGCAGCACTCCCTCAGTACTGACCCTCCAACAGTGCAGCACCCCCTCAGTACTGACCCGCTGACAGTGCAGCATTCCCTCAGTACTGTCCCTCCGACAGTGCAGCACTCCCTCAGTACTGACTCTCCAATGGTGCAGCACTCCCTCAGTACTGACCCTCTGACCGTGCAGCACTCCCTCAGTACTGACCCTCCAACAGTGCAGCACTCCCTAAGTACTGACCCTCCCACCGTATGGCACTCCCTCAGTACAGACTCTCCGACAGTGCAGCACTCCCTCAGCACTGACCCTCTGACAGTGCAGCACTCCCTCAGCACTGACCCTCCGAGAGTGCCGCACTACCTCAATATTGACTCTCTGACAGTGCAGCACTCCCCCAGTACTGACCCTCTGACAGTGCAGCACTCCCTCAGTACTGACCCTCTGACACTGCAGCACTCCCTCAGTACTGACCCTCTGACAGTGCTATACTCCCTCAGTACTGTCTGTCCGACAGTGCAGCACTCCCTCAGTACTGACCCTCTGACAGTGCAGCACTCCCTCAGTACTGACCCTCTGACAGTGCAGCACTCCCTCAGTACTGACCCTCTGACAGTGCTATTCTCCCTCAGTACTGTCTGTCCGACAGTGCAGCACTCCCTCAGTACTGACCCTCAAACAGTGCAGCACACCCTCCGTAGCGACTCTCCAACACCGCGGCACTCCCTCAGTATTGACCCTCTGACAGTGCAGAACTCCCTCAGTACTGACTCTCCGACAGTGCAGCATTCCCTCAGTATGGCCCCTCAAGCAGTGCAGCACTCTCTCAGTACTGCCACTCCAACAGTGCAGCAAACCCTCAGTACTGACCCTCCAACAGTGCAGCACTCCCTCAATACTGACCCTCCAATGGTGCAGCACTCCCTCAGTACTGACCCTCTGACAGTGCAGCACTCCCTCAGTACTGACCCTCCAACAGTGCAGCACTCCCTAAGTACTGACCCTCCCACCGTGTGGCACTCCCTCAGTACAGACTGTCCGACAGTGCAGCACTCCCTCAGCACTGAACCTCCGACAGTGCAGCACTCCCTCAGCACTGACCCTCCGAGAGTGCCGCACTACCTCAATATTGACTCTCTGACAGTGCAGCACTCCCTCAGTACTGACCCACTGACAGTGCAGCACTCCCTCAGTACTGACCCTCTGACAGTGCTATACTCCCTCAGTACTGTCTGTCAGACAGTGCAGCACTCCCTCAGTACTGACCCTCTGACAGTGCAGCACACCCTCCGTACTGACTCTCCGATACCGCGGCACTCCCTCAGTATTGACCCTCTGACAATGCAGAACTCCCTCAGTACTGACTCTCCGACAGTGCAGCATTCCCTCAGTATGGCCCCTCCAGCAGTGCAGCACTCTCTCAGTACTGCCCCTCCAACAGTGCAGCAAACCCTCAGTAGTGACCCTCCAACAGTGCAGCTAACCCTCAGTACTGACCCTCCAACAGTGCAGCACTCCCTCAGTACTGACCCTCTGACACTGCAGCACTCCCTCAGTACTGACCCTCTGACACTGCAGCACTCCCTCAGTACTGACCCTCTGACAGTGCAGCACTCCCTCAGTACTGACTCCCCGACAGTGCAGCACTCCCTCAGTACTGACCCTCTGACAGTGCAGCACTCCCTCAGTACTGACTCTCCGATGGTGCAGCATTCCCTCAATACTGACCCTCTGACAGTGCAGAACTCCCTCAGTACTGACTCTCTGACAGTGCAGCACTCCCTCAGTACTGACTCTCTGACAGTGCAGCACTCCCTCAGTACTTACTCTGTGACAGTGCTGCACTCCCTCAGTCCTGACAATCTGACAGTGCAGCACTCCCTCAGTCCTGACCCTCTGACACTGCAGCACTCCCTCAGTACTGACCCTCTGACAGTGCAGCATTCCCTCAGTACTGACCCTCCAACAGTGCGGCACTCCCTCAGTACTGACCCTCCAACAGTGCAGCACTCCCTCAGTACTGACCCTCTGACAGTGCAGCATTCCATCAGTACTGACCCTCTGACAGTGCAGGACTCCCTCAGTACTGACCCTCTGACAGTGCAGGACTCCCTCAGTACTGACCCTCTGACAGTGCAGCACTCCCTCAGTACTGACCCTCCAATAGTGCAGCACTCCGTCAGTACTGACCCTCTGACAGTGCAGGACTCAGTCAGTACTGACCCTCTGATAGTGCAGGCTCCCTCAGTACTGACCCTCTGACAGTGCAGCACGCCATCAGTACTGCCCCTCTGACAGTGCAGCACTCCCGCAGTACTGACCTTCTGACAGTGCAGCACTCCCTCAGTAGTGACCCTCTGACAGGGCAGCACTCCCTCCGTACTGACCCTCTGACAGTGCAGCACTCCCTCACTACTGACTCTCCGACAGTGTGGCACTCGCTCAGTACTGACTTGCCAATGGTGCAGCACTCACTCAGCACTCCCTCCAACAGTGCAGCAGCCCCTCAGTACTGACCCTCTGACAGTGCATCACTCCCTCAGTACTGAACCTCTGACAGTGCAGCACACCTTCAGTACTGACCCTCTGACAGTGCGGCACTCCCTCAGTACTGTCTCTCTGACAGTGCAGTACACCCTCAATACTGACCCTCCGAGAGTGCAGCACTCCCTCAGTGCTAACTCTCTGACAGTGCAGCACTCCCTCATTACTGACCCTCCGACAGTGCAGCACTCCCTCAGTACTGACCCTCTGACCGTGCAGCACTCCCTCAGTACTGACCCTCCAAGAGAGCAGCACTCCCTCAGTTCTGACACTCTGACAGTGCAGCACTACCTCAGTACTGACCCTCTGACATTGCGGCACTCCCTCAGTACTAACCCTCCAACAAAGCAGCACTCGCTCAGTCCTGACCCTCTGAAAGTGCAGCACGCCCTCAGTACTGCCCCTTTGACAGTGCAGCCCTCCCCCAGAACTGCCCCTCCAACACTGCGGCACTCCGTCAGTACTGACCCTCTGACAGTGCAGCACTCCCTCAGTACTGAACCTCCAACAGTGCAGCACTCCCTCACTACTGACACTCCTACAATGCAGCACTCCCTCAGTACTGACCCCTCGACCGTGTGGCACTCCCTCAGTACTGACTCTCCGACAGTGCAGCACTCCATCAGCACTAACCCTCAGACAGTACAGCACTCCCCCAGCACTGACCCTCCGAGAGTGCTGCACTACCTCAATATTGACTCTCTGACAGTGCGGCACTCCCTCAGTACTAACACTCTGACAGTGCAGCACTGCCTCAGTACTGACACTCTGACAGTGCAGCACTCCCTCAGTACTGACCCTCTGACAGTGCAGCTTCCCTCAGTACTGTCCCTCCGACAGTGCAGCACTCCCTCAGTACTGACTCTCCAATGGTGCAGCACTCCCTCAGTACTGACCCTCTGACAGTGCAGCACTCCCTCAGAACTGACCCTCCAACAGTGCAGCACTCCCTCAGTACTGACCCTCCCACCGTGTGGCACTCCCTCAGTACAGACTCTCCGACAGTGCAGCACTCCCTCAGCACTGAACCTCCGACAGTGCAGCACTCCCTCAGCACTGACCCTCCGAGAGTGCCGCACTACCTCAATATTGACTCTCTGACAGTGCAGCATTCCCTCAGTACTGACCCACTGACAGTGCAGCACTCCCTCAGTACTGACCCTCTGACAGTGCTATACTCCCTCAGTACTGTCTGTCAGACAGTGCAGCACTCCCTCAGTACTGACCCTCTGACAGTGCAGCACACCCTCCGTACTGACTCTCCGACACCGCGGCACTCCCTCAGTATTGACCCTCTGACAATGCAGAACTCCCTCAGTACTGACTCTCCGACAGTGCAGCATTACCTCAGTATGGCCCCTCCAGCAGTGCAGCAAACCCTCAGTACTGACCCTCCAACAGTGCAGCACTCCCTCAGTACTGACCCTCTGACACTGCAGCACTCCCTCAGTACTGACCCTCTGACAGTGCAGCACTCCCTCAGTACTGACTCCCCGACAGTGCAGCACTCCCTCAGTACTGAACCTCTGACAGTGCAGCACTCCCTCAGTACTGACTCTCCGATGGTGCAGCATTCCCTCAATACTGACCCTCTGACAGTGCAGAACTCCCTCAGTACTGACTCTCTGACAGTGCAGCACTCCCTCAGTACTGACTCTCTGACAGTGCAGCACTCCCTCAGTACTTACTCTGTGACAGTGCAGCACTCCCTCAGTCCTGACAATCTGACAGTGCAGCACTCCCTCAGTCCTGACCCTCTGACACTGCAGCACTCCCTCAGTACTGACCCTCTGACAGTGCAGCATTCCCTCACTACAGACCCTCCAACAGTGCGGCACTCCCTCAGTACTGACCCTCCAACAGTGCAGCACTCCCTCAGTACTGACCCTCTGACAGTGCAGCATTCCGTCAGTACTGACCCTCTGACAGTGCAGGACTCCCTCAGTACTGACCCTCTGACAGTGCAGGACTCCCTCAGTACTGCCCCTCTGACAGTGCAGCACTCCCTCAGTACTGACCTTCTGACAGTGCAGCACTCCCTCAGTACTGACCCTCTGACAGTGCAGCACTCCCTCAGTACTGAACCTCTGACAGTGCAGCACTCTCTCAGTACTGACCCACCAACAGTGCAGCACTCCCTCAGTACTGACCCTCCAACAGTGCAGCTCTCCCTCGGTACTGACTCTCCGACAGTGCAGCACTCCCTCAGTACTGTCTGACAGTGCAGCACTCCCTCAGTGCTGTCCCTCTGACAGTGCAGCACTCCCTCAGTACTGACCCTCTGACAGTGCAGCACTCCCTCAGTACTGACCGTCCAAGAGTGCAGCACTCCCTCAGTACGGACTCTCCGACAGTGTGGCACTCCCTCAGTACTGACTCTCTGACAGTTCAGCACTCCCTCAGTCCTGACCCTCTGACAGTGCAGCACTCCCTCAGTACTGACCCTCTGACAGTGGAGCACTCCCTCAGTACTGACTCTCCGACAGCCTGGCACTCGCTCAGTACTGACCCGCCGATGGTGCAGCACTCACTCAGCACGCCCTCCAACATTGCAGCACCCCCTCAGTACTGACTCTCTGACAGTGCAGCACTCCCTCAGTACTGAACCTCTGACAGTGCAGCACTCTCTCAGTACTGACCCTCCAACAGTGCAGCACTCCCTCAGTACTGACCCTCCCACAGTGCAGTACTCCCTCGGTACTGACTCTCCGACAGTGCAGCACTCCCTCAGTACTGACTGTCTGACAGTGCAGCACACCCTCAGTGCTGTCCCTCTGACAGTGCAGCACTCCCTCAGTACTGACCCTCTGACAATGCAGCACTCCCTCAGTACTGACCCTCCAACAGTGCAGCACTCCCTCAGTACTGACTATCCGACAGTGTGGCACTCCCTCAGTACTGACTCTCTGACAGTTCAGCACTCCCTCAGTCCTGACCCTCTGACAGTGCAGCACTCCCTCAGTACTGACTCTCTGACAGTCCAGCAATCCCTCAGTACTGACCCACCGACAGTGCGGCACTCCCTCAGCACTGACCCACTGACAGTGCAGCACTCCCTCAGTACTGACACTCCAACAGTGCAGCACTCCCTCAGTACTGACCCTCCAACAATGCAGCACTCCCTCAGTACTGACCCTCCGACAGTGCAGCACTCCCTCAGTACTGACCCTCCGACAATGCAGCACTCACTCACTACTGATATTCCAACAATGCAGCACTCACTCAGTACTGACCCTCCAACAATGCAGCACTCACTCAGTACTGACCCTCCAACAATGCAGCACTCACTCAGTACTGACCCTCCAACAGTGCGGCACACCCTCAGTACTGATTCTCCAACAGTGCGATACCCCCTCAGTATTTACCGTCCAACAGTGCAGCACTCCCTCAGTACAGACCCTCTGACAGTGCATGACTCCCTCAGTACTGACCCTCTGACAGTGTAGCACTCCCTCAGTACTGCCCCTCCAGGAGTGCAGCACTCCCTCAGTACTGCCCCTCCAACAGTGCGGCACTCCCTCAGTCCTGACACTCCGACAATGCAACACTCCCTCAGTACTGATACTCCGACAATGCAACATTCCTTCAGCACTGACCCTCCGACAATGCAGCACTCACTCAGTACTGATCCTCTAACAATGCAGCACCCACTCAGTATTGAACCTCCAAAAATGCAGCACTCCCTCAGTACTGACCCTCCAACAATGCAGCACCCCTTCAGTACTGACTCTCCAACAGTGCGATACCCCTCAGAATTGACCGTCTAACAGTGCAGCACACCCTCAGTACTGACCCCCCAACAGGGCGGCAATCCCTCAGTACTGACCCTCCAACAGAGCAGCACTCCCTCAGTACGGACCCTCTGACAGTGCAGCATTCCCTCAGTACTGAACCTCCAACAGCGCCGCACTCCCAGAGCACTAACCCTGCAACAGTGCAGCACTCCCTCAGTACTGACCCTCTGAAAGTGCAGCACTCCCTCAGTACTGACCCTCCAACAGTCCGGCACTCCATCAGTACAGACCCTCCAACAGTGCAGCACTCCCTCAGTACTGACCCTCCAATAGTGCAGCACTCCGTCAGTACTGACCCTCTGACAGTGCAGGACTCCGTCAGTACTGACCCTCTGACAGTGCAGGACTCCCTCAGTACTGACCCTCTGACAGTGCAGCACGCCCTCAGTACTGACCCTCTGACAGTGCAGCACTCCCTCAGTACTGAACCTCCAACAGTGCAGCACTCCATCAGCACTAACCCTCAGACAGTGCAGCACTCCCACAGCACTGACCCTCCGAGAGTGCTGCACTACCTCAATATTGACTCTCTGACAGTGCGGCACTCCCTCAGTACTAACACTCTGTCAGTGCAGCACTGCCTCAGTACTGACCCTCTGACAGTGCAGCACTCCCTCAGTACTGACCTTCTGACAGTGCTGTACTCCCTCAGTACTGACTGTCCGACAGTGCAGCACTCCCTTAGTACTGACCCTCTGACAGTGCAGCACACCCTCCGTACTGACTCTCTGACACCGCGGCACTCCTTCAGTACTGCCCCTCCAACAGTGCAGCATTCCCTCAGTATGGCCCCTCCAGCAGTGCAGCACTCTCTCAGTACTGCCCCTCCAACAGTGCAGCACTCCCTCAGTACTGACCCTCCAACAGTGCAGCACTCCCTCAGTACTGACCCTCTGACACTGCAGCACTCCCTCAGTACTGACCCTCTGACAGTGCAGCACTCCCTCAGTACTGACTCCCCGACAGTGCAGCACTCCCTCAGTACTGACCCTCTGACAGTGCAGCACTCCCTCAGTACTGACTCTCCGATGGTGCAGCATTCCCTCAATACTGACCCTCTGACAGTGCAGAACTCCCTCAGTACTGACTCTCCGACAGTGCAGCACTCCCTCAGTACTGACTCTCTGACAGTGCAGCACTCCCTCAGTACTTACTCTGTGACAGTGCAGCACTCCCTCAGTCCTGACAATCTGACAGTGCAGCACTCCCTCAGTCCTGACCCTCTGACACTGCAGCACTCCCTCAGTACTGACCCTCTGACAGTGCAGCATTCCCTCAGTACTGACCCTCCGACAACGCAACACACCCTTGGTACTGACTCTTCAACAATGCAGCACTCCCTCAGTACTGACCCTCCGACAGTGCAGCACTCCCTCAGTACTGACCCTCCGACAATGCAGCACTCACTCACTACTGATATTCCAACAATGCAGCACTCACTCAGTACTGACCCTCCAACAATGCAGCACTCACTCAGTACTGACCCTCCAACAACGCAGCACTCACTCAGTACAGACCCTCCAACAATGCAGCACACCCTCAGTACTGATTCTCCAACAGTGCGATACCCCCTCAGTATTTACCGTCCAACAGTGCAGCACTCCTTCAATACTGACCATCCAACAGTGCGGGAATCCCTCAGTACTGACCCTCCAACAGTGCAGCACTCCCTCAGTACAGACCCTCTGACAGTGCATGACTCCCTCAGTACTGACCCTCTGACAGTGTAGCACTCCCTCAGTACTGCCCCTCCAGGAGTGCAGCACTCCCTCAGTACTGCCCCTCCAACAGTGCGGCACTCCCTCAGTACTGACACTCCGACAATGCAACATTCCTTCAGCACTGACCCTCCGACAATGCAGCACTCACTCAGTACTGATCCTCTAACAATGCAGCACCCACTCAGTACTGAACCTCCAAAAATGCAGCACTCCCTCAGTACTGACCCTCCAACAATGCAGCACTCCTTCAGTACTGACTCTCCAACAGTGCGATACCCCTCAGAATTGACCGTCCAACAGTGCAGCACTCCCTCAGTACTGACCCCCCAACAGGGCGCCATACCCTCAGTACTGACCCTCCAACAGTGCAGCACTCCCTCAGTACGGACCCTCTGACAGTGCAGCATTCCCTCAGTACTGAACCTCCAACAGCGCCGCACTCCCAGAGCACTAACCCTGCAACAGTGCAGCACTCCCTCAGTACTGACCCTCCAACAGTGCGGCACTCCCTCAGTACAGACCCTCCAACAGTGCAGCACTCCCTCAGTACAGACCCTCCAATAGTGCAGCACTCCGTCAGTACTGACCCTCTGACAGTGCAGGACTCCGTCAGTACTGACCCTCTGACAGTGCAGGACCCCCTCAGTACTGACCCTCTGACAGTGCAGCACTCCCTCAGTACTGACCCTCTGACAGTGCAGCACGCCATCAGTACTGCCCCTCTGACAGTGCAGCACTCCCTTAGTACTGACCTTCTGACAGTGCAGCACTCCCTCAGTAGTGACCCTCTGACAGTGCAGCACTCCCTCACTACTGACTCTCCGACAGTGTGGCACTCGCTCAGTACTGACCCTCCGAGAGTGCAGCACTCCCTCCAACAGTGCAGCAGCCCCTCAGTACTGACCCTCTGACAGTGCAGCACTCCCTCAGTACTGAACCTCTGACAGTGCAGCACTCCTTCAGTACTGACCTTCTGACAGTGCAGCACTCCCTCGGTACTGACTCTCCGACAGTGCGGCACTCCCTCAGTACTGTCTCTCTGACAGTGCAGCACACCCTCAATACTGACCCTCCGGGAGTGCAGCACTCCCTCAGTACTGACCCTCCAACAGTGCAGCACTCCCTCAGTACTGACCCTCTGACAGTGCAGCACTCCCTCAGTACTGACCCTCTGACAGTGCAGCACTCCCTCAGTACTGCCCATCCAACAGTGCAGCACTCCCTCAGTACTGACCCTCCGACAGTGCAGCACTCCCTCAGTACTGACCCTCCGACAGTGCAGCCCTCCCTCAGTACTGACCCTCTGACAGTGCAGCACTCCCTCATTACTGACCCTCCAACAATGCAGCACTCCCTCAGTACTGACCCTCTGACAGTGCAGCACTCCCTCAGTACTGACACTCCGACAATGCAACAGTCCTTTATCACTGACCCTCCGACAATGCAGAGCTCACTTCGTACTGATCCTCCAACAATGCAGCACTCACTCAGTACTGACCCTCCAACAATGCAGCACTCACTCAGTACTGACCCTCCAACAATGCAGCACTCCCTCAGTACTGACACTCCGACAGTGCAGCACACCCTCAGTACTGACTCTCCTACAGCGCGATACCCCTCAGTACTGACCCTCCAACAGTGCAGCACTCCCTCAGTACTGACCCTCTGACAGTGCAGCACTCCCTCAGTACTGTCCCTCCGACAGTGCAGCACTCCCTCAGTACTGACCCTCCACCAGTGCAGAACTCCCTCAGTACTGACCCTCCCACCTTGTGGCACTCCCTCAGTACTGACTCTCTGACAGTGTAGCACTCCCTCAGCACTGACCCTCCAACAGTGCAGCACTCCCTCAGCACTGACCCTCCGAGAATGCCGCACTACCTCAATATTGACTCTCTGACAGTGCAGCAATCCCTCAATACTGACCCTCTGACAGTGCAGCACTCCCTCAGTACTGACCCTCTGACAGTGCAGCACTCCCTCAGTACTGACCCTCTGACAGTGCAGCACTCCCTCAGTACTGACCCTCTGACAGTGCAGCACTCCCTCAGTACTGCACTGCAGTGTCAGCCCAGGTTACTGAGCTGCAGCACATAGTTAAGTTTAAAGATTGATTTGGATCTGTAGCAGTAAGATTGCCACCAAATGAAGAAATATTCTTTGCGACACCCAGGACCAACATTGTAGACGTGTGCGTGACTCAAGTATCTCTTGTTAATTACCGGCTGCATGTCATTTCCTGCAGTTCATGTGAACATCCTTCTCTCTTGAAACCAGATGAAATCCCAAAGGGCTCCAATACAGAAGGAGTCGGTGGGGATGTGGGGTTGTGAGTCTGGTTGTTTCGTTAAACACTGCGTCATAGTGGACTGGATTCTGGCACCCTCGGGAATCCTGGCAGCTCTGAGCTGGTGGAACAATGTGTCCTGGCCAAGAGTTGGGGTTTGGATTGGTGTTAGCTGCTGACTTGCTGAAACAGAACAATGAGGTTTCCCCAAGAGTTAAAAATTGGAGAGAGGAAGAGAGAGAGAAGGAGAGAGAGAGAGAAAGAAAGAAGGAAAGAGATTTGGGAACAATCCGCTGATCAGTGAGTGCTAGACAATGATTTGGTCCAGTTACTTTAGGGATATCAGCTATACTGTCAGCAGTGGCTGCACATCAGCTGATTCACCAAGTGTCAGTGCTGCTTCATCGAGCAAGAGCTGGAAGCAGTGAGTGTGGTGAAAAATTGGGGCTGTAGAGATTTGATATACCCCCTCATCCCTGAACAATGTAACACAGGAACAGGAAAAGGACGTTCAGCCCCTCAATCACCTTTATCCATTCAATCAGGAGGAGCAGAGATCACGGAACATCCCTTCTGATATCTGGTCAATTTTGTGCTTGGAATGTCTTAAACTGATCTTTACGGGAACCGGTCAGCTAAAACAGTAAAAGGCCTCACCCTAAAACGCATCTTTGTTCGACAGAAGAAAACAAAGAAGCTTTAATCTGGAAATTCCGAGACATTTGAGATCATTAGAGGTAAATGAATGTACCAGGGCAGCAGCCAGTCAGAGGGACTGGTCCATGATATAATTAAAGAGTCTGAGTAACTTTCATATTACTCGAGTCATGTGGAGCAGAGCTGAAAATAACAACAGTGAGAGGGCGGGGATATCTCGCTTGGGTTTTTTGACTGAAGTTACTAACTCATTAATCTATCATAAATTACAGAGAATTACTCAGTATTCACAGCAAAGAAACTGGCCATTCAGCCCATCCTGTCCGTCCTGGTGTTTACGCTCCACATGAGCCTCCTCCCACACCCTCTTCATCTCAACCTATCACCCTATCCTTCTAGTCCTTTCTCCCTCATGTGTTTATCCAGCTTCCCCTTAAATGTATCTATAGGATTCACCTCGACCACTCCCTGTGGGAGCGAGTTCCACATTCTCCCCACTCTCTGGCGGAGAAGTTTCTCCTGCATTCCCGATTGGACTCATAACCATCTTATATTGATGGCTCCCCTGGAAACATCTTCTCCAATCAAACCCTTTCACAGTTTTAGAAAACCTCTATCAAGCCTCCTCTCTCTTCCAAATCTGTTTACTAACTTTTTCAGTTTTTCCTGGTGACTATCAGCCTCTCAGTTCTGGTACTGTACCTGCAAACTCTTTATTTGCTTCTTTACCAGGTCCTCGATATCCTGTTTGAAATATGGAGACCAGAACTGTGCACACCGCTCCTGGTGTGGTCAGGCCAAGGTGTGGCGTAAGTGTAATATAAACTTGCCTGCTTTTCAATTCTGTTCCTCCAGAACTGAACCCGGAGATATTTGCAATCTCCTGTTCTCTCAGCTCTGAGATTGTTTTACCTTTACGAGCCGCAGCGTAAAGTTATCCAGTGCCAGCTGGTTTCGTTTGATCTGAACACCCATTGGCCTTCGTTAGCCCCAAACCTCGTGCACAGTTGGAATCCTTCTCAATAACCTGTCTGCTTCTGACTCTTAACCTAGTCCATATGAAGATTAATGTTGTTCTCTACTGGCAACTGGTCAAAAACCACCAGTCTTCTCCTCCCCTCCCCTGTCCTGTCCTGGCCCAGACTGGCAAAAACCCAGAATCCCAACAGAGCGCGGGCTCTATAACTCTGTCAGTGGCGCATTTGCAAGTCCATATAACCATGAAGTTAATTCATCACCCTCACTTGTTCCTGGAACAGGCTGCAAGGATATGTTTTCTTTCAGCAGGCACACAACGTTTCTAGACTTTACACTTCAGCAGCGGACGATGAAATCCAAGGATCAGCCTGTACAGTTCCGAGGGCTGTTAGTGCACAGCATTACCTCACATCTGACCCTCCCTGGGCAACTAAAACAATATTACGCCCCCCCCCCCCACCCCACCCCACAAGGATTCTGCAGCAAGCCTGCTGGACACAGACAGCAGTCTGACTGGCAAGGATGTCTTCTTTAGTGAAGCGATCGTGCAGCAGATGCTGTGGGTGCCAGGCGGGCGAGATACAAGGTCAACATTTCTCAATCTGACCATCACACTTCCATCGCCGACATTTCTTAAAGTGTCTTCAACTGTAAAATCAATTTGCAACATGTGGGCAGAGGTGGTGTGATCATTTGGCCTGTCTTTAGCTGCCCTGATATCCTTCTTAGTGATTGTTTGACGTAAGGAGGAGGCCATTCAGCCCCTCGAATTTTTCCACCATTCAATGAGATCATTGTCTCTTAGCACCATATAGCTGCCTCGCTTCCATAGCCCTTCACACCCTCCCCCATACAGGACGCTGAGGAGCTGGTGAAGGTGCAAATGAAGAGTTTGTAAGTACAATACCAGAATGGAGAGGTTAATAACTACTGGGGAAAACTGCGAGGTTAGTAAGCGGAACTGGATCGATCTACTTAATTCTTGAATTTGGCCCACAGTCTCGACAACTTTTTTGGTGGGTCGGGTGGGGGAGTTCCAGATTTCCACTCCCGTGTGTGTGGAGTGTTTCTTGGTATCAACCTGAATGGTCTGGCACCAATCTCGAGGTCCTTCCACCTTGGTCTAGACTCTCCAATCAGAAGGAATAGTTTCTCTCTAACTGCCTTATCAAACTCTCTAATCATCTTAAACACCTTCATTAGATCATCCCTGAATCTTCTGATCTCAAGCCCGAGAAACCTGTCCGCATAATTTAACCCTCAGAGACCCGGATTTTATGGAAAGAATACGTTTCTTCGATATTATCCAACTTCCACTTGACCAGATTTACTGAATTCAATTTTATACTTTCCAATAGTGAGACTTGAACTCACGGCAATGGGTTCCTGGCAGGACCTCGACAATATCATGTCCTGAGGCTCTGGGGAAAATCAGCACGTGAATCCTACCTCTGGAGGATGGCTATTTGGCTAGGAGGAAGGTTCTGAGAAGATTACAACACCAATGTGGCAAAGTCATTAGTGACAGGACCAACAGAGACCGAAAGGAAAGGGAAGAAATAGCAAATGTTGGGGTGGGGGGTGCAGGAGGGGTCAAAGACACAGATGGAGGGGGGATGGGCGGTGTTCGGACTTTTCTGAAAGAAGGAATTGGGGTGACGAGGCAGAAAGGTTTTGGGGAAAGGACTCCCAGAGTGGAGAGGTATCATGGCTGAAGGAGCAACCAACCATCGTTGAGCGGAGTGAGTGGGAAGAATTAATTAAGGGGGTGTTGAGGAAGCAGAGGGTGGAGACTGGAAAACACCTGGAGGAGAGTGGAAAACACCTGGAGGAGAGTGGAAAACATCTGGTGGAGAGTATCAGCCCAAGATAGAGCAATGATTTTAAAGTAAGGAGAGGGTTCCTGAAATTGGAGTTTTGGGACTCCGGAAACTAGTCAAACTTGTCAAGGATATGGTGATGGGGCTTCATATGAGCAAGGGGGTGTGGATCAGGGATGTGCGTGTGTGTGTGCGTGTGTGTGTGTGTGTGTGTGTGTGTGTGTGTGTGTGTGTGTGTGTGTGTGTGTGTGTGTGTGTGTGTGTGTGTGTGTGTGTGTGTGTGTGTGTGTGTGTGTGTGTGTGTTCAGGTGCATTAGTGGAGGGCTGAGATTGGGGGATGGAGTTCAAATTGTATTTCATGCAAAAGACCAATAGACTGGGGATGAGAGCCTTCAGTTATGTGGGTAGACTGAAGAGGCCTGGACTGTTCTCCTCAGAGAAGAGAAGCTGGAGAGGAGAGTTGATCGAGGTGTTCAAAATCATGAGGAGTCTGGGCAGAAGAGATCGGGAGAGACTGTGCCCATTGGTGGAAGGATGGAGAAGCAAAGGGCACAGAGTTAAGGTGAATTGTAAAAGAAGCAGTGGCAGCATGAGGAAAGACCTTTGTTATGCAGCGAGTGGTTAGGGTCTGGGACGCGCTGCCTGAGTTTGTGGTGGAGGCAGGTTCAATTGAGGCTTTCCAAGGGAATTGGATAATGATCGGAAGAGAAAAGATTTTCAGGGCTATGGGAAAGGCTGGTGGAGTGGAGGTAGCTGAGTTGCTCTTGCAGAGAGTCCACAGAGACACAATGGGGCCAAATGGCCTCCTTCTGTGCTGGAACCATTCTATGGCTCTCGAGTAATAAAGACAATCAACTTGGCAACCACTCACCACCAGGAATCAAAGCCTCTCTACATTAATTCTCCACATGATTGCAACCCTTCTCTCACTCCTAGAATAGGTTATACATCATTCAGTCTTTCAACCTTATCCTGAGCTAATACAATATCCTGCACGGGGTCATTATTTCCCTCAACCATCAGGAAGAAAAACGCAAAGTTGTATTATAGCCGTGTGCTAAATGGAGCCAATCACCATCATGTTATCATTTTATAGTTTATGGGACGGGTTCCTCCACAGTTCATCTTTCCCAGGGGTTAGTGACAAATAACAGGTTTCTCAGAATGATGACTCAAGCTGATGTGGAAATTCTACTTCGTATCATGGGAACAAATGCAGAATGTTCACACAGACCATTCAGAAAACAGCAACTGCCTCTTACACTTCGTGGACCCACTTATTATAAACCACAAAAGCGTAATTCTGACTGAGATCCAGACAAGTGTAAACTGTCCCCAGACCCATCCCCGCCTCTATACTTAAAAGAAAGATTTGCATTTCTATAGCGCCTTTCACAACCTCAGGACGTCCCAAGATGGCTTTATGCCCAAAGAAGTGCTGTTGAAGAGCAGTCCCTGTTGTGATGTAGGAAACCTGGTAGTCAGTTTGCGCACAGGAAGATCCAACAACGTGGTGATGACCAGATAACCTGATTTTTTGGTTGAGGGGTAAATATCAGCCAGGATACTTGATCATGTCCACTTGAGAGTAGCAGATGGCACCTTGGCTTAACATCTCATCTGAAAGATAGCGCTTCTGATCATGTAGCACCTCCTCAGTCTGAACTCTCAAGTCTCTGGAGTTGGACTTGAACCCACAACCTTCTGGCTCAGAAGGTGAGCATGCTACCCACTGAGCCACACTCCAGCGATAGCTCAGCTATTTGTTACTTGGCCGTCTAATCCTTACCCAGTTGCTGAAACTCCCCATCCTGATTTGGAAATATATCGGCCGTTCCTTCACTGTCGCTGGGTCAAAATCCTGGAACTCCCTCCCTAACAGCACGGTGGGTGTACCTACACCACAGGGACTGCAGCGGCTCAAGATGGAGGCTCACCACCATCTTCTCAAGGGCAATTCGGGGTGGGCAATAAAGTAGCCAGCGGTGCCCACATCCTATGAAAGAATTTAAAAAATCCCCATTCTCACATGTGGCAGCTTGATACCCCTGAAGGCTGGAGAAGTTTACTTAATGTCTTGTTCCAGCTTGGGTTGTTTCAATATAGATGCATAGAGATAGTTTGAAATGACAGTGATGTGGAGCTAACACCCCATCGACCACGGTCGCCATGGTTCCCTGCACCTCTCCCTTTCCCAGATACCTCTAGCAGGACCCACCTGTTGAACTGATAGATGTCTTCGATGTTGCAGAATAAGGTGTTCACTTCATCTGGCTTCAGAGGCAGCTCCCCACAGTCGATGATACAGCCCAGGTAATCCTACAGACACAACAATGCTGGGTGAGTGAAACCATTTATATTGTAACAATGCAAACAGAAGGCAACACAACACATGAAGTGGTGATTCAGGGTGTACCAGCCTCTGTACCAATGTGGCGCTTTGGTATATCAGGCCATATGGTGAGATGATTGATGAATTAAAGTGGTTTTTTGGAATTGTTGGTGAGAAATATTTTTGGCCAGGACACTGGGGAGAACTCCCCAGCTCTACTCTGAAATAGTCGCTGTGGAAACTTTACATTCAACCTGAGAGGGACAGACAGGGCCTCGGTTTAACACCTCATCTGAAAGATGGCACCCCAGACATTGCAGCACTCCCTCAGTACCGCACCAGGAGTGTCATCCTAGATTTTGTGCTCAAGTTTCTGCAGTGTGGCTTGAACCCTCAAATCTTCCAAATCAGTGAGGGTTTCAGAAAGTTAGACCCATGTCACACCTCCCAGAAATACTCCGAGATGCTCACCATGTGATGAAATTAATCGTTATGTGGGTGAACATGGTAATTAGTTCCGCATAACGGAGCCTACACGTAGTAATCAGATGAATGGCCGGTTAATTTGTGGTGTTGGCTGAGGGAGGAATGTTCTTCAAAATGTTTTATGGAACCTTCAATGTTTGCTTTCTCTGTCAGAACCATCAGGACAGGCCATGGATTAATATCTCCTCTGAGGGATGGATCTCCAACAATTCAGCACACTCAGTACTGCACTGAGGACTCAATGGCAGTGTTTTACAAAGACAGCTAGTGTGTTCATTGAGTGTTGACTCTTTAGTGTTCAGCTGGGGACCAAACAAGGTGATACATGGGAGCACCAATCAGTGCTCGGGCTCTCTGGGTGGTTTCCTGATCTACTGATGTACATGCTGCCTCTGTTAAAGCACCAATCACTGATTCCAGCCACTCCAAGTCATTCAGAACCAAACCCAGGCCTTAGCCAATTCTCACTCCAGCAAGCTTGGCTGCTCTCTCAATGTGCAAGGCTGAGAGAGTGCTGCATTGTGGGGGGGTGCTGTGTTTATTGACATCTTTCAGAGGATATTTAAACTGAAACCCCTTCCTATTCTTTCCAATGGATGTAAAATCCAAAGTTACTCTGCAAAACCAGTAGGGCATTCTCTCAACTGCCTGACGAACATCCCCCCTTAACCAAAAACCCTACACAGGTTGACTGGCCATTCATCTGATTTGGTATTTGAAGGGAAAGTGCAGTGAAATATTGGACCACTGTTTGTTTGTGGCTACATTTCATTGCATATGAAACATTTTGGGAAGTCCTAGGACAGGGACCAGGGTTTTCCCATCCCACTCGCTGCAGGGGATCGGCAGCCAAAATTCCATGGACTTTCGGCGGGACCGGACAATCCTGGTGATGGGCGGGGCCAGAAAATCCCGCCCATGGGAAAGCAGCGTAGAGATGCGATCTCTTTTCTTGTAGGAACCGACAACATAAATCTGGCAGCAACCACCTCAACCTGCGTTTAACCATGGGTTTCAGATGGAGCGAGTGTCCACAACGAGGAATGTGGAACGGCAAAGAGTGCTGGAGTACCTCTCACCCGCCTGCTCACCTACAATGTAAAAGCCGCCTTTAAATCCATGTGTCAGGGTCAGGTTTGAGTCTGGGGTCCCAAAGATACCTCTTTATACCACTGAGTTCAGGCATCACAGCAGCGGTGGTTAAGCCTGTGTAGTGCTCGCAACTCCCTGAACAGATTAAATATCTCGCATGCCTTAGCAAGCAAAATGAAACATCGAATGGAATTCAAACCATCTGTTTCAAGTGCTGGCTCCTCCATTGTTTGGTCAGTGTAGAAATTGGCAAATTCTTATCACTATCAATGTTCCAGTCAGACGAGCTGTGCTGATAAAAGCACTCTGGGTTCCCTCACTACAAACTGTGCTTTGTATCTGGGCAAATTCGGTAACCCTGATCCTAGCAGGCCCTTATTTCATTACAGCTAACACTCTCTTCCGTTCAGCTCCAGCTTAGTTAAGAGAAGCGAACAGCGTGTGTGTCAGTGGTTTCAGGCACTGCTCAGTAGAGCCCTGAGCTCTACATACCGGGTTTGTGTTGACCTTTCATGTGTTAATTAAGGCCTCATCAGGATGCTCATTACATTAATAGGGCTCTTACAAAAGCTAAACCAAGCACTGGCGTTCATTTCTGGAGGGGTAGACTTGCAAAGTAATGAAGTGACGTTAAACTTGCATCAAACCTTAGTTACGCCACACTTGGGGTAACACGCGCAGTTCTGGTCCCCATATTATAAAAAGGATATTGAGGCATTGCAGAAAGTGCAAAAAGAGTTTTATGAGGATGATACCCAAACCGAGGGGTTATACCTATCAGGAGAGGCTGAACCAGCCCCTGGAGAGAGAAGGGTGAGGCGTGACCTGATAGAGGTCTTTAAGATTAAGAAAGGGCTTGATAGAATGAGGAGAAAATGTTTCCTCTGTGGGGGGAACAGAACTCGGGACCACAAATATAACATAATGATGAACCCATTGGGGAATTCAGGAGAAACCCCTTTACCCAGAGAGTGGGGAGAATGTGGATCTCACTCCCGCCGGGAGTGGTTGAGGTGAATTGTATGGATACATTGAAGGAGAGGCTGGGTAAACACACGAAGGAGAAAGGGATAGAAGGATATCCCATAGGGAGTGATGAAGCGGGGTCGGAGGAGGCTCATGTGGAGCAGAAACACCAGCAAGGAGCAGATGGGCTGAATGGCCTGTTTCTGAGCTGTAAACGCTAAAAGAGGAAGTGATGCTAGTTTTCCCCTCCTTTTGTCTCAAGTACCCAACTAAATCAGTAAACATTCACTTCAAAGGGTCAGTTAGTCCAACATAAAGCTCCTCCAGTCAGACTCGGGGAAGTAGAATGGCTAACGTGCCTGTGCTAGAGTCTGGTGACCTTCGAAACGATCTATGTAGACTAAAGAGAATTGTCTGTGTTTGCCGCTCTCCCACTCTCTATTCCTTGTCGAACTTTGTAATGACTACACAACGTGTCCTTTGGGAAATGGTGATTTTCTCACATCTCATGAGAAGATTTTTTTTTCCCTCTTGTTTGAAAGGCAATTCTCCCACATTCGAAACCAATCTGTGCTCTGACTCTCGCTGGCTCATTCCACACAGCGATGGCCTCAGGGGTCAGGGGTCAAAAGCAGCTGTGTTAAAACAAGGCTCCGTCCGCATCAACAGAACCGCTTCCTGTTCAGAAGTTCGCATGCCTTTCCGCACTAACCCAGCAAGGGTTGAAATAGTTTCTGCCAAGATGAGTCAGAGGCGCATCATTAAATACTCTTCATGATTGTTATAAAACCATGTTAAACACATTTGAGAGGCTAGCTATCCATTTTGGTGACTGACAAACAAGTCACGAATTTTGAAATCCATGGCAATTAACCACTCGGTACTATCTGTACAGCATCTTAAATACGGTATTTATGATCTGCACATTATCATTATGACATGGAGGAATAGCTGGAACATGGGACACAATACTCAGGCTGGCAATGATCGGGGGAATGTCTATCAAGGATTTTAGACCATAGGAACATGCGAATTAGGAGCAGGAGTGAGCCATCTGGCCCCTCGAGCCTGTCTGTTATTCAATAAGATTGTGACTGAGCTGACTGTGACCTCAACGCCACTTTTCGCCTACCCACCCCCCCGATAACCTCTGACTGCCTTGTGAGTCAAGATTCTATCTACGTCTGCCATAAAGTATTCGAAGTCTCTGCTTCCACTGCCTTCTGAGAGAGTTCCAAAGACTCGCGACCCTCTGAGAGAAAAATTCTTCTCATCTCCAAGTTAAATGGGAGACCCCTTATTTTTAAACTGTGTCGCCTAGTTCTAGTCTCCCACAAGGAGAAATATCCTTTCAGCATCCACCCTGTCAAGTCCCCTCAGGATCTTTAAGTTTCAATAAGGTCACGTCTCATTTTTTTAATATTCATTCACTAGTTGCCCTTGAGAAGGTGGGGGTGAGCTGCCTTGAGCCGCTGCAGTCCGTGTGGTGTAGGTACACCCACAGTGCTGTTAGGGAGGGAGTTCCAGGATTTTGACCGAGTAACAGTGAAGGAATGGCGATATATTTCCAAGTCAGGATGGTGAGTGACTTGGAGGGGAACTTCCAGGTGATGGTGTTCCCATGTGTCTGCTGCCCTTGTCCTTCTAGATGGCAGTGGTCGTGGGTTTGGAAGGTGCTGTCTAAGGAGCCTTGGTGAGTTCCTGCAGTGCATCTTGTAGATGGTACACACACTGCTGCTACTGTGTGTCGGTGGTGAAGGGAGTGAATGTTTGTGGATGTGGTGCCAATCAAGCGGGGCTGCTTTGTCCTGGATGGTGTCGAGCTTCTTGAGTCTTGTGGGAGCTGCACTCATCCAGGCAAGTGGAGCGTATTCCATCTCACTCCTGACTTGTGCCTTGTAGATGGTGGACAGGCTTTGGGGAGTCAGGTGGTGAGTTACTCACTGCAGGATTCCTAGCCTCTGGCCTGCTCTTGTAGCCACAGTATTTATATGGCTGGTTCAGTTCAGTTTCTAGTCAATGGTAACCTCCAAGATGTTGATAGTGGGGGATTCTGTCACTTTACTGGTGATCGGGAGTAGACTGATGGGGCGGTAATTGGCCGGGTTGGATTTGTCCTGCTTTTTGTGTACAGGACGTACCTGGGCAATTTTCCACATAGCCGGGTAGATGCCAGTGTTGTAGCTGTACTGGAACAGCTTGGCTGGGGAGCAGCAAGTTCTGGAGCACAAGTCTTCAGTACTATTGCTGGAATATTGTCAGGGCCCATAGCCTTTGCAGTATCCAGTGCCTTCAGCCGTTTCTTGATATCACATGGAGCGAATTAAATTGGCTGAAGACTGACACTTGTGATCCTGGGAACCTCTGGAGGAGGCTGAGATGAATCATCAACTCGGTACTTCTGGCTGAAGATTGTAACAAGTGCTTCAGCCTTACCTTTTGCACTAATGTGCTGGGTTCCTCCATCATTGAGGATGGGGATATCTGGGAGCCTCCTCCTCCAGTGAGTTGTTTAATTATCCACCGCCATACACAGCTCGATGTGGCAGGACTGAACTGACAGATCTGATCCTTTGGTTATGGGATCTCTTCGCTCTTCTAAACACCAGTGGATACAGGCCCAGCCTGTCCATCCTTTCCTCAGAAGATTCCCTCTCATTCCGGGTATCAGTTGAGTGAACCCTCCCTGAACTGCTTCTAATGCATTAATATCCTTTCATAAATAAGGAGACCAAAACTGTACACAGTACTCCAGATGTGGTCTCACCTATGTCCTGGAGAACTGTAGCAAAACTACTTTTATATTCCACTCGCCTTATAACAAACGCCAACATTCCATTTGCCTTCCTTGTCGTCTGCTGGACCTGCATATTAACTTTTTGTGATTCATGTACCAGGACACCCAGATCCCTCTGTACCTCAGAGTTCTGCAATCTCTCTCCATTTAAATAACACTTTGCTTTCCTATTCTTCCTGCCAAAGTGGAAAAGATCATATTTTCCCACGTTATACTCCACCTGCTAAACGTTTTCCCACTCACATAACCCGTCTGTACCCTTTGCAGGCTTCTTATGTCCTCTTCACAAGTTAACTCTCCTCCCTATCTTTGTGTTGTGAGAGCAGAGTCCATTAACAGAGCTGTGACAATGGATGGGAGTTGTCTTGGCTGCACTCGTGGATCTGAAGCGCTCCTTGGAAACATTCTTTGAGGAGATTAACTGGATAGTCAGATCCATGATGGTGTTGACCATGGGGTGTGGGTGGGCGCTTGTGGAAGGAGTGTGATTGACAGATATTCCCTGGGTCCTTATATTTAATTAAATCAGGTGAGCAGCAATGTCCGGTTTACAGCCAATTTGGTCATTTTACAGAATATGATTGACTTTTGTTAAAGAAGTTTTAATTCAATTGAAGTATTTTACTTTCTCTTAATCATTACAAAGAAAATAAGAAATGGGAGCTGGAATAGACCATTCGGCCCTTCGAGCCTGCTCTGCCATTCAATATGATCATGGCTGATCTTGGGTTTCAACTCCATTATCCCACCCACTCTCCATATCCCTTAATTCCTTGAGACAGCAAAAGTCCATCTATCTCAGCCTTAAATGCACTCAACTAATCCATAACACAACTCTGTCCCCACCAAGATGGTTTTGAAGTGGATATAAATATATCTACAAAATCCCCAAAAAGTCTCAGTGAGTAAAGACAATGGGTTTTTTTAAACTTGCCTTTCAGATCGAGGCCCTCATTATAGAAACTGTCAGAGTTTTTATTGCCACGATTTCAAATGGGATGAAAATCAGGATGTCTCGGTACAGGGAAAACGATCCAAAGTTCCAGTTTTGTGTCCCCGGAACAAATTGAAAATCTTTGTTTTAACAAAGGGTTAGGCTGCCCCTCTCAATCTTCTACAGAGCATGGGGTAAGGTTAGAGGAAGCGGTCTGTGTCAAAGTGTGACACAGAGATTTCCTGCCCACAGAGTTCACCAAAAGGGGCAATTGAGATGAAAGTGGGGTAAGGATCTTAGGATGAATTTTCATCCATCACGAAGATAAAACTCCTCTAAATCTCACCAAGGCTGAAGATTTATTCTGCACACTGCATATACCACTATTGTAGAACAGAGTTTCAACCTCTGCGCACACACCAACTTCTCCCTAAACGTGACATCGGAACCTGAAAACTCCAAATAGGAAAGAAGGAAGACTAGTATCGATGCAACAATTTTCACCAGCTCAGGACACCCTGTACAATGTACACAGAAAGCTCCCAGAAACAACAGTGTGATCAATGATCAGATCATCTGTTTTAGTAAAATCTGGTTGAGGGACAAGTGTTGGCTAGGACACTGGGGGAACGTAACATCTCATCTGAAAGATGGCACCTCCGACAGTGTGGCTTTCCCTCAGTGCTGCACAGGGAATGTCAGCTCATGTCTCTGGTGTGGAACTCTGAACCCCTAACCTCCTGGATGAGAAGCGGGAGCATTACCCACCGATAGAGGCACTGCAGAAAGAGCAAATGTGTCCTATGTGATAACACATCGCAATAATACCAATCAAATTTGGTGCATTGTTGACGTGGTGTGACTAGATGCATGCTTAGTGAGCACACCTTTACAATCCATACTTTCATTACCCTGGGCTTGAATTACTATACTGTGAATTACTATACTGTGAATTACTATACTGTGACACTTTCAATCCTGAATCAACTATCAAACTCCTGAATACTTGACATTAGAGTTCTGAATGGATTCCAGACCTCAAAATCCAAGATCTAACAGTCGTTTCCTGCAGTTATTGAACTATAAAGCTGGCCAAGTCCTTGAGAAATATCCCACTGATTTCCTCAAACAGGGACTATGTGCAATGAGTAACAGACCAGGGCAGTAATTAATAAGAGCTCTTCAGTGCCTGCACTGGCTCCCTAATCGTAAGGGAACTATAAATGTTGCTTAATTGCAGGGGTTGCATTAGATGAGAGAACCCTATTAAAGGGACTCGCTATTGCACACGTTATAATTAACACAAGGCAATGTCCCTTCACTCAGAGTCGGGGGAACAGTGACATTTCTGTAAAATCGGTTAGCTCCTTGCTTTTAAAAAGAATCTCGAGCTATTCCAATTAACTTCACAATTCTGCCTCAGTCTCAAGTTACCCTCGGCCCCAGAGTCAGAGGAGAGTCTGTGTAAATCATACATTTCCAGTCAGGATCACACTGGGAGGGGTGATAGTCAGGGACAATCTGACTGTGGCTTACCTTTTGTGCCCTTAATATTTCACATCCAGTCAGCTTGATTTTCTACATCAATCAAGTGTTAATATTTTTGAATCCAATACCAAGTCTCCTCCAATCTCATTCCATAGAATGGGGTTAGAATCATTGAAGCATACCGCACAGGAGGCCATTTGGCCCATCATTCTTGTGCTGGCTCTTTGAAAGAGCTATCCAATTAGTCCTACTCATAGATTCAGAGTTATACAGTGCTGAAACAGGCCTTTCAGCCCATCACTCCCCCAGCTCCTTCCCCAAAGCCCTGTTAATTTTTCATTCAAGTATTTATCCAATTTCCTTTTGAAAGTTACAACCGAATCTGCTTTCAGTTAGCACATTCCAGATCACAACAACATGTTGTGTAAAAATATTCTTCCTCGTCTCTCTACTCATCATTTCGCCAATCACCTTAAATTGCTGTACCTCTAGTCATCAGCTGGCCTGCCCTGGAAACACTTTCTCCTTATTTACTCTGTCAAACCCCCTTATAATTTTGAACAATGCAATAAAATCCCCCCTTAACCTTCTCAGCTCGAAGGAGAACAATCCCATTTTCTCCAGTCTCTCCGTGTGAGCTGAAGTCCCTCATCCCGGGTCCCATTCTGGTAAATCTCCCTCCACACCCTCTCCAAGGCCTTGACATCCTTCCTGAAGTGCGGGGAGCCAGAGTTGGACACTATACTCCATGTGTATTTCTTGACAATTATCCTAAAACAAAAAATTCTCTAAGGTTTTTCTAATACGTTCTCCTTTTCTGTGTAATGATGGCTGTGTTTATTGCTTATTCTTAGCTGCCTGAGAAATGGTGGTGTCCATGCTAACAATTGCTAGGCCACATTAGAGGATATTAAGAATCAAACATATAATGAGGCACAGGTGGTGGTGGTGAAGGGGCAGGATCCCCTCTCTGAGGGAACTATTGGACCAGTTGGGTTTTTATGACAATCCATCAACTTTCATTCTCCTCTTTTCTGATGCTAACTCACAAATTACCAAACCTGGTTTCATAAATCACCTTGGTAGTCACCCAACTCCACCCAGTCAAGTAGGGACTGCTTTTCCTGCTCCATCAGCTTGGCACAGCTGCTAGGACTCACCTTTGAGTTAAAAGCTCAAGAATTCAAGGCCCACTTTAGCACACAGTCTAGGCTGAGGCCTCAGTGCAGCACTGAGGGAGTGCAGCATTGTCACTGCTGCTGTCTTCTGGATGAGTCATCCAACCAAGACCCCATCTGCTTCCTTAGAGGGACACAAAGTATTCTGTGTCATTATTTGGAGAGTCCTGGCCAACATTTATCCCTCAATTGACATTTCTAAAACCAGGGAATCTGGTTGAGTATCTCTTCGCTGCTTGTGGGGGCTTGTTGTGGACAGTATAGTTTCCTACTTCATAACAGTGACTCCATTTCAAAAGTACTTAATAGTCTATAAAACATTTTGGAACACCCTGCATATGTGAAGGGTTAGGGTTAATATCTTGGTCAGGTGTGGATGTTAGAGAGTAGAAATGGTTATAAAAAAAGACTTGCAGTGAAATAGCACCATTCACAAACATCGGACATCGCAAAGTGCCTTCCAGCCGATGACGTGCTTTTGGAGTGTAGTCACTGTTGTCATGCAGGAAATGCAGCAACCAATTTGTGCACAGCAAGCTCCCACAAACAACAACAACGTGATAATGACTCACGTGATACGCAATGTGACATTGACCAGATAATCAGTTTTTGAGATATTGATTGAGGGATGAATATTGGCTCGAGAGAATTCCTGGATCTCTTGGCCTGGTTTTGATAACCTGAGGGTAAGGGGAGGAATTGCCCAGAATATTTCTTCCCGCAATTGGCCCGGTTTTTCCCCCTCACGGGAGGTTATTGGTTGCAGGAGCGGGGAAGGTGCTGGGGTGGTGGGGGGGGATGTGGGAGGGAGACGTGTTTAGTTATCACGAGTGTGGGACAGCAGCTATTCTCCTGCCTGCCATTCTGCTCGGTAAGTGTCGCATCGTTTGAGCCCAAACTGCACCGCCTTACCTCTACGATACTCTTCAAATCCCTAACGTACGCCTGTTCGGTTTCAATGATTTCCTTCACTACTCTATCCACGTGCGAGAGCTTGGCAAGTGGCTCTTTGGGTTTGGATGTCACAGAAGGGCAGGTAGCATTTTGGCACTTGGTCCTCGGAGCTCTCTCCATCACGTGGCCATTGGCTTCAATCCCCAGGTTCTCAGCCCTTCCATTCATCTCATCAGGCAGAGCCTTCATATGGCTGACCGGCGTCAAGTCTAGGCTGATATCGCTTCCATGCTGCGGCGGGTAGTTTAGGCCACTGGTGCTGGACACCAGAGCCCCATTGCTCCCAAACGAACTGTGACTGTCCTGCAGCGAGGCCGAGGAGGTAGAGGAGCTGAGGCTGACAGGGCGATCACTGTCCGAGCACACGGTGTTGACTGACGTGCAGCTTCCCGAGATCGGGTCAGTGGACATCCCATCAACGGCTGACATCAGGCTGAGAGACGAGGCTGAACAAGGTCTGGAGGAAACTACAAAAAAGGAAGAAGGCAGAATTAGGAGCGCAATAAAGCACAGAACGTGAAGAGGCCATTCAGCTCAACAGGCAATCTAACTCACCAAATCGAAGCAACACACCATAATATGCATTTGATCAGACACCTTTGCCCTCCCTTCATCTTTGGCTCCAGTGCCAAACACACATGTGCCATGATATCCAACAGAGAGATTGATTGTTGCAGAATGGAACCCACCTGCCAGTTTCCAGCCAATTGTCTATCCAACTCCTTTCTTGGAAGAGTTAATAGGGCATTGGTTTTGAAACCTCTTTCACACATCTACCATGCTGAGTTCCCCATTGCTTTCTACACGACAATGCTTCAGCCAGAGTTGACTTGCCAGCCAATCGTCACCTTTTACTCCAGTAGCACAAATTGTTGTGATTGTTTGAAATTTGGCATTCTTGCAGTTGTCCTGATGGGTGCAAGACGAAAAGCTTCGGTAACGTGTCTCGCTTTTCAGCAAGATTCATATTCCGAGCAACTTCTTCTAATATTCATTAGCAAAGAATCAATACTTCCCTCACACAAACTACAGAGTCTAGGGGCAGCAGAAGGCCATTCAGCCCCTCGAGCCTGTTCCATCATCCAATTAGTTCATGGCTGATTGGCATCTTAATTCCATTTATCTGTCTATGCTCCACAACCCTTACCCAGCAAAAATCTATCGATCTTAATCTTGAAATTTTCAGCTGAAATCTTTAACCTCAGTAATCTTGCAATACTGGTCAGTTTCAAACTTTGTGGCAGACACATCAACCGCTTCAGAGGTCCTTGTTCCTTTACTAACTTTAACAGAATAGAACAGTGGGCAGAGAACTCTGATACAATCTTTTTAAAGCAGTTTTTCACTGCTGCTGCCAGGACTTGAAAATGTTCGTTTTACATCAAAATTACAGCGCGGAGACAAGTCATTCACCCAACTGCTCTGTACGGTGTTTATACTTCACACAGGCCATAATCCAGCCTATTTCATCTCAATCTATCAGCACCATCTTTCTGTTCCTTCCTCCCTTGTGTACTTATCTAGTTTCCCCTTAAATGTGTCACACTTAGCTGAATGCAGTTACAAAATTTGATCTAACGCAATCATCCAACGTGAGGCGTTCAACGAGGGGTTTGATGTTCGGAGGCAGAGTCACGGGCCACGTGGGTGGTTCTCCGACAGGCATTGTCGATGGACGACTGGGGGCACAGCTTCTGAAAGTATCAGTTTAAATGCTGTCACTGTAATCGCACTCCGTTTCTCAGTAACTGGAGAAGAATAAGAACTGATCTTTTTTTTTTTTTAATTCATTTATTGGATGTGGGCATCGCTGGCTGGGCCCAGCATTTGTTGCCCATCCCTAATTGCCCCTTGAGAAGGTGGTGGTGAGCTGCCTTCTTGAACCGCTGCGGTCCCTGAAGGGTAGGCACACCCACAGTGCTGTTAGGGAGGGAGCTCCAGGATTTTAAGCCCTATTGAAACTTATAAAACTCTGAGGGGGTTTGACAAGGTGGATGTTTCTCCTCATGGGGGGAATCTAGAACTTCGCTGGGGGGGGGTCATAGTTTCAAAATAAGGGGTGTCCACATTTAAGACAAAGATGTAGGGTCTTGTAGGGTCATTCGTGTTAATAGAGCCTAAGTCAACTGGTGAAGCCAAAACCAAGATACAGAGCCTTTCTTTATTGAGGGAGTTTATTGACTTGTTCACTCTCCCAGCTCTCCTCCCACTCAACCCAGTGTCCCAGCTGTCCCCTATTTATACGTGCTCAAAGACCATTAGTATCCATCACCTGTTTCTCTTAACCGTAACATTGTAATTAACATTACCAAACCTTAACAATGTAATTGACAATAGATTAACAGTTAGTCTGTGGAATTGGCTTCTCCCGAGAGCAGTGGAGGCTGGGTCATTGACTATATTCAAGGCGGAGTTAGACAGATTTTTGATCAACAAGGAAGTTAAGGGTTACAGGGGGTAGGGCAGGAAAGTGGAGTTGAGGCCACAATCAGATCAGCCATGATCTTATTGAATGGTGGAGCAGGCTCGATGGGCCGAATGGCCTCCTCCTGTTTCTTATGATCTTATAATCCCCTCAGAGCCTCCCACCTAGGTATTTGTTCAATTTTTTGTTCTTTCATTACTGTCGTATGGCTGACATGGAACAGTTCAACATTCAAGATCTTCTCATGGCCTGTGTAGCAAAAGGATCTGGAGACACTGGGGAAGGTGATTTTTTTTTCCTTTGTGAGGTTGATATCAGGATTGAGAGGGTATAACTGTCAGGGAAAGACTGAACAAGCTGGGGCCCTTTTCTCTAGGAAAGAGAAGGCCGAAGGATGACCTGAAAGAGGCCTTTAAAATGATTAAATGATTTGATAGAACAGACGGAGACAAGATGGTACCACTTGTGGTGGAGGCCAGAAATGGGAGCCATAAATTTAAGGAGGTCACTACTAAATCCAATAAGGAATTCAGAAGAAATCTCTTTACCCAGAGAGTGGTGAGAATGTGGAACTCACTCCCACAGCAAGTGGTCGCGGTGAATAGTATAGATACATTTAAGGGGAAGAGCTTGCGGGAGACAAGAATAGATGTTGATAGGGCGAGATGAAGCAGGATGGGAGGAGGCTCATGTGGAGAGTGAAGCATGGGATTAGCTGGGCCAATCGGCCTGTCTCTGTGCTGTCAATTTCATGTAGTTTCATGAAGTGTCTCAATACAAAAATAGGGTCCCAGAGGAAAAACAGAAATAGAGGAGCCCAGAGCCCATTTTCCAGGAAGATCCAACAGAGTTTCTTCAGCACAACACCTTCAACAAAGAATAATCCTTCCACCTGGCACTCTGTCTCATCCTTTGAATCTTACACTTCAGCCCGAGCTTCTTTTACCAGTTCAATCTCGTGCTGACCGAGGAGATCAGAATCCATGAACCAACCAGCAATATTCTCAGACCATTAGCATCCGATGTGTTTCCATGGCCACCCTCAACGTGTCCAGCAAAGTTTCACCTATGACCCTAATGCCACGTTCCTAGGCTCCTAAACCTTGGCAACTGGGCCCCATTCAGTTGTGTCTTTATTACTCGCTGCTTGGTCCTGTTTGAGTGACTGGGGTCTGGAGGTTTGGAAGAAGCTGTTCTTAGAGACGCTGTGTCATTAATGGAAAAACCTTACATCAGAACACTAAAACCTTTCATTGTCCATCGATTGGTGAATGATTCTGAGCTCCTGGCCTTCCGCCCACCAAACAAGTGTGCAAACTCTTCCAGAAGGTCATCTCCGAGATAAAACCTAATTAAACCCCTTCTGAAAATCACATCCATGACATCATTGGTCTTCCTCGAGCCACCAGCTCAATGACCCTGTCCAGAAGCTCCATTTTTGTTAGTTAGGCAGAACCTATCATTCACAAATCAATTAACACTTTTCCAATTGCCAATTTATTCTGTCCTCAATCGTGGATTCCAGTAACTTAGCTACTTCTGGCGTGAAATTCCTTGTTTCCTTTTTGGTTACTTGGGCAGTCCCTTCCTCCTCTTCTTCTGGAATTATGGATCTCACCACTGAGTCAGAATGTCATAGTTCAAGTCCCACTCTAGATACCCGAGCACCAAATCTAGGCTGACACTCCCAGCATGGTACTGGGGGAGTGCTGCACAGTCAGAGGTGCTGTCTTTCAGATGAGATATTCAGCTGAAGCCTCATCTGCTCTCTCAGGTGAACAGACAGAGATGAGGAGAATTCTTTCCCTCCGAGGGCTGTGCGACTCTGGAACTCTCTCCCTCCGAGGGTGGAGGAGACGGGGTCATTGAATAGTTTAAGGCAGAAGTAGATAGATTCTTGTTAGGCAAGGGAATCAAAGGTTAATCGGGGTTAGATGGGAATGTGGAATTCGAAACACAAACAGATCAGCATGATCTTATTGAATGGCACAGCATGCTCGAGGGGCCGAATGGCCTGCTTCTGCTCCTATTTTCTGTGTTTGTATGTGAAAGGTCTCACAGCCACTATTTCAAAGATGAGCAGGGGGATTTCGCCCCAGCGTCCTTCAACCAGCATCACTAAAAATAGAAGAACTGGTCATTATTGCTCCTATTGGGATCTTGCTGTGCGCACCTCGGCTGCTGCGTTTCCTACATCACGACAGTGACTGCACTTCAAAGCGTAAAGCGCTTTGGGGCCTCCTGAGGCTGTGAAAGGCACTATCTAAATGCAAGGCAGCCTTCTAATAGGCATGGATAGGGTTAAAGAGCCCAGACAGTTTTACAAAGCCCACTCACTCACCTAAAACTAACCAGACTGTGTAAAACAGTCACATATCACAGAATACAAAAGTGTCTGTAACACACTGATTCCATTCAGACACAGCTGGCCAATGACCCCCAGTCTGCCCCGTTGATACCCCCCACAGCCCCTTAAACAAAACCACTCACTCTTCACCCACCCACCACCCCCCCACCAACACCCCCCCTCCCTCCCTCCCTCCCTCCCTCCCTCTCTCACCCCCAGAAAAATCTTCCTCCCCTTTGTGAGGCGTTCTGACTTACCAACCTTTCTCATTACTCACTGCAACAACACGCTCATGGGACATTTCCAAACTCCAGCAAGATTTCCTCTCTCCGGGGGGGTGGTGAGGGGAACATAAGCTTTTTTTGTCGGCCTGTGTCTCTGACAGGCTCCTGCCCCATTCATTGTGAGCAGCCAACAAACTGTCGCAAGCTCTCGAGAAAGCAGGACCGCTGAACCCGATTACACTTCCCCCTGCCTAACCAATACCATTCAAGGTATTTGGAGCACGTCTTTATAATCCCAGCCTCTTTAGAGAGATTCCTGCTTTCGGCTTAAGAGGGAAAAAAAAAAAAATTCCTTGATTCCAAGACATTTCTGAGTCAGCTGGGCTCAGAGCGGAGCACCATCCAAGTCAGGATTTCAGGGGTTCAATCTCACTTCGTCCACGCATTTCGCTCGAGCTTTCTAAGTGGTACTTAGGAGGAGGCTGTGCTCCTTCAGAGAAGGCATTAAACATCTCATTCCGGGAAGATTGCACTGGGCTCCTCCTTTGTAGCCCAGACAAGTTTTGTCAACAGCCATCACTAGAGAGCATGTCTGCTCATTTTCCCTCACTGCTCACCGTGGGAGCTTGCTGTGCACAAACTGGGGTTGCCACACTTCTCCCTCTACAATAGCGACTGCATTTCAAGGGTACTTCGCCGGCGGCGAAGCGGTTTGGGGTGTCCTGAGGTCGTTATGTACTCTTAAGAATTCCCCTACGCTTCTTCAAAGAGTGCCGATGGGATCTTTCCATGTCAACCTGAGAGGTCAGTCAGGATAAAGACAAAAATACCCGGAAAAACTCAGCAGGTCTGACAGCATCTGCGGAGGTCAGTCAGGACCTTTGTTTAAAATCTCAACTGAAAGACTGCACCTCCAACCATGCAGCACTCCCTCAGTCCTGTACTAAGAGTGCCAGCCTCCTTGTCCTGTTCATGTTTCCAGAATGGGGCTTGATCCCGCAAACTTCAGACCCAGAGGCAAAAGGGTTACCCACTGAGCCAACAGGCACGGCGAGACCTGCCTACAATTATCCTCAATAGCTACCGTAAATGTCGGTGTAGAAGTCGACCTCTGAAGCCCCAAAAAATCCCTTCAAATATGGGGTCAACTTATACGGCGAGTATAAAAGTGAACCGCTGGTGTGGGTGGTCACCATTTTTGTCGTTCGCCACACGGGTCTGTTGTGTGTGGGTGCGTCTTAAACTCCTGCGCAACTTCACATACAGTCCCTATGGCCCGCTTGATCCCTGTGCACAGTTATAAGGTGCTGGTAAGTAAAACATCCATTTGAGAGGTGAAAATTTGAGGCTGATGACTAATGAGAGTATAGCGTGTCATGGTTGGGAAGGGGGGGGGGGTGGGGGTTCAACTTATGCTCGAATATACTTGAAAACATAATTAATGGGGCTGAAAAATGGGGTTGTCTTATATACCAGGTCGAATTATATGCTGTGATATACGGTACGTGTTTTACCTCCTGTCTTTATCAATAGGGAAAGATCTCAGACGTTTCACCGATGTTGAGAATATTCCCATGCTCATTAAGTACAAATCAGGAGTGTGATGGAATACTCCCCACTTGCCTGGATAAGTGCAGCTCCAACAACACTCAAGAAGCTCGACACCATCCAGGACAAAGCAGCCCCGCTTGATTGGCACCACATCCACAAACATTCACTCCCTCCACCCACCGACACACAGTAGCAGCAGTGTGTGTACCATCTACAAGATGCACTGCAGGAACTCACCAAGTCTCCTTCGACAGCACCTTCCAAACCCGCGACCTCTACCACCTAGAAGGACAAGGGCAGCAGATAGATGGGGACACCACCACCTGGAAGTTCCCCTCCAAGTCACTCACCATCCTGACTTGGAAATATATCACCGTTCCTTCACTGTCGCTGGGTCAAAATCCTGGAACTCCCTCCCTAACAGCACTGTGGGTGTACCTACACCACATGGACTGCAGCGGCTCAAGAAGGCAGCTCACCACCACCTTCTCAAGGGGCAACTAGGGATGGGCAATAAATGCTGGCCCAGCCAGCGAAGCCTACATCCCATGAACGAATAAATTAAAAATAAGACCAATACCTTGCTCTTCATAACTGCATTTTCCAGCGAAAGATCCTGATTTAAAGGGTGACTATTCCACCTTCTTTCCAAAAGGATCGAGACCAACCTCCTCCCTCTATTGTTGCTCCAGTGGAGATTTGCTAAGAGCACAGGCCAGGTAATCAAAGCAGGAGCTGTCAGCACCCACCACGAGACGTGTTTCCCAGCCAAAGCATCGAGGGAACCTGGAACTTGAGTTAAACCCAATTTTCCGGTGTTTCCAGGGTCCACCTCCCAAGGGACAGGGCCTAGATCTTTCACAGGGCTGCCCCTGCCGTAACTTCACCGTAACTGCAACGGAAACCCATCTCCCAGGCATTAGTGGCATTTCAGTCACACTGCCAGTCAATGGAAGCAGACCGGAGGGAATTCGGAGGCCGTGATTCTTATTTTCTCTGTCTTGCAAGGAGGTAATTCTGAGTGACGACCTCTGGGATTCAAGTCCCCAGAGATACCCGACCCTCAGTGACTTATTTACAATAACCAGCAACTGGGAATGATTAAAAGATAGTAATCTAATCAAGGCGTTCCAATCTAATCGTCTACAATGTTCATTTTAACCCTTGGGGTTTGAATTACAGCCTATTAAAGTACTAATTCATAATGACAGTCACATCTTTTAATTAACCACAAGCAGACCTCCTGTGGCAACGCTCACAGTCCATTGACAAACACAATGTTTCAGGGCAAGAGTCCTTTTGATAAACTGTGATTCAATGCAGAAACTAAGAGCCACACATGCCGGAAGGGCCTGTCATACGCAGAGAGCTTTATCTAAATAGTGTCATAATCCTGCAAGTTTGATAAACCCCTGTTGTGTTACAGCAGCAACTTAATATTTATTGAAACATCTCACATGCTTAAGGAGGATTGACAGGGGGAAACCGGAACACAATCACAGTCCCGAAATAAGGAAGCTGACATCCTACACGGAGATGAGGAGGAATTTCTTCACCCAGCAGACTGCGAGTCTTTGAAGTTCTCCATGCCCAGAGACTAAGATTAACCCAAAAGACTGAACCTCAATAAACTATCAAGATCCATCCCCAGAGAGAGCAGTGGGTGCTCATTTGTTGAGCATAGTCAAGACTGAGACCGCTAGGGATTATGGGCACTTGAGGAAAGGGCCACAGTGGGAAAACTGAGCTGGAAGATCAGTCAATTATTTAATTGAACAGCAGAGCACGATCAAAGGGCTGAACAGCCTCTTCCTGCTCCTATTTCTGAACATCTTTCCCCGCAAATTGACCTCAGTTTTTAAGCTGGGCTTCTTGCCGGTCCCAGGAGGTCACATGCTCTTGTGTGGGGCGGGGGAGGGTAGATACAAAAGGCACCAGAACTGTTTTGGGGGGGCTCTGGATGGACTGGTGGGGGGGGGGGGTTGGTGGGAGTAGGGTGGGCAGGGAGGTTGGGGGGGGTGGGTGGGGTGCAGGGGTTTTACTGTCTGTTATTATCCACATGAAAGGCCCAAACCCAGGCTGCTGGTTCACTGATTGTTGACCAGCTGGTCCTCTGTTTCGAGCTGAAGCAGTTTTGCTGCTGAGATGATATTGCAGCAAGCAAATGGTTAATGATGCACCGTTACCCTCCACAGTTTGTATTACAGCTCGGACTGGCTAAATCCCAGTCAGCCCATTAGACCACAGGTTAGCTAATCCTCCCCTCCTGACTGAGAGTCTTCAATAAACATCGGTCACGAAATAAAACCCTGGTTGTAACATTGCTGGAATGAGGTATAAATGATTCATTTGTAACGCACACTCCTGAGTTTGTAATAGCTGCAGCCCACTGAATCCATTCTCTTAAACACCAACTTAAGGAGCATGAGGAGGGTCAAAGTGGGAGCCTGGGAACTTGGCAAACTCCTTCCAATTCCTCAGACTAGATCAGCCTCCCACCAAGTAGACTCAGGACCTCAGTGGTGGGTTTAAAGGCAGTGGCTCCAGTCCATTGCAGCCACCTCAACTCTCTGATTCCAAACAGCCAGGTCTGATAGCAAAGCCCAGTCCAGATGGACTCAATATGCTCCAGTCACAGAAGTTGCAGAGCTGGAGACGGACAGAAGAACCGTGAGGCCAAACAGGAATACAAGACGGTATCTCGGCCTCACACTGCAACCTTGTTCATAACCGAGACTTTACACTGCATTAAAACCAGTCGAACTCGGAAGGAGTCCCCAGTGAGGTGCCATCTGTTGATATAGCTGGTGAGCAGTATTAGGAGATGGGGTCACAAACAGCTCACCCCCCTGACCTCACCCATTCCTAACAAGACAAACTCTCAATCCAAGCTGAGCTTTCACTGTCATCTCACTCGTGTTTGACTGAATTTAACTACAGTGGTTTTATTTTGCAGTGTAGCCGGGGTTTAACCTTTCTCTTCAAGCTGTCAGCCTGGGCTTGGACACATTCTAGAGATTACAACACACAAACTCCCACCGCCAATGTGTCCCCGCCGTCGCATTCCCGCTGTCCCCGCCGTCGCATTCCTACTGTCACTGCCCCCACATTCCCACTGTCCCCGCCGTCGCATTCCCACTGTCCCCGCCGTCGTATTCTCACTGTCCCCGCCGTCGCATTCCCACTGTCCCCGCCGTCGCATTCCCACTGTCCCCACCGTCGCATTCTCACTGTCTCCGCCGTCGCATTCCCACTGTCACTGCCGTCGCATTCTCACTGCCCCCGCCGTCACATTCTCACTGTCCCCGCCGTCGTATTCTCACTGCCCCCTCCGCCGCATTCTCACTGCCCCCGCCGTCGCATTCTCACTGCCCCCGCCGTCGCATTCTCACTGCCCCCGCCGTCGCATTCTCACTGCCCCCGCCGTCGCATTCTCACTGCCCCCGCCGTCGCATTCTCACTGCCCCCGCCGTCGCATTCTCACTGCCCCCACCGTCGCATTCCCACTGCCCCCACCGTCGCATTCCCGCTGCCCCCACCGTCGCATTCCCGCTGTCCCCGCCGTCGCATTCCAACTGCCCCCACCGTCGCATTCCCGCTGTCCCCGCCGTCGCATTTCCACTGCCCCTGCCGTTGCATTTCCACTGTCACCGTCATCGCATTCTCACTGCCCCCACTGTCACATTCTCACTGTCCCCACCATCGCATTCCCGCTGCCCCCACCGTCGCATTCCCGCTGTCCCCGCCGTTGCATTTCCACTGCCCCTGCCGTTGCATTTCCACTGTCACCGTCATCGCATTCTCACTGCCCCCGCTGTCACATTCTCACTGTCCCCACCATCGCATTCCCACTGTCCCCACCGTCGCATTCCCACTGTCCCCACCGTCGCATTCCCACTGTCCCCACCGTCGCATTCCCACTGTCCCCACCGTCGCATTCCCACTGTCACTGCCCCTGCATTCCAACTGCCCCCACCGTCGCATTCTCACTGCCCCCGCCGTCGCATTCTCACTGTCACCGCCGTCGCATTCTTATTGTCACCGCCGTCGCATTCTTATTGTCATCGCCGTCGCATTCTTATTGTCACCGCCGTCGCATTCTTACTACCCCTGCCGTTGCATTCTCACTGCCCCCGCCGTCGCATTCTCACTGTCACCGCCGTCGCATTCTTACTGTCACCGCCGTCGCATTCTTACTGCCCCTGCCGTTGCATTCTCACTGTCACCGCCGTCACATTCTCACTGCCCCTGCCATTGCATTCTCACTGTCACCGCCATTGCATTCTCACTGCCCCTGCCGTTGTATTCTCACTGCTCCTGCTGTCGCATTCTCACTGTCACTGGCGTCGCATTCTCACTGTCACCGGCGTCGCATTCTCACTGTCACCGGCGTCGCATTCCCACTGCCCCCGCCGTCGCATTCCCACTGTCACCATCGTCGCATTCTCACTACCCCCGCTGTCACATTCTCACAGCCCCCGCCGTCGCATTCCCACTGTCGTATTCCCACTGCACCCGCCGTCGCATTCCCCTGCACCTGCCATCACATTCCCACTGCACCCACCATTGCATTCCCACTGCACCCGCCATTGCATTCCCACTGTCGCATCCCCACTGTACCCGCTGTCGCATTCCCACTGTCGCATTCCCATTGCACCCGCTGTCGCATTCCCACTGTCGCATTCCCACTGCACCCCCCCCGTCGCATTCCCACTGCACCCGCCGTCGCATTCCCACTGTCCATCCTACTCATGGCCAATAAGAAAGCAAGATCCCACAGAGAGCAATGTGATAATTAAGACACATCTGCACTTTCAGTCCCCTTGTTTGAGGGATACATATTATCCAGGACACAGAGCTTGTTTGAGTAGTAGCAACTCAGGCAAAGCATGGCACCTCCAACAGTGCAGCACTCCCTCAGTACTGTCTCTCTGACAGTGCAGCACTCCCTCAGTACTGACCCTCCAACAGTGCCGCACTCCCTCAGTACTGACCCTCCGACAGTGCAGCACTCCCTCAGTACTGACCCTCTGACAGCGCCGCACTCCCTCAGTACTGACCCTCCGACAGTGCCGCACTCCCTCAGTACTGACCCTCCGACAGTGCAGCACTCCTTCAGTACTGACCCTCTGACAGTGCAGCACTCCTTCAGTACTGACCCTCTGACAGTGCAGCACTCCCTCAGTACTGACCCTCCGACAGTGCCGCACTCCCTCAGTACTGACCCTCTGACAGTGCAGCACTCCTTCAGTATTGACCCTCCGACAGCGCCGCACTCCCTCAGTACAGCAACGGGAGCATCCGTCTGGATTTTCCGCCCAAATCTCTGGAATGCAACTTTAACCCAAAACATTTGGACTCAGGAGGTGTGACTGCGTCCGGCTGAGCTCAGCGGTTGAAGTTTATACCTTTGTGGAGAGGGAAACATGGGGGTGCGAAGCTGCCTTGAGGAACTCGCCCTTTTTTTTAAATAAACGTGGGACGAAGCAACAAGAAGAAATGGTTCATTTGGGGAAAAACCGACAACACAAGATGTACAGGCAGCAGGGCAAACGCGTCCCTGAGTCAATTGGATAAGATTAGAGCATAAAGCACATTCTTTTTGTAGTCATTGTTCAATAAGCTGCTTTTCAAAGCTGCCTTTGGACTTGGAACGGGCCGAAATCTACCATTTGTGCAATTTCAACAAGGTTGGGGGTCCGGGGCGGGGGGGGGGTGGGGGGGGGTGATGGTGGAGGGGGGGGCGTGTGGATGAGAATTAGTGGGTCTTAATTGCAGGGGGAAACATTGCCAAACTGCGCTGAGCACTCACTTCCTGAGCAAGGCAGATTGTAAAACCACAAACGGACACAGCCACCGCTGCACTCACACAGCTCAGCTGCACACGCAGGTTCCTTTCCACCATGAATGGGAGAATGTCCTTGACTTGACTGAGAAGCCATTGAGGGACAGGCCGGTGGGGAGGGGGCTGGGGGGGGTGGGGGAGATCCCTTCATCCGAAGCCAAAGAGGAAGAATAAGATTTACCTTTCCCTGCATTAGCCATCTTCCGCTCTCTACCCGCGGCCCCCGTTCCCTGTCAAACTACGAGAGGCGTCAAGACCGAGAAAGGCGGGTCTGGCCCGACAGTAGCGTGTGAGCACCCGCTAACTCTGGCAACACCTTCCTGTTTGCAGACGTCAGAACATTTTAGGTTGCAGGTTCTGCACTAATCGCTAAATAACCTGCAAGAGCAGCATCAGTTCAGCAGAGAGAGAGAGAGAGGGAGAGAGGGAGAGAAATACTCATGGTTGCCAGGCAACAAGACGAAAGAGATTTGTTCATGCAGAGGATGGTAACTGTCCCTTATTTTTTGGCACGGTGCTGATGGCAAATACTTTAATCATCCTGAATGACGACGGATTTGAGTATCGCTTGTATTCCATCCCAGCAGCATTTCGATCCTGATGTGGAATCCAATGGATTAATTTATTTCCCACTCCACTGAATTCTACCAGATCAAACTGTTTCCCATTGTACAAACTTAATCTATTAATCAACAGCCTGCATTAAATATAGCGCCTTCAATATTGAAAAATATCCATGTCCCTTGGGTCAGAGAGTCGCAAGTTCAAACCCAACTCCAGTGACTTGGGCACTAAGTCCAGGCTGACACTCCCAGTGCAGTACTGAGGGAGTGCTGCACTGTCGGAGGGTCAGTACTGAGGGAGTGCCGCACTGTCGGAGGGTCAGTACTGAGGGAGTGCCGCACTGTCGGAGGGTCAGTACAGAGGGAGTGCCGCACTGTCGGAGGGTCAGTACTGAGGGAGTGCCGCACTGTCGGAGGGTCAGTACTGAGGGAGTGCCAGTACTGAGGGAGTGCCACACTGTCGGAGGGTCAGTACTGAGGGAGTGCCGCACTGTCGGAGGGTCAGTACTGAGGGAGTGCTGCACTGTCAGAGGGTCAGTACTGAGGGAGTGCTGCACTGTCGGAGGGTCAGTACTGAGGGAGGGCTGCACTGTCAGAGGGTCAGTACTGAGGGAGTGCCGCACTGTCGGAGGGTCAGTACCGAGGGAGTGCCGCACTGTCGGAGGGTCAGTACTGAGGAAGTGCTGCACTGTCGGAGGGGCAGTACTGAGGAAGTGCTGCACTGTCGGAGGGTCAGTACTGAGAAAGTGCTGCACTGTTGGAGGGTCAGTACTGAGGGAGTGCTGCCCTGTCGGAGGGTCAGTACTGAGGAAGTGCTGCACTGTCGGAGAGTCAGTACTGAGGAGGTGCTGCACTGTTGGAGGGTCAGTACTGAGGGAGTGCTGCCCTGTCGGAGGGTCAGTACTGAGGAAGTGCTGCACTGTCGGAGGGTCAGTACTGAGGAAGTGCTGCACAGTCGGAGAGTCAGTACTGAGGGAGTGCTGCACTGTCGGAGAGTCAGTACTGAGGGAGTGCTGCACTGTCGGAGAGTCAGTACTGAGGGAGTGCTGCACTGTCAGAGAGTCAGTACTGAGGGAGTGCTGCCCTGTCGGAGGGTCAGTACTGAGGAAGTGCTGCACTGTCGGAGAGTCAGTACTGAGGGAGTGCTGCACAGTCGGAGAGTCAGTACTGAGGGAGTGCTGCACTGTCGGAGAGTCAGTACTGAGGGAGTGCTGCACTGTCGGAGAGTCAGTACTGAGGGAGTGCTGCACTGTCAGAGGGTCAGTACTGAGGGAGTGCCGCACTGTCGGAGGGTCAGTACCGAGGGAGTGCCGCACTGTCGGAGGGTCAGTACTGAGGAAGTGCTGCACTGTCGGAGGGGCAGTACTGAGGAAGTGCTGCACTGTCGGAGGGTCAGTACTGAGGAAGTGCTGCACTGTTGGAGGGTCAGTACTGAGGGAGTGCTGCCCTGTCGGAGGGTCAGTACTGAGGAAGTGCTGCACTGTCGGAGAGTCAGTACTGAGGAGGTGCTGCACTGTCGGAGGGTCAGTACTGAGGGAGTGCTGCCCTGTCGGAGGGTCAGTACTGAGGAAGTGCTGCACTGTCGGAGAGTCAGTACTGAGGGAGTGCTGCACAGTCGGAGAGTCAGTACTGAGGGAGTGCTGCACTGTCGGAGAGTCAGTACTGAGGGAGTGCTGCACTGTCGGAGAGTCAGTACTGAGGGAGTGCTGCACTGTCAGAGGGTCAGTACTGAGGGAGTGCTGCACTGTCGGAGAGTCAGTACTGAGGGTGTGCTGCACTGTCGGAGAGTCAGTACTGAGGGAGTGCTGCACTGTCGGAGAGTCAGTACTGAGGGAGTGCTGCACTGTCGGAGAGTCAGTACTGAGGGAGTGCTGCATCGTTGGAGCTGCTGTCTTTCATTAAACTGAGATCACATCTGCCCTTTCAGCCGGATGTTTTTCACACTCTTTCACAGGATGTGGGTGTGGCTGGCTAGACCAGCATTTATTGCCCATCCCTAGTTGCCCTTGAGAAGGTGGTGGTGAGCTGCCTTCTTGAACCGCTGCAGTCCCTGTGGTGTAGGTACACCCACCGTGCTGTTAGGGAGGGAAGAAAATCCCATGGCATTATTTGAAAGTAGAGCAGGAGAGTTCTCCCAGGTGTCCAGGGCCAATATTTATCCTTCAATGAACATCATATTAAGAGAAAATGTTTTTTTTTCATTAATACTATTTGGGCATCGCTGGCTTGGCCAGCATTTATTGTCCACCCCTTGTTCCGAGGGCATTTTTAACAGCCAAGCACATTGCTGTGGGTCTGGAGTCACATGTAGGCCAGACCGGGTAAGGACAGCAGATTTCCCTCCCTAAAGGGCGTTAGTGACCCAGATGGGTTTTTATGACAATCGACAATGGTTTCATCATCATTGTGGTGGGATTCAAACCCGGGTCCCCAGAGCGTCACCCTGGGTCTCTGGATTACCAGCCCAGCGACAATACCACTACGCCACCGCCTCCCCTTGTCATCTCATTGCTGTTTGTGGGATCTTGCTGTGCACAAATTGGCTTGCCCGTTTCCTACGTTACAACAGTGATTGCACTTCAGAAAAGGAACTCCATTGGCTGTGGGTTGGCTTTGGGAACATCTCGAGGATGTGAAAGGCTCTGAAAAATGCAAAGTCTTTCTTTTCGTTGAAACAATTACTCAGTGAGAAGGAGCTGGTGAGCTTGGGAACATTTCTGCGGGTGTCATTAATACAATCGCCATGACGATCTGTCAGATTGAGTGACGTGGCACATGAGCTCCTCCCACATACAGGGAGACCACTAGCCCTTTAACATGGGGTCATTCGAATTTAAACTCATGCGGCTGGGCACCTTGAAGCTGATTCATGGCACTGAGTGGAAGTGTTACACAGATCTTGTACACTGCCCGGTCAGTTGATGAATATAATTTATTTCTACATATAAAATGGGGACAGGGTGGTGGAAGTGGCTGCCGGAGTTTGCTCAATAGTGCCACGCATTGGCCAGACCCTGCAATTACATTGTGATCGTTGACATAGCAAAAGTGAATGGTTCCTGAATCAATCCAGCATCGTGGACCCAAACAGCTGCAGCTACTGGGATGTCTTTGCTGAAAGATTGTTTATAATACCAAAGTAAAATGTAATTACTGATAACTACAAGAACATCTGTCTTGGTATTGCGCCTGTGGTGCACGTTACAGAAAGACATGTAAACGTTGTAGAAGGTGCAGTGTGCTCTCACACTGGCTCAGCTTGCTGACGTTTCTAATTCCTTGTAGCAGACACCTGATTTTAACTGCAGTGATGTTCAATTGCAGAAAGTGCCAGGCAGTGACATGAGCAAAACCCACCCACGTGGCAACGATTTGCTGAAACCCTCACAGGGGGACCACACACCATCCAACAGTGCACACAATGTATTGAAATAGGTTATCTGCCCACCCACGCCCCTTAGACAGCACCTTCCAAACCCACGACCATTACCATCTAGAAGGACAAGGGCAGCAGATAGATGGGGACACCACTGCCTCCAAATTCCCCTCCGAACCACTCACCACCCTGACTTGGGAATATATCGGCCGTTCCTTCACTGTCGCTGGGTCAAAATCCTGGGACTCCCTCCCTAACAGCGCTGTGGGTGTACCTACACCACAGGTACTGCAGTGGCTCAAGAAGGCAGCTCACCCCCACCTTCTCAAGGGCAATAAATGCTGGCCCAGCCAGTGAAGCCAACATCCCCAGAACAAATTAAAAAAAAACACATTGCTTGTGGGATCTTGCTGTGCACAAATTGGCTGCCATGTTTCCTACATTACAACAGTGACTACATTTCAAAAGTACTTTGTTCACTGCAAAGCGGCTCAGGATGTCCTGAGGTCATGAAAGGCGTTATAGAAATGCAGGTTCTTTATTTCTCACGTGCCCGGGTGCTGGACTCTCGGTTCAGTGCCGAACGCTGTGTATGGACCCATCAGCAAAGCAATGGCGTCTCTAGCACAGAATGAAAGCACTCTGACCACGGCCAGGATACTCCAGTCCTGTATTAGGGGAAAGTGTTATTTTCTGACTGACCCCTATCCAGTATCTGTCCGCCAACCATCCTGTACGATGAGTGAAGGAAAGCGACAAATAAAAAGGAACACTGTGGTCAGGGGCTGTTCACCGAAACAAATCTCCCAACCGCTCAACCCTGCCTGAGTGAGCTGTGAGACCCTCGTTTGAAAAGTTACTCACAGCTGCCTCAACCCAGCTTCACATCCAGCCCGTGTGGAGGACAATATTTGGGTGTTGGTTAAAATCCAGTAAAGGATATTAAAACAGGACCCACATGAGAGTAATTGGCTGTTGGACTGATCTGACCTGCACACGTGGCCATTTATTTTTAAACACCATGTGTCATTTTTAGCTGAGGCGGCGGTAGGGTTGCCAACTCTGCCTGCACTCATTCCTGGAGGTTTCATCAAATCGCAGCCAACCCCCCGACTCCCTACAAATGCCCCCACTCGGTCAAACAGGTTTCCATCCGCCCACCACCAATACTTCCAGAACTGAAGAGAATGAACTCACAAGATGTGTTCACAGTCCTGGACACAGCAAACCTGGAGATTAACAATCAACTCCAGGGCAGTTCTGGAGCGTTGGCAAATATAAAACTAGTCACCATTATAAAGCGGAACATTGGATTTTCAGATTGAAACATCAATATAAATATTCATGATTGGACTCTCTGGCACAACAATAATCCATGCTCCAACCACACTTCACCTGGACTACACTGTTCTTGACTCCCCAGGTCCAACTCCATGGAAGTTTCACTAAACTATTAAAAATCTCATGTCTCTATTAGCTTTATCCATCGTATGTTCATAATGGAATCTGCCTATGTAAACTTGTCACGTGGTAATTACAGCCTCCAGACAGTGGTGGTGCTGTAACACCACGGCCTCAACCTTCCTGTTCCCTGGTAACTATAATCCATACTCAAAATGCTGAACTGAGGGCGCCTTTGGTAAAGATCGGGTAATCTGCTCTACTCTGACAACCAGCTGGCAATAAATAACAATGACTTGCATTTATATAGAACCTTTAACATAGTGAAATACTCCACGGATATTTCACAAAAGATTTATCAACAACAACAAAAAAAATTGATATTAAGAGGAGATATTAGGACAGGTTTTAAGGAACATAGAAAGAGAGAGAGGTAAAGAAGTGGAGAGGTTTAGGGAGGAATGTCCAGTGCTTACAACCCAGGCAGCTGAAGGTACGGTCTCCAATATTGAAGCGATGTAGCCAGAATTGAAGGAGCGCGGTTTTCTTGGAGGGATGTGGGGCTGGAGGAGATTATGGAGGTAGGGAGAGAGAGAGAGAGAAAGAGGCCACAGAAGAATTGTAAAACAAGGAGAAGAATTTTCAAATTGAGGAATTGCTGGATTGGGAGCCGGTGTAGGACAATGAGCACAGGGATTTGGTGGGTGTTAGGAGACTGTTAGCTGAGTTTTAGATCAGCTAAAGTTTGTGGAGGGGGGTGCAGGAGAGAGGCCAGCCAGGAGAGTATTGGGATAGTCCTGCCCACAGCTAACAAGGGGTTTGGATGAGGATTTCAGCAGCAAATGGCCTGACCCCCAGCCCACCCCACCCCCCACCTTCTTCCTACAGTGAGAGAGGAGCTACATTGATATGCTCACTGTACCCTCTTGTTCGTCAACTTTTGGTGATTTTTAATTGATAAGCCAATCAGACATTACGGGGCTGGAAACAATGCGCTAACCCTGTGAGGGACAAAAATTCCACTTACAGTTTCTGGTGGAGTTTCCCTTTAAGAAACAGAAGGTTTCCATTTTACAAGTAGTCCCTATCACTTCTCCTCCTGATGTGAAAGATCAGAGTGAGGAGCAAATCGCTCAGATCTTCCATTTAAGCCCACAATCATTGAAAGTGAATCTCTGATCTCGATTAGAGGCTTGGACTGACGTGTGGGACTGCGCCAAAGGCTCTGGGACTGATTCCTGACCTTTGCGGCGCCGGCAGACTCTGGGGTGTCACAAGGGAAGCAGGAATGGGAATTTCACAACTGCGGAAGTCCAATTAGGCCCAGGCTAGGGAGGAGAGAAACACTCGCTGGTACGAATCAGGGACCGCTGCTGAAAAGCGCTCGCTTCCGTGGGGTCGGACATGTCTGTGTGTGCACACGTGTGTGCGCCTGAGAGTAAATGCACACGGGAATGCGTCTGTGCAAGTGCACACACTGTCTGCGTGGCACGCGTGCATGCCTGCGTATGTGCTCACACACACTGCGCGTCTGTGCATGTACACATGCGTCTATGCGTATGTGTTCACACGTGCATGCCTGTGCGTGTCTTCACACGGGTGCATCTGTGCATGTTTGTACACATGTCCCCTTGCATCCGTGCACGTGAACACATGTCTTCCTGTGTATCGGTGTATATCACGTGCGTGCATGTTCATATGTGTGCACGCGTCTGGGCGTATCTGTTCACATGTATGTGCACGTCAGTAAGAGCAGGGTCAGGTTGGCACTCATGACCTCCAGGATTGGTGAAGTTGCCTATAGATTTTGCGATCGTTTTGTACGTAATGGTGGGGATTAAACGCTGACTCTAAGATAACATGATTTAAGGGTTGAAGTATTTGGGCTCACTCAGGAAGATTGTCCTCAGCAGAGGAGTTTCAGGTGGGGGGAAGGCACTGCTCGCCTGACATAGGCCAGCAATGGGCATTTGCACCTTCTGACGCGATGGAACTCAGCTCTCCTTCCCCCCCCTGTCAGGAAGAGGGCCCCTTGCAGAAAGCCAGAGCACTGGCTTCCTCCTATCACTGTGAGCGATTCCCAGCTCTGCGGAACAGCTGCTGTTAGTCGGAGTGCAGAATTCACCAGCTGTCAGTGCTGAGAGAGGCCAGGGGATGGAAATCAGGAGGAAGGAGATTGTGGGTTGATATTGCCCACTGCCAAAATATCAACTGAAATGTGACATTGCAGAAAGTGGCTTCACCGCAGCCCTTCCCGATTGTTATATAGGGAGGCTCTGTCCCATTGCTTTTCCTCAATTGCACCAACGGTCTCTTGTGTTCAAAGCACAACTGTGGTAGTGCAGAGTAGGAACGAGGGATTGAGGTACTCAGAAAGATTTAACCACAGCCCCTCTAGAACGCAATCAAATTTCTCACCTGGAGACATTTATTCCTACTGAGAGAGTGCTGCACTGTCAGAGGGGCAGTACTGAGGCATTAAAGTGAGGCCATTCCTAGAGTGCAGCACTCTCTCAGTACTGACCCTCTGACAGTGCCGCACTCCCTCAGTACTGATCCTCCGACAGCACGGCACTCCCTCAGGACTGACCCTCTGACAGCGCGGCACTCCCTCAGTACTGACACTCGACAGCGCAGCACTCCCTCAGGACTGACCCTCCGACAGCGCGGCACTCCCTCAGGACTGACCCTCCGACAGCGCGGCACTCCCTCAGGACTGACCCTCCGACAGCGCGGCACTCCCTCAGGACTGACCCTCCGACAGCGCGGCACTCCCTCAGGACTGACCCTCCGACAGCGCGGCACTCCCTCAGGACTGACCCTCTGACAGCGCGGCACTTCCTCAGTACTGACCCTCTGACAGTGCGGCACTCCCTCAGTACTGACTCTCTGACAGTGCAGCACTCCCTCAGTACTGACCCTCTGACAGTGTGGCACTCCCTCAGTACTGACCCTCTGACAGTGCGGCACTCCCTCAGTACTGACCCTCCGACAGTGCAGCACTCCCTCAGTACTGACTCTCTGACAGTGCAGCACTCCCTCAGTACTGACCCTCTGACAGTGCAGCACTCCCTCAGTACTCCATTGAGGTGACAGCCTGGTGTGGGACTTGAATTGGACAAGAATGAATATTCAGCCCAATGTACTTCTGCCCACCTATTGCAGTGTGAACTATCCTACTGGATGACAGTGTAAAGTACACAGCACGGGCTAAGTTTACAAAATCCTCAGATAGTTTCAGGAAGGGCGAAATAAACCCGGGAATGAAATGGAAGTAATCCAGCCTCCTGGAAACAGTGGAACGTCAATTAGGGTCTCATTACATCATAAAGTTTTAGACAGTTGTAGACAGTTGCAATGAACAATCTATGCTGAAGATTTCACTGGAAGCACTTGGTTCTGTGGCTCCTGTTCAAACTCACAAGAATAGATTCATATCATCGCCATTTAACCATGGGGCCGAATTGTCCCAGATGTGCACTGAGTGCGGTAGCGGAAAGGCTAAACAACTTTCTCCCTGCTGGCCACAATGGTGGCTCCTCACTCGGTATCATCCCAAACCCAGCGCATTAATTATCTATGCATTCCTGGGAAATACGCCGTTTCCATGGCGAGCGGGCTCTCATTCACCAGCCATGCCATCGCCTCGCTGCTTCATCGCCCCTGGCACCCTATTTGAAGTCCAGCTGTGCGCACACCTCTCAGTGCTTCCAGCCCAGGACTGCTGCACAGAGGACATGTCTCCGAGAGGCAAGAAGGCTGTAGACCCCCCCCACCCCCCCCGGTTAAATGACACGTCCATCAAGTTCCTTTTGGACGCCTTGGAGACCCATCGTGAGGTCCTCTACACTCGTTCAGGCCGCAGGATGGGCAGCAACATCGCCAATCCGGCTTGGGAGGTGGGGGCAGCGGTGGTCAGCGCCAACGCCCTGCAAAAGAGGGCAGCCACCCAGTGCCGCAAGAGGATAAATGGTCTCCTCCGTTCTGCCAGGGTAAGTCACTCTTCTCATCACTCTCAACTCACACACTCACAAACCCATCACACACTCACAGGGCCCTCACTCACTGCCAGTTCAAGGGACATCACCATTCGCTCTCTCACACACATCATCAATGTCCTCATCCCATCCATGGGACCACTCACCACCCACACATACCAGGCATACTTATCATCTGGCCTGGCAGGCATCCTGCTTACACTCTCTCCATCTCTATTCATGCAGGACAAGCTGGCACACACCAATAGGGAGAGGTCACAGACCGGTGGTGGAATGCCTGAGATCAAGGTCCTCGCCGACTTTGAAAACAGAGCCATCCAGCTGGCCGGCGATGACCAGGACCGGTCCTGTGCTGACGGTGAGGTTGGTGCTGCTCTACCAAGTGAGGATCCAGCAGTGCAACATCCATCAGAAAACCATGCTGTGATATGTCCGCAGTCCTCTGTCATGTACTAGTTATCTCCCCTTGTTTTCACAGGCACATCTGCCAAGCAGCTGACAGAGTCCACGACCCAGGGCCTCCAATCAAGCCCTGAAGAAACCTCTGAAGAGGAATCTGAAGGCCCTTTCCCTGAAGTCCCATCACCACGCTCACCCACACCCTCCCCCAGCGCAGAGACACACCCGAGTTAGAAACCTCTTGGGACAACCTCAACATCCAATCACATCGTCAACGCTCACATAGTTTCTGTCCAAACTACGAACGTCACAATGCAATCCCCAACAGTGCAGCACTCCCTCAGTACTGACCCTCTGACAGTGCAGCACTCCCTCAGTACTTATCCTCCGACAGTGCAGCACTCCCTCAGTACTGACCCTCTGACAGTGCAGCACTCCCTCAGTACTGACCCTCTGACAGCGCAGCACTCCCTCAGTACTGACCCTCTGACAGTGCAGCACTCCCTCAGTACTACACTGGAGTTTCAGACTGGATTATCTTGGTAGTGCATAATGTAACATTATTAACATTTACTGAACTGACTTTATAATCTTGTTTATCCCTCCAGCCATATAAACTCTTAGCAAGGGACTGAGGATTAAATATATTGGGTAGACCAGGATTATGAGCACTACAAATGCCTCATTACATATCTATCAGAAACTCTGAAAAATGGAACAATCACCCTTAAGCAACAGATTAGCTCTGAATTGCCAAGGGAATTAGAGAATGGAGGTTATGAAATGAAATATGCTGCTGAATAACAGATTGTTTCAATTAATCGTGCTGTGCTGATCAGAATCTTTGTGCTCCGTGACCCCTGGTCTGGGTTTCATTAACATCCCACCGAGCTGTATCAGCTCCTCAGGCTCTGAAAGGGACACACTGGGCCTTGGGGTTCTTCAACAACAGATTCACATCCAAATCCTGAGCTTCGTTCCTCGCAATGCATGGGAATAGAGAGAGAGAGAGAGACACACACAAAAACCTCTGGCGGACTTGTTCAGGTCTTCGTTGTGACGAGGGGAAGTACTCCGGCCGCTGAGTCAGAGTTCAAGCCCCGCTCCAGAGACACAAAATCATCAAGGTCAAAGGCATTATCTAGTGCCCACCCCCTCGGCCACTGTTGTCGTAAACGTGAAAGGCAATTTGCACACAGCAAGCTCTCACAAACATCAATTTCCATCATTCCTTCTATTGTCTGGTTTGTCCTTGGTCACCCATTGACACGTCCACTGTTCCCATCTCTTCTCCAATGCCCTCCCAAAAACTGCCAGCTGTTAGGACCAAGTCTGAGCAGTGATTTGGGTGGAAGGGACTGACGCTGGAACCAGGTCACGCAACAATCTACGCACAAACCTTTCCAATAGTCCTCACTCCAAGCAATCAGCGACTTGAGCTGTTTCCATTGCCTGACGAGTCTAATGTGCAGTTATTTTGTTTGCTTTCCCTGGAGCCAAAGGAATTTTCTACATATTTTCTGATTCTGGAGTCCCATTCACCCAGCATTCCCCAAGCTCGCTGACCTACGATGGATCTCAGTCCAGCAACACCCCGATTTAAAATTCTCAATTGACCAACATCCTGTGGGTTACCATTGACCAGAAACTGAACTGGACCAGCCATATAAATACTGTGGCTACAAGAGCAGGTTAGAGGCTAGGAATTGTGCGATGAGTAACTCCCCTCCTGACTCCCCAAAGCCTGTCCACCATCTACAAGGCACAAGTCAGGAATGTGATGGAATACTCCCCACTTGTCTGGATGAGTGCAGCTCCCACAACACTCAAGAAGCTCGACATCATCCAGGACAAAGCAGCCCCACTTGATTGGCACCACATCCACAAACATTCACTCCCTCCACCACCGACACACAGTAGCAGCAGTGTGTGTACCATCTACAAGATGCACTACAGAAATTCACCAAGGCTCCTTAGACAGCACCTTCCAAACCTACGGCCACTACTATCTAGAAGGACAAGGGCAGCAGACACATGGGAACACCACCAGCTGGAAATTCCCCTCCAAGTCCCTCACCATCCTGACTTGGGAATATATCACCGTTCCTTCACTGTCGCTGGGTCAAAATCCTGGAACTCCCTCCCTAACAGCACGGTGGGTGTACCTACACCACATGGACTGCAGCGGCTCAAGAAGGCAGCTCACCACCACCTTCTCAAGGGGCATTTAGGGATCGGCAACAAATGCTGGCCCAGCCAGCGAAGCCCACATCCCGTGATTGAATAAAAAACTGTGATAATCCTTCCATGGCTTTGCCCCTCCCTATCTCTGCCACCTCCTCCAGCCACACAGCATTCCAAGATCTCTATGGCCCTCTAATTCTGGCCTCTTGATTTTAAGCGCTCCACTATTGGTGGCCATGCCTTCAGCTGCCTCAAGCCCTAAACTCTGGAATTCCCTCCCTAAACCTCTCCGCCTCTCTCTCTCTCTCTCGCTCTTACCTCTTTTAAGACGCTCCTTAAACCCTACCTTTCTGACAAAGCATCTGGTCATCTGTCCTAATATCTCCCTATGTGGCTCAGTGTCATGCATTGTTTGATCATGTTTCTCTGAAGCACCCTGGGGACCTTTTATTATGTTACAGGTGCTATATAAGTGCAAGTTGTTGTTGTGCCAAGTAATGAATGGCACCAATGGGACAGGCAGGGAATGACTGTTCCCTCTCCACTACGCAGGGACAAGGCCTTCGATTTGAACTGATTTATAGCAAATCAGGAAAATAATTTCCTACTCAAACAGCCAGCTTCAGAAGGCCAAAGCTGCAGAAACAAATTGATGTGTTTGAAAGGGAGGGAACTCATTTAAATGAGGGATATGTAGAGGGGGGAGAAAACTCAGACTAGAGCTGTCACCGTTAACCACATGGCAGAGTGGGCTTTGGGCAGAGTGGGCTTTGGGCAGAGTGAAAATCCTCAGAAATGCTGCAGTTCATTGGCCAACTTGTAGGCCGAGAATTGAGCCTGGACCTTTCCTGCAAAGCTATCCCCGTGATTAGGATAGCGGGAGCACTGGAGGAAACTGGCAAGAGGAAAAATTCACAAGTCTGATCAGTTACGCAAACATTCCAACGGTTTTCCACATGGTGCGTAGAAAAGTAAGATGTGAAGAGGACCTAAGCAAACTACAAGGGGACATGGATAGGTCAAGTGAGTAGATAAATATCTGGCCAATGGAGTATAATGTGGGCAAATATGAAATTGTCCATTTTGGCAGGAAGAATAAAAAAAAGCTTATTATCTAAATGGTGAGAGATTTCAGAGCTCTGAGATTCCGAGAGATCTGGGGGTCCTAGTGCATGAATCACAGGGGGTTAGTATGGCAGGTACAGCAGGTAGTTAGGAAAGCTAATAGAATGTTATCATTTATCACAACGGGAATTGAATATAGAAGTGGGGAGGTTATGCTTCAGTTATGCAGGGCGCTGGTGAGACCAGATTTGGAGGTATTGTGTACAGTGCTGATCTCCTTATTTAAGGAAGGATGTAAATGCATTCGATGCAGTTCAGAGAGGGTTTACCAAACTAATACCAGAAATGGGCAGTTTATCTTATGAGTAAAGGTTGGATACACTAGGCTTGTATCTGCTGGAGTTTAGAAGAGTAAGAGGCAACTTGATTGAAACATATAAGATCCTGAAGGGTCTTGACTGGATGGGTGTGGAGAGGGTGTTCGCTCTTGTGGGAGAATCTAGAACTAAAATGCAGAATCACTCATTTAAGACAGATATGAGGAGAAATCCTCCCTCTCAGGAGGTTGAGAGTCTTTGGAACTCCTCGGAAGGCAGTGGAAGCAGAGTCTTTAAATGTTTTTAAGACAGAGATAGATAGATTATTGATTAACAAGGGGGTGAAAGGTTATCGGGGGTAGGTTACAATCAGATCAGCCATGATTATATTGAACAGTGGAGCAGGCTCGAGGGGCTGAGTTGCCTACTCCTGCTCCTAATTCGTACGTGTGTATGTTCACACGGAGTCAGTGAAATGAAATTCAGCCATCAAGAGCTCGGCGCTCCCCCTGAGTTCTCCAGTACTGCAGTAGATGAATGTGCTGTTTCCATGAGGGGAGGGAAGGAGAGGGGGGATGGGAGCATGGGCGGGGGACAGAGCCATATTGAACTTGGATCAATTTGCCATCCCAACCAGGAAATCAACAGTCACAAAACTGAGTTCAGTGTCCCCACTGCCAGGGAGAGAGAAATATAAAAGGGCCCCTGTTAATGAAATCCCAATTCAGATGGTGAAGGATGAAACTATATACAAATACTTTTCTTGATAGTTGGTTTATTTAAGAATGCAGCATTAAATAAATCTGCCTCCTACCTACCAACAAACCACTGGTCTCTCTTTATAAGTGCTCTAAGTACTTAATTAAACAATGGCCTTTACCTATGGATCTTAACAATATAATTAACATACAGTTAGCACCCTACACCTCAGGAAGGATATAGTGCCCTTGGACAGAAGCAGTGCAGATTCACCAGAATGATAACAGGGGCTAAAAGGGTAAATTATGAGGACTAGGTTAGTGTAGAATAGTATAGAAGATTCAGGGTGATCTAATTGACGTGTTTACAATAACTAAGGGAGTTAATAAGGGTGAGAGAAACTATTTCCTCTGGTTGGGGGAGGGGGTGTCGGGCGATGGAGACAGGGGAGCCCAAAGCAAGGGGGCAGGATCTTAAAATGAGAGCTAGGCTATTCAGGGATGATGTCCTGAAGCACTTCTTGACATGAAGGGGAGTGGAAATCTGGAACCCTCCCCCAAACTGCTGTTGAGGTTGGGGGTCAATTGAAAATTTCAAAACTGAGATTAATGGATTTTTGTTGGGTAAGGGTCAAGAAACTGAGGTGGGTAGATGGAAATACGCTACAGATCAGCCTTGATCTAACCGAATGGGCGAATAAGCTCGAGAGGCTGAATGGAACATTTCCCACAATAAGGGGGTCACCTAGGGCTCATTCTCCTGGAGACCAGCATAGCAGGTCTGGGGATGTCAGGATCGAGCGGGACTGCGATGCACCACACAGTCAAATAGCCCAGAATTCCTGATTTTCCACTCACACCCCAGGAATCCTCAACACTCGGAGGGCACCCAATTGTAACCATCTGATACTTCCCGACAGGAAAGGGGCCTTTGCTCCTCATTTTGCGAGGACCAATACCTCGGAACGAATTCACTCCAACAGGGAAAAAGCTGCAGGATTTTGGGAAAGAGATTGTTTTCCATCTCCAACGGGGTCAATAAAGTCCATCAGCCCAAAAATCTCCCCAAGTCCCCTCATCCCGCGCAAACAAAAAATACACACTTTGAAACATGGGAGTAAAATTTGTTCTGGAAGATTCTCAACGTAAGCATTCGCAAGAGAGAGTCACGGGTTCAGAGTGAGCAGAGTGATGTCAATAAAGTTTGTGAAGAGAAACCACAACAAAGGGAATTGGTCTGAACTGTCAAACTCTTTAGTCCAAGGGGGGTTCAAAGGACACTCGGTCTCCGGGTAGTTTGTGTTTATTTTTTAAATCTGGATCCGTTTCTCGCCAACACACGGTTCATGCAAATGCCCCCCTTGGGGCTGTTAAAACTGTCTGGAGACCGAGCTCCCTGTCGAGTTCTACACCCAGCTCTGCCAAGACGCCCGAGTGTACCCGGGAGACCAGCGGAACAGGATAGGGGCAAGAGCTGCGGCCTTCTCTCTGGCCAGCTGCCTCTGGCGACAGGCGGCGGGTTGCGCCAAGTGCAGTATAACTCCACTCTCAGCCAGGCAGCCCCAGAACGCCTGACATTTACTCCCAGTTGGCTTTGAGGTTGTCTTGGCGATGCGCCAACTCTGTTTGGGAGTATCCCTGAGGGGGGTTTTATCACCAGGTTGACCTCCTGCCCTCACCCTCTCCTGCCTCTGGTCCCCACCTGACACATCCACCCCTGTGGTACCCCAACTTTTGTACAGCCAATCAGAAAGCAAACAAACTCCTTGTTCCCCGATAGGACAATTTAGTCAAACAGCCTTTTCTTCTCCAGCTCCGGTGTTTTTCTAAGTAACAAACAAGGAAAATGTATATATTTTTTTAAACCATGCTTTTTTTTTCATTGAACTCTTCTATTAATTTTCTTGGATTTATCCACTGCCAGATCCCAGAAATTCCTCAATTCCTGGGGTCTCCTGGCCAAACCTGGGGTGGTTGACCACCTGAGATCTTGGTCAAATCTCCCTCACTCCACCTGCTGAGGGGTCATGGGTCATCGCAAACAGGTGACGATTGTTCGAATCACAGTGGGAGCCGGGTTCCTACATTTCCATCGCTTTCACCCCACCCCCTAACCCCCGGCCCTATTATCCGCTTGTCCTTCTGCTGAGCAGAAACCACCGTAAAAAGGGTAAGTGAGGGTATTCAGGTGTAGACGCTGCCTCGGTAGGAATTCAAATGCTGGGAGTCTTTGGTTGCGCACTGAGAAACTGATCAAAGATTTACAGAATGCCAAGCGCTGTAGTCCTGACTTTCCTCATAACTGGAAACATCGTGGTTGTGCGCATGTTACGGTTCACTCAGGGAGACTGAGTTGCTATGGCAACACAAGCTTTTACGTGCATGTTGCAGCAAGTCTGGAGCTATGGATAGTGATGGTAGAGGCTCCAACGTTCTTTCCCATCACATGGCCGACCAGGAATCTCTCCCACTCTTACCACCTACCATTGGCGCATGTTGGAAGGATTGACGAGTTGACCCTCAACCTCTTTGGCCGCATTATGGACGCACCTTCCTTGGCCAACGAGACCTGGAGCGGGACCTGAACCTGGAGTTTCTGTTCAGGGGCTAGCACCCCACCCCTTGCATCACAGAGCCTACCTAATACCTTCTCTGCAGCTACCCAACTGAGGTCTTTCATAATCTCAAAGATCTCTACCATGACAGTGCTTTGATCTTCTAAAGGGCCTCAGGCAGGTTCTGATCGATGTAATTGCTCAGTTCCGGTATCATTCTTATAAATCTTTTCTGCACTTTCTCCAGTGCCTCTTTGCATCTTCCCCTAACATGAAGCCCAGAACTATACAGTATTCCAAGTGTGGTCTAACCAAGGATCTATTCTGGCATTCAATTCTACCCCTCTAGACGTGAAGCACCGAGCTCATTACAGGCTGTAGAAGAAAAAATAAAGCAAGTTCGCAAATTTTTCAACAACTTGTTTATCTGCATCTTCATTTGTTCCTCTACCCCATTTAGACGAGGAGTCTGCACCTTTCCTGACCTCCATGCTAAAATGTACCACCTCACATCTTTCTGCAATTGAAATTCATTTACCAATTAGACAGTCCCTGTCCCAGTTCATTAACATCCTTTTGTACATTGGAATATAAACAGGGAGCAGAACTTAAAAGAAAAACAAAGGCAATAACTGCATGTAAACGGACATCAAAGTCCATCTTGTTGGCGAGCAGTTTAAGGTCACGAACTCTGCAAAGGGCGTCTTCCCCCCCCACCCCCGCAGACTCATTATTTTTACTGAAAATTCTATAAATGGAAACGGCTCACTGACTTACTAAACATTCCAGGAAATATCTGCGCTATTAATGAGCCAAAAAAGGATGCTCAGTGCAGCCAGGCAGAGTGGGAACTATTCTGAGTTGGAAGGTCAGAGGTTCAAGTCCCACACCAGAGACATTGGCACAAAAAAAAGCTGGGCTGGCGCTCCACAGTGCCAGAACTGAGGGGGTGCTGCACAGTCGGAGGGTCTGTCTTCCGGGTGAGATATTAAGCCGAGGACCCGTCTGCTCTTCTAAGCTGATGTGAACAATCCCACAGCCACTATCTGGAACAGCAGAGGGGTTCTCCGTGTCCTGGCCGATGTTTATCCCTCAAACATCACCACAAGGGGATCTTCGATCCTATTGCGGTCTGTGGGAACTTCGGTGCACAAATTGGTTGCTGTGTTTCCCACATTGCAACAGTGACTACACTTAAAAAAGAAGTGCTTCTTTGGCTGTGGGATGCCCTAAGGATGTGAAAGGCACTATAGAAATACAAGTTCTCTCTTTGATCCATCCTTCTTGGAAAGCATCCCCTGGAGGACAGTCAATGTGTTTAATCCACCTGTGTCTAGAAACGCAACGTGAGAGATGGTAAAACCCTTTTCATTGTTCACGAGGCAAGATTCACAAGAAAACTCTTGAAATCAACCCCCCGCCCCCCCAACAAGTGTTTTTGTAAAGTTATCCACCCTCCAACAAAGGGCTGGGCAGCTTAAATATGTTTGTATTTTGGGATCGTCACTGAATACAGGATAAGTTGATGGAAGCTGTTACCGTGTCGATGAGCTCACGGACTCTGCCAAGGGTGGTTTCCCCCCTGTAGCCCCTGGGCCTCAGTGTGAGGCGGACACAGTTTCTCCGCCCAATCATGGGGCCAACCATCTTCATCTTCCAGACTTGTGGCAGCACTTGCTTTGGTCACCAAGCGTCGCCCAGCAAAACCGACCGGCAACAGGCTCCAGTCTCGGACTCCCCCTGCCCCATGAGGATTCCCCATTCTGGGCAACTCTACTGGGAAGACCAGAGGAGAGTGGGAGTTTGGATCATGTGGCATCGTAGCATTCCAACCAGCCCGATCCAATCTCCCAGCTTTAAATGTAATATTCTCCTTTTAAAATTACATAAAATATCACAAGATGAGAAGCTGCAGCTGCATTAGGGCCTTTTTGATCTCTTCTCTTGGGCAAGCCAGCAACACAGTTTCTCCTCAAGATTACAGGCTGCAGATAGAAGGATATTTAGACCAAAAAAAAAACCATTCAAGTCCAACAAAAGACTTGTCCTCAACCGGAAAGTCACGTTTCAAAGAATAGTGACCACTGCCATGCAGTCAAACTTGGCAGCCATATTGTGCATAGCAAGATCCCATACAGAGCATTTAATGAATGATCAGCTAATCAGGAAGCATTGGACACGGATCCAAAACTGCCACAGGGTCTTAAGAAGGCAGGTGAGCCATCAATTTAACCGGGCAGCTCCTCTGACAGTGCAGCACTCCCACAGTATGAGCACCAGAATGCCAACCTAGGTTGTATTTCCCAAGTGAGATTTGAACCTACAATTTTCAGAATCGAAGTTGAGAGTTTCACCGATTAAGAGAGGAGGTGGATTCTGTCTCCACTGCTGAAGCAGCCAACCCATGAAATCTCCAGAAGAGGTTTCTCCCTAGATCTTCACCATCAAATGTGAATACCAGGGACCAAATTAATCCTATATCCTGTGCTAGACCTAAACTGGTAGCTTAACCCTGACACTTTACATTCAGACTGCATTCTAAGCAACGCACACATTACTTACTGAACAGGGACTAGGAAGTTTCTTGAATCTTGCTGCAAAGAGAGACATGTTGCCAAAGTTCTTCATCTTACACTCATCAGGACGAACACAAGAATGCCAAATTTCAAACAATTGCAACAATTTATACGACAGCAGAAAAGGGTGCTGATTGGTTGGCAAGTTGACTCTGATTAGCCGAGGTATTGACATGGAGAAAGCAACAGGGAACTAGAGGCTGCCCAAGCTCCTGGGTAATTCAAAAAAGGTGCAAGGCTTGAACATATTCCCTTTGTTTCCAGAGAATGGGTCCCTGTGTATGAATGTATGTTGCTTGTAGCAAGCACAAATGAGCCACATTATGAGCTCAACTGATTATCTTAAAGTAGTTGTCAGTGTAGCTATTAGTATAATCAGGGTTGCTTTGTAAGTGCTGTTCAATAGAGGGCTCACATTTAACAGTGGACAAAAGCTTCAGCAACACGTCTCTCTTTTCAGAAATGTAAAGAGATTCCTATTAACCTCAAATGTAGGTGAGTTTGTGCATGTGTCCCGCAGTTATCCGATCAAGATGGAGGCAGCAAAGTGGGTTCCTTAGCACAATACTGGACAAGGAAACCCTTTGTCACTGAGAAGAGTCCAGTTGGTGCACTCCAATGGGCAGCTTGTAAGAGACTCTTACTGGGATTGAATATAAAATGATGAGCCTTTATGGATTAACTGTTAACAGCTCACAACAATAACTGGAGCTGTTCACCGGGGAAAAGATCAGGTCAAAGAATATCATCATGGGTAAGGCTCAGGGACAGGAACAGGAGGAGGCCATTCAGCCCCTCAAGGATGTTCTGCCATTCAATAAGATCACACCTCAGAAGTACTTCAGTGACTGTGAAGTTTTTTGTTTGATAATGCTCCTGTGAAGCGCTTTGGGACGTTTCATGATATTACAGGCGCTGTATAAATACAAGTTGTTGTTGTTGCTTGGGGATATCCTGAGAATGTGGAAGATGCTTTGTAAAAGCAAATTTCTGTATGAATGACGGGCACCAGTCTGTCACAGCAAAATACTCCACGGTGAACACAGTGCCCTCCAAATGTTTCCCTTCAGTATTCATGACTGCCAGAGTTTAATTCTCCAGCTTTGCCTGTTCAATTCCTTCGTTTTAACACAAGTCTTTTTCTGTGCTGAACTTCACCACCTATCCCCCACGCAAAGGGTAATGGAAATCTGGAGCTCTGTCCCCACAAAAACGATGGGTGTTCCTACACCACAGGGACTGCAGCGGTTCAAGAAGGTGGCTCACCACCACCTCCTCAAGGGGCAATTAGGGATGGACATTAAATGCTGGCCCAGCCAGCAAAGCCCACATCCCGTGAATGGGATTGATAGATTTTTGTTAGGTGAGGATATTAAGGGACATGCATGCAAGGCGGGTAGATGGGGTTAAGTTTCAGATCAGCCACGATCCAATTGAATGCTGGCATAAGGGGCCGAATGGCCTCCTCATGACCCCGTGTTTGTTTTCTCTTTATCTTACCTTCTGACAAGCAGTTTCTCCCTCATCTCTTCTTCTTCCTCTCGCTCAAGAATCCGAGGGGTAATTAATGCCTCTTGCCCTCCGAGCTGAGTCCACTGTCTCACTGTCCCCGCAGAGTGAGGGTGGGAGGGAGGTCAGAGAGCTCTGGCTGGGAGGCAATCCATTCAGGCGAGAGGTTCAAGCGTGGCTGGAGACGGTGACGCAGGTTTAAAAAAAGAACCCAGAAAGTAGAGAGTCCGGGGCTGTTTGAGGTGCCCTGGGCTGACAGCGAGAACAGACCTCGACTTAGAGAGAGTTAAGACAGGATACGATATGCAGAAGTCAAGGTAAAACAAGTCACAGATCACAGAGCTGGAGTAGACACAACAGATATTATGATTCCATATTTTGTCTACTCTACACATCTTTTGCTCTGAAATCTGTCCGACAATCAGCCATAATATTATATTTCAACTTCAAGTAAGCAGGTTCGTATCTGGGCAGCAACCACACATCCAGGGATGCAAAACACCAGCAGTAAGTGTTTACATAGAACATCCTTCAAACAAATGTTCAAATCAAACTAAAGTTTAAACAGAGGATGACACAGCGTATAGTAGCAGGCCATTCTGCCCAGCATGCCTGTGCTAGCTCTCTGAAAGAGCGATCCAATCACTCCCAATCTCCCTGCTCTTTCTCCACAGCCCTACATTTTTTTTTCCCCTTTTTCAAATACTTATCCAATTTCCTTTTGAAAGTTATTATTGAATCTGCTTCCACCGCCCTTTCAGGCAGTGCATTCCAGGTCACAGCTCACTCTTCTTTTGCCAGCTCCCTTATATTCTAATAACTTGGGACCTCGCTCACTGCCTTCTCACTGCCAAAGCTGTGAGGGTGTGAACAGAGGGGATTTCAGGCGGTTATAGTCTAGCCCCTGAGTAGCAAGAACCGGCTGCTCTTCACTTAGCAATCACTGGGTAACCCTGTTCATGGCACGATCCAGTTTTGTTTCTAGTCTAGGAGTTTTTAAACAGAGAGTCTGTGACGCCCCAGGGGTCCGAGATACAGTCCCAAAAGGGTCCACCAAAAACAAACAGACGATTGTGGACCTTGTTTAATTCTCACTCTCCTGCTCTTGAATGAACTTGTAAACCCGCACTTGAACAGTGTGACTATTCGATTCAGTGATCAGCCAGGAGTTCCCCCACATTGTCGTTCACACATGAACGAGACAAGTCAAAACGGCAACGCACCATTACAGCCCTTCTCCCCGCCTCAATCTGCTGCCCAGCGCCAGTGGCAAGTTTCACATTAACAGATGAAACAAAAATAAATTGTAAATGCATGTGCTTAAATTGCTTAATGAGTTTTCATACAGGAAAGGTGCTTGTGTCAAAGGGGTGGTCTGTGGAATTTTTATAATATGGTGGGGGGGTCCTCAGAAGCACCTCTAGTCTTATTAAAATCGGGATATTCAAGGGGTGTAAATGATGGCTGAAAAGTTTCTCAGGCCCCCCAGCTCCCTCACTATTTATTTAAAGGATGTTTGAGGTTTCTTCGAGCTGCCCTCTTGCTTTCCGATATCTGTTGTCCATACATGGCCAGCATCAAACTGCCACGTAAATATTAATACTGAGAAACTGTACCTGCTCCCTGTACAGTCATTACTACAGTTTATTATTTCTACCTTTTGGAGAGGGGAAGAGTTTAAACCATTAACTACAGTCCATCCACCCGCACCGTTAGCCGGCACTGTCCAGCACTCCCTTTACCAGATCCTGATCCACCGCTTCCTGAAACTGAGGTAGGTCAGGTGAGGGTTAGTGACATAACCAGTTGAACAAAATAACTGAACTCACATGGGGAGAAAGGAGTGGGAAGGTTACGCTGGTAGGGTGAGAGAAGGAGGGGCGGGAGGAGGCTCGTGTGGAGCATGACCAGCACCCACCAGGTGGGCCGAATGGCCTGCTTCGTTGCTTTAACAATTGAGACAGTTGTGAACCTTTGAAACTCTTTGTCCCAGAGGCTATTAGTTGCACCATCATCACATCACTTGATTCCCTTATTGTCCAAAAAAAAAACCAAAATAAAAATATTTATATGGCCCCTTTTGCGGCCTTGACACGTCTCAAAGTGTTTTACAGCCAACGGTGTATTTCTGAAGGGCGGCACGTTTCTAACATTACAACAGTGACTACACTTTGAAAATACTTCATTGCCTGTGGAGGGGTTTGGGATGGCCTGAGACTGTGAGAAGATCGACACCCACGCCACAGATCTCTTTTTGTTAAGGTTTCCAGGCACTAAGGGAACCAAGGGAAATCAGGCGAGGAAACAGAGCCGAGGCAGAAGATCGTCCACCATCATACTGAATGGTGGAGCAGGCTCGAGGGGCCGAGTGGTCTCCTCCTGCTCTTATGCTCTTGTCGCCGTGCTCATGGGAACGTTCGTTTCTTGGATGAACAGGAGGTCCTTTGAACAGGGCTGCCAGGATAGCAAAAAAAAAACAATCCTTTCTTTAATGCTCTCGTTTCGTCCAGGATTGCAACGATGCAGGAGAAAGCCGGCCATCTAACGTCAGAGCCTGCTGAAGGATTGGGGTGAGCGACAGAACAAAGCCAGCGAGGGGACTCGAGAGTTCGCTTAGCCTCCTCTGCACTGAGGAGAAAGGCTTCTCTGTGACCAGAGTAAATGTATTTTGCCCCACTGCGGGACCTGGAGGTATGTCAGTGTCTGAACATTCTCTAATCTACTGGCCCTTTCTGTTTTGGTTAGGAAATGAATTCCATTTTCAATTGAAGCCACATTGGAACCCATGATTACATTGGAAAGCAGCCCAGAGCTTTTCGAAAATAACACAGTGACTTATGAAATTCGGCTGCCAGCTCTCTATTGGTTATCAGCTAATTCCTGTCAATCGCTGTTAATCACAGAATTTATTAAGAACAATCTAGATGTTTTACACAGCCCAATAAACAACGCTAGAATTTCATCAGAGCAATTCCATTGAGGCTGATGCTCCCAGGGCACAATTATCGAAGGTATTCGCAGTATTTCAGCTTCCTTCGCTCTCAGATTTCTCCTCAAAGGGCCCTCACATCTCCCCCTGGCCAAAAAGGTCAAACAAATAGGCCTCTGTCAAAGTCAAACTTGCCTTTCCGACAGAGCCCTGGTGCTTGCATTTCACGCCTCCCTCGGGAATAGCTTCCAACCCTCCTCCCGGGCCTCGACCCAATCCCTCTGAGTCTCCTGAGGAGAGGCTTTGACAAGGGCCTCTCTCCTCCGAGCAGATTAACCCTCGGAACGTCCGACTGACTTTGCCCCTCGGTTTCTCGAGCCGCCTGCCACCCCTTTCTTTTGGGGACTTTCCAAGTTCCCTCTGTCCGCAGACATCCTCCTCCACCTCAGTCCCATTCCCGACTTCCTGGCTGACTGGATATTTGAAGGCAGAACACCAAAGCCCCCGAGAAAATAACCCAAGCTGCTGCTCTGGATCCAAATAACACATGGAGGTGGGTGGGGTGGGGGGGGGGAGGAGGTGGGGGAGGGGGTTGGGCTACCAACTAAATCCCGACAATGTGAGTGACACTCACCAGAACAGCCGAGGGTGGCTACAATAATGTTTACATTGATATAACACTGATGGAACAGCTCAAAACGTTTCATTAAGTTCACTTGTTTGGAAGTACAGAGACACATGTTTCGTGTCAACTGAGGGTCAGAGGGAAGGCTTCTTGCCTCCGAGCCAGGAAGCTGCGGGTTCGAGGCCCGCTCCACAGACTGGAGTTCAAGATCCAGCCGGACACTCTCCCTGTGCCGGATTGAGGGAGTGCAGCACTGTCGGAGGTGCCGCCTCTCCCACGTGATGTTAGCGGGTGTAAAAGATCCCAGGGCCACCATTTCCTGTCTAGAGCAGGCAGCTCTCCCCAGTTACCCAGACAATATTTACCCCTCAACCAACATCGCTGAAATGGATTCTCTGGCCATTAACACATGGTGATTGTGGGAGCTTGCTGTGCACAAATTGGCTACTGTGTTTATTTCATTAGCTGGAAAGAGCATTGGAACGCCCTGAGTTTAGGGAAAGGTGCTATATAAATGCAACTGTTTTCTTCTTCAAGTTAACCAGAACCACTTGATCCTCTTTAAGGAGTCTAACAGCCAATTCAATCTCTACCAGAGGGTCAGTACTGAGGGGGTGCTGCGCTGTCAGAGGGTGAGTACTGAGGGAGTGCTGCGCTGTCAGAGTGTGAGTACTGAGGGAGTGCTACGATGTCAGAGGGTAAGTACTGAGGGAGTGCTGCACTGTCAGAGGGTGAGTAATGAGGGAGTGCTGCGCTGTCAGAGGATGAGTAACGAGAGAGTGCTGCACTGTCGGAGGGTGAGTAATGAGGGAGTACTGCACTGTCAGAGGGTCAGTATTGAGGGAGTGATGTGCTGTCAGACGGTGAGTACTGACGGGGTGCTGCACTGTCAGAGGGGGAGTAATGAGGGAGTGCTGCACTGTCAGACGGTGAGTATTGAGGGAGTGCTGCACTGTCAGATGGTGAGTACTGAGGGGGTGCTGCACTGTCACAGGGTGAGCACTGAGGGAGTGCTGCACTGTCACAGGGTGAGCACTGAGGGAGTGCTGCGCTGTCAGAGGGTGAGTACTGAGGGAGTGCTGCGTTGTCTGAGGGTGAGTACTGAGGGAGTGCTGCGCTGTCAGAGGGTCAGTACTGAGGGAGAGCTGCGCTGTCAGAGGATGAGTGCTGAGGGAGTGCTGCACTGTCAGAGGGTCAGTATTGAGGGAGTGATGTGCTGTCAGACGGTGAGTACTGACGGGGTGCTGCACTGTCAGACGGTGAGTATTGAGGGGGTGCTGCACTGTCACAGGGTGAGTACTGAGGGAGTGCTGCACTGTCAGAGGATGAGTACTGAGGGAGTGCTGCACTGTCAGAGGGTGAGCACTGAGGGAGTGCTGCGCTGTCAGAGGGTGAGCACTGAGGGAGTGCTGCGCTGTCAGAGGGTGAGTACTGAGGGAGTGCTGCGTTGTCAGAGGGTGAGTACTGAGGGAGTGCTGCGCTGTCAGAGGGTCAGTACTGAGGGAGAGCTGCGCTGTCCGAGGGTCAGTACTGAGGGAGTGCTGAGCTGTGAGAGGGTAAGTACTGAGGGAGTGCTGAGCTGTCAGAGGGTGAGCACTGAGGGAGTCCTGAGCTGTCAGAGGGTCAGTACTGAGGGAGTGCTGCATTGTCAGAGAGTCAGCGCTGAGGGAGCACTGCACAGTCAGAGGGTCGTATTGAGGGCGTGCTGCACTGTCGGAGGGTCAGTACTGAGGGAGTGCTGCACTGTCAGAGGGTGAGTACTGAGGGAACGCTGCACTGTCAGAGGGTCAGTACGGAGGGAGTGATGCACTGTCAGAGGGTCAGTAATGAGGGAGTGTTGCACTGTCGGAGGGTGAGTAATGAGGGAGTGCTACGCTGTCAGAGGGTGAGTACTGAGGGAATGCAGCACTGTCAGAGGGTCAGTACTGAGGGAGTGCTGCACTGTCAGAGGGTGAGTACTGAGGGAATGCAGCACTGTCAGAGGGTCAGTATTGAGGGAGTGCTGTGCTGTCAGACGGTGAGTACTGAGGGGGTGCTGCACTGTCAGAGGGGGAGTAATGAGGGAGTGCTGCACTGTCAGACGGTGAGTACTGAGGGGGTGCTGCACTGTCAGAGGGTGAGTACTGAGGGAGTGCTGCTCTGTCAGATGGTGAGTACTGAGGGAGTGCTGCGCTGTCAGAGGGTCAGTACTGAGGGAGTGCTGAGCTGTCAGAGGGTGAGTACTGAGGGAGTGCTGCACTGTCAGAGGGTCAGTACTGAGGGTGTGCTGCACTGTCAGAGGGTCAGTACTGAGGGAGTGCTGCATTGTCAGAGAGTCAGCGCTGAGGGAGCACTGCACAGTCAGAGGGTCAGTATTGAGGGAGTGCTGCACTGTCGGAGGGTCAGAACTGAGGGAGTGCTGCACTGTCAGAGGGTCAGTACTGAGGGAATGCTGTACTGTCAGAGGGTCAGTACTGAGGGAGTGCTGCACTGTCAGAGGGTGAGTAATGAGGGAGTGTTGCACTGTCGGAGGGTGAGTAATGAGGGAGTGCTACGCTGTCAGAGGGCGAGTACTGAGGGAGTGCTGCACTGTCAGAGGGTCAGTACTGAGGGAGTGCTAAACTGTCAGAGGGTGAGTACTGAGGGAGTGCAGCACTGTCAGAGGGTCAGTATTGAGGGAGTGCTGTACTGTCAGACGGTGATTACTGAGGGGGTGCTGCACTGTCAGACGGTGAGCATTGAGGGAGTGCTGCACTGTCAGATGGTGAGTACTGAGGGGGTGCTGCACTGTCAGAGGGTGAGTACTGAGGGAGTGCTGCGCTGTCAGAGGGTGAGCACTGAGGGGGTGCTGCGCTGTCAGAGGGTGAGTACTGAGGGAGAGCTGAGCTGTCAGAGGGTGAGTACTGAGGGAGTGCTGCACTGTCAGAGGGTAAGTACTGAGGGAGTGCTGCACTGTCAGAGGGTCAGTACTGAGGGAGTGCTGCACTGTCAGAGGGTCAGTACTGAGGGTGTGCTGCACTGTCAGAGGGTCAGTACTGAGGGAGTGCTGCATTGTCAGAGAGTCAGTACTGAGGGAGTGCTGCACTGTCAGAGGGTCAGTACTGAGGGAGTGCTGCATTGTCAGAGAGTCAGTATTGAGGGAGTGCTGCACTGTCAGAGGGTCAGTACTGAGGGAGTGCTGCACTGTCAGAGGGTCAGTAGTGAGGGAGTGCAGCACTGTCAGAGGGTCTATATTGAGGGAGTGCTGCACTGTCAGAGGGTGAGTACTGAAGGAGTGCTGCACTGTCGGAGAGTGACTACTGAGAGAGTGCTGCACTGTCAGAGGGTCAGTACTGAGGGAGTGCTGCACTGTCAGACGGTGAGTACTGAGGGAGTGCTGCACTGTCAGAGGGTGAGTAATGAGGGAGTGCTGCGCTGTCAGAGGGTGAGTACTGAGGGAGCGCTGCGCTGTCAGAGAGTGAGTACTGAGGGAGTGCTGCGCTGTCAGAGGGTCAGTACTGAGGGGGTGCTGCACTGTCAGAGGGTGAGTACTGAGGGAGTGCTGCACTGTCAGAGGGTGAGTACTGAGGGGGTGCTGCACTGTCAGAGGGTGAGTACTGAGGGAGTGCTGCACTGTCAGAGGGTGAGTACTGAGGGAGTGCTGCACTGTCAGAGGGTGAGTACTGAGGGGGTGCTGCACTGTCAGAGGGTCAGTATTGAGGGAATGCTGCACTGTCAGAGGGTCAGTACTGAGGGAGTGCTGCACTGTCAGACGGTGAGTACTGAGGGAGTGCTGCACTGTCAGAGGGTGAGTAATGAGGGAGTGCTGCGCTGTCAGAGGGTGAGTACTGAGGGAGCGCTGCGCTGTCAGAGAGTGAGTACTGAGGGAGTGCTGCGCTGTCAGAGGGTCAGTACTGAGGGGGTGCTGCACTGTCAGAGGGTGAGTACTGAGGGAGTGCTGCACTGTCAGAGGGTGAGTACTGAGGGGGTGCTGCACTGTCAGAGGGTGAGTACTGAGGGAGTGCTGCACTGTCAGAGGGTGAGTACTGAGGGAGTGCTGCACTGTCAGAGGGTGAGTACTGAGGGGGTGCTGCACTGTCAGAGGGTCAGTATTGAGGGAATGCTGCACTGTCAGAGGGTCAGTACTGAGGGAGTGCTGCACTGTCAGAGGGTCAGTACTGAGGGAGTGCTGCACTGTCAGAGGGTCAGTACTGAGGGAGTGCTGCACTGTCAGAGGGTGAGTACTGAGGGAGTGCTGCACTGTCAGAGGGTCAGTACTGAGGGAGTGCTGCACTGTCAGAGGGTGAGTACTGAGGGAGTGCTGCACTGTCAGAGGGCCCTGCAGAGGAGAGAGATCCAAATCTGTTTCTTATGTCGTTGCTTCTCTTGTAGGGTAGGGAATGTCTGAGCGCAAACCTGGATTAGATCCAGTCCAAGAAAGCTGATTAATCTGAAGTTCTGCCCGGGATTTAGCCTTATTTCTCACTGCAATGCCTGGCCTGCTTAAAACTCCTGGACCTGGAAGGCTGGAAATGATTTGGGAAGAGCATCCGCCAGTGGTTTAGGAGCCAGAGCAGGGAGCAGGAGGGTGGAGTTAAATCAGGACAAGGTTGGGAATGGGGAGAGCAATAATGTGAGGTACAAGGAAACAGGGAATCCTTGCCTGGAGTTTGGGGTTTTGTGTGAGGCTCCTGAAATTTTTTTAGGTCTGGAATCTTACTTTTGCTTTCTGGGCCTTGCCAGGGATAACTCCTCAGGCTGTCAACACCCTCAGGCCCTGTGATTTTTGGAAAAACTTGTTCAAAAGGTTTGAGTCAAAAATTTAAAAATCGGAGCTTCCAAAGTGTTTAAGTTCCTCGTCAGAATCATGAACATCGACAAACGCAATCCAACAAATCGAGCAACTTGATTGGGAACCACAAATGGAGGCAACATTGGAATAATTCTGTGCTTTGAATTAGAAAGAATGAATTGTGGGTTACTTACCCGTCAATCCTGATTTAAGGCTTTGTCAATCTCTCCTTTGCCCCCACCTATCGCTGGCCTTCTACCCAGCTTCATCTGCTCCACCCCCTTAAACAGAATATATTTCACCACATTTCTACTTCCCATTAGCTCTGAAGGAGAGTCATACGGACTCGAAACGTTAACTCTGTCTTTCTCTCCAGACCTTGCAGCATTTTTTGTTTTAGTTTCTGAATGAAAGCTGGCTCATTAACTGTGGGGTTTATCCACAGACCTCATTCACCTAAAATGGACCATTTTGGGGGCATTCCAGAAATATTAATCAGCTTAAAGATAACAGGATGGCATCACAGATCTACCAACTCCCAGATTGTCTAACAATGCCCAAGACCAGGAACGATACAAAAGCCTCATACAAGACCCTTCAAGAAGTGTGCCACATAACCTGGGCTAAAGTCCTGTCGGAGGGTCGGTACTGAGGGAGTGCCGCACTGTCGGAGGGTCGGTACTGAGGGAGCGCCGCACTGTCAGAAGGTCGGTACTGAGGGAGTGCCGCACTGTCGGAAGGTCGGTACTGAGGGAGTGCCGCACTGTCAGAGGGTCAGTACTGAGGGAGTGCCGCACTGTCGGAGGGTCAGTACTGAGGGAGTGCCACACTGTCAGAAGGTCGGTACTGAGGGAGTGCCGCACTGTCGGAGGGTCGGTACTGAGGGAGTGCTGCACTATTGGAGGGTCGGTACTGAGGGAGTGCCGCACTGTCGGAGGGTCAGTACTGAGGGAGTGCCGCACTGTCGGAGGGTCAGTACTGAGGGAGTGCCGCACTGTCGGAGGGTCAGTACTGAGGGAGTGCCGCACTGTCGGAGGGTCAGTACTGAGGGAGTGCAGCACTGTCGGAATGTCAGTACTGAGGGAGTGCCGCACTGTCGGAAGGTCGGTACTGAGGGAGTGCTGCACTGTCAGAGGGTCAGTGCTGAGGGAGCACTGCACTGTCAGAGGGTCAGTACTGAGGGAGCGCCGCACTGTCGGAGGGTCAGTACTGAGGGAGTGCCGCACTGTCAGAGGGTCAGTACTGAGGGAGTGCTGCACTGTCGGAAGGGTCAGCAAATCTGTTTGAAACTCACCCATGTTCACAGCCAATCTCAGCTGAAAGTTCACAGACTGAAACATAGCTCTGAACCCAGTTAGACCTCCTGTAATATGACTGGGTAGAAATCTGTCGGGTTCACTAAGTCGCTCACCCATCCTTAACAGTCAGGCATTGGCATTCTGATAACACGAGAGAAGCTGCAGTTTTCAAACAGGAAAAGAACAAATTATTTCGATAGACCCTTGACAGTATCTTGGTAAAGGTGTTTCACCTGCACAGAGTCGTTTTCAAGTCCATTCATTGTTGTTATGAGGTGCATGTAGGATAGTGGACATTTGGGAGTAAATTAAAGGTTGGAATGTGATCTAATGTTCAAGTTGTTTATATTGTACAGTTATAGGTGTCAGGGAGACAGTTACAAACTTAACTAAATTTCCACCTTTGGGGGGACCAGAGCTCAGCGTCATAAATATAAGATAGTCACCAATAAATCAAACAGGGGATTCAGGAGAAACGTCTTTACCCAGAGAGCAGGTGAGAGTGTGGAACTCGCTCCCACAGGGAGTGGACAAAGGGAATAATGTGGATAGATTTAAGGGGAAGCTGAATAAACACACGAGATAAATAGATGGACCAAGTGGCTGTACTCTCAATGGTATCGCATTCAGAAGTGGGAAGTAGCTTCTCCTTAATTTACTCTTGTCCGAAAGTACCCAGTCCCTTGATTCAGGTTCTAGAAGGTTTCCATATAAACTCACCCACCCGTTCCCTGAATAGATTCAAATACTGGGATCACTTCCAAGGTTTAAAAGGCAAGATATGCTTTAGGGAAAAAAAAAACAAGAGTGTCAAACATATCTTTCCACAGTGAACTTCCTGAGCATTCATTCCAGTTCAGAAGACATTCTTCTCCCCGAGCGCAGCCTGCCCGGGTGGCAGAGAGTGATAGGCCGACAGGAAAACGACATGTGACTGAAGTATGAGGGCCTAGCCCCTTAGATCCAGCCAGACGGTGAAAAACAGAACAGACCTGCATTTCTATAGCGCCTGTCCCACATCGAGATGTCCCAAAGACCTTCACGGACAATTCATTACTTTTTGAAGTGTAGTCACTGTTGAAATGCAATAAACACGGCAGCCAATTTGTGCACAGCAAGCTCCCACAAAAGACAATCTGATCATGACAAGATAATCTGTTTTAGTGATGTTGATTGAAGGATAAATATTGACCAGCACACGGAGGAGAACTCACCTGCTCTTCTAAATAGCATCACAGGATCTTTACATCCACCTGCTAGGTAGACAGAGCCAGTTTATTGTCTCATCCCAAGAGTGGCACCTCTGACAGTGCCACTCTCTCTCAGTACTGACCCTCCAACAGTGCAGCACTCCCTCGGTACTGACCCTCCGACAGTGCAGCACTCCCTCATTAATGACCCTCTACAGTACAGCACTCCCTCATTAATGACCCTCCAACAGTGCAACACTCTCTCAGTACTGACCCTCCAACAGTGCAGCACTCCCTCAGTACTGACCCTCCAACAGTGCAGCACTCCCTCGGTACTGACCCTCCGACAGTGCAGCACTCCCTCATTAATGACCCTCTACAGTACAGCACTCCCTCATTAATGACCCTCCAACAGTGCAACACTCTCTCAGTACTGACCCTCCAACAGTGCAGCACTCCCTCATTAATGACCCTCCAACAGTGCAGCACTCCCTCATTAATGACCCTCTGACAGTGCAGCACTCCCTCATTAATGACCCTCCGACAGTGCAGCACTCCTTCAGTGCTGACCCTCCAACAGTGTTGCACTCCCTCAGCACTGACCCTCTGACGATGCAGCACTCCCTCAGTACTGTATCAGGAATCTCAGTTCTCCTTTTGTGCTCATTTCATGAGGGTGAGCCCTGAACTCTTCTACTTAACACCAAGACGGTTTCCAACATCATCAAGCTGAGCCTCCACTATGGGAGCCATCGCGGGGCGAACATAGGGAACTGACCTCGATTGCTGATTTGCTGTCCGCTGTTGATGTGTGCTCCTTCAGGCATGGTGAGTCACTCACAACTGAGGGAACCTGAAAGGGAATGAAAAGAACATTCTATCAACAACATCTTCACTCAATCCTACCAGCAGATTCTTTTATGTGGAATTTTCAAGGTTGGGGGGGGAGCTGGTTTTGTGCAGGAATTAAGCAATGTCAGTGATTGGAAAAGGAAGACACTTTCCTTTCCCCCCATAGGGCAAGTCACCCTCTCCCTCTCCAAAATATATCCGTAAATGAAGAAAAAAATCTTCAAAAAAGATTCCACTTTCGAATGAGACCTTGAGTTGAGGAGCCGTACGCTCCCTCAGATCCATGTAAAAAATCCCACGGCCACTAGTTCACAAAGAAACAAGGAATAGCTGCAGGAGCAGACCATTCAGCCCATCCAAGGCTGCTCCACCACTCAATATGATCCTGGCTGATCTACCTCAACTCCACTTTCCCGCCCACTCCTCATATCCCTTAATCCCTGAGACCCCAAAAATCTGTCTGTCCCAGCCTTAAACGTGATCAACGATGGAGCATCCACAACCCTCTGGGGTAGAGAATTCCAAAGATTCACAACCCTTCTGAGTGAAGAAATTTCCCCTCATCTCAGTCCTAAATGATCGGCCCCTCATCCTGAGGCTGTGCCCCCCGGCTCCGTGTTTTAGATTCCCTGACCAGTGGAATCGATCTCGCAGCATCTACCCGATCAAACTCCTTCAGAATTTTGTGGTTTCAATAAGATCGCCCCTCATTCTTCTAAACTCCAGAGAATCTAAAACAAAAACAGAATTACCTGGAAAAACTCAGCAGGTCTGGCAGCGTCGGCGGAGAAGAAAAGAGTTGACGTTTCGAGTCCTCATGACCCTTCGACAGAACTGCTAAGCCCAATTTACTCATCATAGGACCAGCCCCATCATCCCAGGGACCTATTTAGTGATCCTTCACTGTACTGCCTCTAATGTAAGTATATCCTTCCTTACATGTAGAGACCAAAACTTCACACAGTATTCCAGATGTGGTCTCGCCAAAACCCTGTACAACTCTAGCAAGGCTTCTTTACTCTTGTTCTCCAATCCCCTGCAATAAAGGTCAACATGCCATTTGCCTTCCAAATTTCTTGCTGCACCTGCATGCTAACTTTCTGTGATCCCTGTGCAAGTACACCCAAAAATCGCTTTGAGCAGCACTTACAGTTTTCTCACCTTTTAAAAAAATATTCTGCTTTTCTATTCTTGTAGCCAAAGTGACTAACTTTGCCCTTCCCCCCCATTATACTCCATCTGCTATTTCAAAGCAGAGCAGGAACATTCTCCTTGGTGTCCTGGCCAATATTTATCCCTCAATCAGCACCACTAAAAGCATATTATCTGCTCATCATCACTGTTGTTTGTGGGATCTTGCTGTGCGCAAATTGGCTGCCGTGTACCCTACATTACAAAGTGTGGCTTCCCTTCAAAAAGAACTTCAGCGGCTGGCAAGTGCTTTGGGGATGTCCGAGGTTATGAAAGGCACCATGGGAATGAAAGTTCTTTCCCTTATATCAAAACATCTGGGTTTACTGGGTATAATCCTGTTCCTTAAAGTTCCCGGGTTTAGCATCACTCGAACAGGATTTGAAACTGAGCAAATTGCATTGATGAGGTGTATGCACTGCCAGTGACATCTCATGAGGCTGGGCTGGATTTCAACCAACAGGTATTGGGACCCGATGATCATTCAGCCATGGTCATGTTACAGGAATCTGGTCAGTCATCACCTACCCACCCAGCGCCCCCTCCATCATGTACAGTCACACAGTAACACCCCTACCCTGTCATACACAGTTTGTTGTGCCATTATAGCAAGAATTAAATGCATTGAACCAAATATTAGCAACTAAAACATCCATTATTCTAATGAAAGTTAAGGTTGAAGTCAACTAATTCATCAACATTTGTAAAGCATCGTTTCAAACACTAAAGGCTGGATTTTCAAATGCCAGTCGGTGTGGGGCTGGTTTAAAAGTCCTTTTCCCAAGATGGTGGTGGGGGGTGAGGGGGGTGGTCACCGGATTCGGAGGCTCGGCACGCCAGGGGGTGGGGGTGGGTGTGGGAGAGGAGGGGAGACGGGCGAATGGGAGACTCTCACCAACAGTTAGCCGCTCCTTCGGGAGTTTGTTCAGGGGTCTGTCCGGAACAGAAAGGGTCCACGTCTCCGCGTTTGTCAAGACCCTTCTATTCTCAGCTGTCAGGAAAAGCTGAATGTTCCTGCACACCTTGGCAACCTCAAACCAAACTTGTCTCTTCAGCTGAATGGCCTCTAAGAACGGAGCTGAACCGAGTGGGAAGGATAAATAAATGAATTCAGAGGCCCCCACAGGTCCTCCTGGCCTCCAGCCTTTCTGCTGATCAGTGCCTGTGGTGCAGTGGTTTCTAGCCAAACCCAAACCTGATCACAAACGCACAGTCGGAGCCAAGAACATCTGCATTTAACTGGACCAGGAGCTCTGAAGGTCAAAGTTCATCCTGGGGACCAATTCCTCACTTGGGTTTGTGGAGCAGATACGTCAGTGATTTCTATAGAGACCTTGTGTGTGATAATTGAGAACCAGAAAGGGGGATGTGGGGTGTAGAGACGGAGGGAGAGAGGGGCCAGAGATGGAGGGAGAGAGGGGCCAGAGACGGAGGGAGAGAGGGCCAGAGATGGAGGGAGAGAGGGGCCAGAGACGGAGGGAGAGAGGGCCAGAGACGGAGGGAGAGAGGGGCAGAGACGGAGGGAGAGAGGGCCAGAGACGGAGGGAGAGAGAGAAAGAGGAAGAAAGTTAAAGAGAAACAAGAGAGAGGAGATAGAGAGAAAGATTGAGAGAAAGAGAGACTGAAATAGAGAGAAACTGAACACAGGGACAAGAAGGAGAGGAAGTCCAGCCCGCCATTCCAGTTTCCTCGTCACTCAGATCTACAGCTCCTGATTCTAACCTTGAGCAAGCACAAAATGGATTAACACAAACATTGGAAAGAACGGCACTGGTCCTGATGCGTCCGGGACAAGATCTGAATGAGACGTGTTCAGTATGTTACAGGCCCTTCGATCAGCGTCATCATTGACACAGAGTCATCGACAAAACAGAAAACACAAAGAGAAACCGATTTCCAAAATTTATCTAATTTCTACTGAATGAGTTTTGGAGCAAACTCCTTCTAATGGTTACTTTCTGTTCCCCCCTTAACAGCTCAATCTATTTAATTAGTATTTAACTTGAGAATAGACACTTTCTTTCTTACCATAGAACCTCAGCTGGGTCACAATTACTCTAAACCATATCCAATTTCCTCACTATTAGTGTTAGTGATTTATTGTTCTACAGAGTGGTCAAAAGGAACACAGAACACTAATTGGTAAACACGGGCAGTGATCTGTGACCCATCCCGGCACAACTTCACCCACTGAAAGGCAGGCATTAACTGTGCTTCAATGGACAGTGTGGAGGGAGTGCTGCACTGCCAGAGGGTCAGGACGGAAGGGAGTGCTGCACACTCAGGGTCAGGACTGAGGGAGTGCTGCACTGTCAGAGGGTCAGGACTGAGGGAGTGCTGCACTGTCAGAGGATCAGGACTGAGGGAGTGCTGCACTGTCAGAGGGTCAGTACTGAGGGAGTGCTGCACTGTCAGAGGGTCAGTACTGAGGGAATGCTGCACTGTCAGAGGGTCAGTACTGACGGAGTGCTGCACTGTCAGAGGGTCAGTACTGAGGGAGTGCTGCACTGTCAGAGGGTCAGTACTGAGGGAGTGCTGCACTGTCAGAGGGTCAGTACTGAGGGAGTGCTGCACTGTCAGAGGGTCAGTACTGAGGGAGTGCTGCACTGTCAGAGGGTCAGTACTGAGTGAGTGCTGCACTGTCAGAGGGTCAGTACTGACGGAGTGCTGCACTGTCAGAGGGTCAGTACTGAGGGAGTGCTGCACTGTCAGAGGGTCAGTACTGAGGGAGTGCTGCACTGTCAGAGGGTCAATACTGAGGGAGTGCTGCACTGTCAGAGGGTCGGTACTGAGGGAGTGCTGCACTGTCAGAGGGTCAGGACTGAGGGAGTGCTGCACTGTCAGAGGGTCAGGACTGAGGGAGTGCTGCACTGTCAGAGGGTCAGTACTGAGGGAGGGCTGCACTGTCAGGGTCAGTACTGAGGGAGTGCTGCACTGTCAGGGTCAGTACTGAGGGAGTGCTGCACTGTCAGAGGGTCAGTATTGAGGGAGTGCTTCACTGTCAGAGGGTAGTATTGAGGGAGTGCTGCACTGTCAGAGTGTCAGCACTGAGGGAGTGCTGCACTGTCGGAGGGTCAGTACTGAGGGAGTGCTGCACTGTCAGAGGGTCAGTACTGAGGGAGTGCTGCACTGCCTGAGGGTCAGTACTGAGGGAGTGCTGCTCTGTCAGAGGGTCGGTACTGAGGGAGTGCTGCATTGTTGGAGTGTCAGGACTGAGGGAGTGTTGCACTGCCTGAGGGTCAGGACTGAGGGAGTGCTGCACTGTCGGAGGGTCAGTACTGAGGGAGTGTTGCACTGTCTGAGGGTCAGGACTGAGGGAGTGCTGCACTGTTGGAGGGTCGGTACTGAGGGAGTGCGGCACTGTCGGAGGGGCAGTACTGAGGGAGTGCTGCACTGTCAGAGGGTCAGGTCTGAGGGAGTGCTGCACCGTCGGAGGGTCAGTACTGAGGGAATGCTGCACTGTCGGAGTGTCAGGACTGAGGGAGTGTTGCACTGTCTGAGGATCAGTACTGAGGGAGTGCTGCACTGTCAGAGATCCTGTCTTTCAGATGAGATGTTAAACTGAAGCCCTGGCTGCCCTCTCAGACAGCTGACGCTATTTTGAAGAAGATCGAGGGGCTTGTCTCCAGAGTGCTGTGGTGCTCAGTATCCCCCAACCTACCACACTCAGATGGGTTGTCTGACCTTGTCACACGGAGGGAGTTTGCTGTGTGAAAATTGGTTCCTGTGTTTCCTACATTATAGCAGTAACTACACTCCACTGGTTGCAAAGCACTTTGGGTCATCCTGAGTCTGTGAAAGGCGCTATAGAAATGCAAGTCTTTCCTGATGGGAGAAATCCAGATTGTGGGGTGTTGCCCTGAAATTACCGTTCAGTCGGTTAGAAGCTGCGAGCGCCATTCAGTGAGTTTAGCCTCACAGACGCAGAGGAGGCCATTGATCCCACCCAGCCTGCTCTGACCAATTAGATCACGGCTGATTTTCTACATTAGCATCACTTTCCTGTCCCATCCCCTGATTTTCCTGATTATCCAAAAAGCACTCTCTGTCTTGAATATATTCATCAGCCGAATAGCTACAGCCTTCTGCACCAACCAAAACAACAACTTGCATTTATATAGCACCAGAGAGAGAAAAAAGAAAAAAAAGAAAGGAGAGAGAGAGAGAAAAGAGAGAGAAAAAGAGAGAGAAAAAGACAGAGAGAGAGAGAGAAAAAGGAGAGAGAAAAGAGGGGAAAAGGAGAGAGAAAAGAGGAAGAGAAGAGAGAGAGGGGAAAAGAGAGAGAGAGAGAAAGAGAGAGAGAGAAAAAGAGCGAGAAAAAAAGAGAAAAAGAGAGAAAGAGAGAGAAAGAAAGAGAAAGAGAAAGAGAAAAAGAGAGAGAGAGAAAAAGAGAGAGAAAGAGAAAGAGAGAGAGAGAAAAAGAGAGAGAAAGAAAGAGAGAGAAAGAAATAGAAAAAGAGAGAGAGAGAGAAAGAGAGAGAAAGAAAGAAAGAGAAAGAGAAAGAGAGAGAGAGAGATGGTCAGGGAGTGAATTCTAGGTTTGACTGGCTCGCTGGGGAATCCTGCTGTGGTTGGTCCGGAAAATCCCAGGTGCTGTTTCTCCCTTAGACTGAGTGTTTGTTTTTATATTTTAAAATGTTTTGGGTTTTCTTTGAGTGCGCATCAAGCTGAGTGATGTTGGTGTCGGGAAATGTAACTCTCCATGTCAGATACGGCACAGACAGATGTGGAGCTCTCTCTACCCCACCTCGACAACGTTCTTGATCCAACAGCCTTAACCTGACGTTCCGTCATTTCCAACACCAGCCGTGATTTAGCCTCTCGATTGCCAAACAGGGGACACTTGGTCCTGTCCCCACTCAGAACAGGACTGACTCCAGGGCCAAACCTATTTCACATTGGACCCTCCCAGTCATAAAGACACTTTCAACCCCTCAGCACAAGCTAAATTTGGGCACAGATCCCCGAGGTGAAATCCCTCAAAGAGTACATTTCTCGAATATACTACTTACTTGAAAAGACAATGGCATGGAGAGAACTTTAAACCCAAAACTCAACATTCAAGGAACTTGACCCCATCCAGGACAAAGCAGCCCCGCTTGATTGGCACCCCTTCCACAAACATTCACTCCCTCCACCACTGTAGCAGCAGTGTGTGTACCATCTACAAGATGCACTGCAGAAACTCACCAAGGCTCCTTCGACAGCAGCTTCCAAACCCATGACCACTACCATCCAGAAGGACAAGGGCAGCAGATAGATGGGAACACCACCAGCTAGAAGTTTCCCTCCAAGTCACTCACCATCCTGACTTGGAAATATATCGGCCGTTCCTTCACTGTCGCCGGGTCAAAATCCTGGAACTCCCTCCCTAACAGCACAGTGGGTGTACCTACACCACAGGGACTGCAGCGGTTCAAGAAGGCAGCTCACCCCCACCTTCTCAAGGGGCATTTAGGGATGGGCAACAAATGCTGGCCCAACCAGTGAAGCCCACATCTTGTGAAAAAATAATAAAAGCACCTCACACCCTGATGCCAGTTTTAAATCCATAACTACCTACTGCAGCATTCATTGAGAAAATACAAATCCATGTTCAGCTGACAGCCCTCATGTTTCACATTCATCCACATCTGCCAGTCTAACAGTAATTCTCAGCAGGATTCTGAGTGGAGTTTCCATAAGGGAATTTTTATTACTGTTCTCAGAACTTGGCCTGCCTGAAAATTGCCCGAATATCTGCGACTCAGTGTCTCTCTCTCTCTGGTGAAGGCCCCACTCGATCCAGATGGGATCTCTCACTCACTTGGAATTTCTGGTGAAAGGAATCCAGTTCGAGTAGCCTTACTGACGGTATCTTACCCGGTTCCCTCTGGGTGAATCGGCAACTGTGGGTTCACGTGAAACAAAGGGTGTTTTTTTTTAATTCTTATTCATCAGGTTTATTGGCCGTTTCCCTGACCGGAGACTCCAATCCACGGGGCTGACAGTCACAGGGTAAGGGGTTGGCCATTTTGGACTGAGATGAGGAGAAATTTCCTCACTCGGAGGGTTGTGAATCTTTGGAGTTCCCTACCTACCCCAGGGGGCTCAGGATGTTGTTAAATTATTCTTTCATTGGGGGGGGGGGGTCACTGGCAAGGCCAGCGCTCATTGCCCGACCCTAAGTGCCCTTGGCCATTTCAGGGGAGAGTTAGGAGTCAACCACTTTGCTCTGGGTCTGGAGTCACATGCAGGCCAGACCGGGTAAGGACAGCAGATTTCCTTCAGGACATTAGTGAACCTGATGGCTTTTTACAATAATCTATGATAGTTTCGTGGTCACTATTGCTGAGAATAGCTTTCTATTCCAGATTTATTGATTGAATTTAAATTCCAGCAGTTGCCGTGGTGGGATTTGAACCCATGTCTCCATGCTTGAGACTCTGGATTGCCAGTCCAGCATCATTACCACAATCGCACCGTCTAAAGGAATAAAGGGATATGAGGATTGGGCAGGAAGGGGAGTTGAATTGGATCAGTCATTATCTTATTGAATTGTGGAGAAGGCTCGAGGGGCTGAATGGCCTCCTCCAGCTCCAATTTCTTATGTTGTCAGGAGTAGTGTCCTCTTACAGAGGATATATCACCCAGTTTCCCTCCCTCTGTTCCCACCTAAGGCAGCCCCCCCTTTCATCTTCTGAATCTTTCAGCTCCTGTCCTACAGCTTCGAGCTCCCTGTTTAAGTGGTTGAGCTGATGTTTGGGTTCCTTAGCCACGGACCAGAATCGTTTCACAGATTCACAGGCTGCACATTCCCTGTGAATTACCTCCTGATTCAAGTCTTAAATTTTCCTATTGCTAGCCCGTGGAAAAGAGGCCATTCAACCCCTCGAGAATCTCCTGTCATTCAGTTAGACCACGCCTATTGCAGTTTAACTTAAGCAGTTGCATTAAGTTTATTGCACAGAAAGAGGCCATTCAGCCCAACTGTTCCATGTTAGTGCTTATCCTCCACACCACGCTCCTCCTCCCACTCTATCAGCATACCCTTCTATTCCTTTCCCTCTCTCTGCTTATCCAGCTTCTTCTTAAATGTATTAAACTGTTCACCTCAACCACTCTCTGCAAGTTCCACATTGTCACCAGTGACCTAGTGTTACATTTCTGCGCTATTCAGGGCCGATCAGATGCACTTTTGCTCGCACCCACAGTGACAGGCCAACTTTCTCCCAATCTTTCTTCATAATTAAGTCCTCAGGCACGATCAGACTCATCTCTCCTGCATTTAGCAGTTTGGTTTTGAAGTTGACGAAGGCCATGTGTGTTGAGGGCTGAGGGACTATGTTTTACTGATACAGTTCTGCGCATAATATATAAAAATAATATACAGGATGTGATTTACATTCCTTTTAAATTTTCGAAAAGAGATATTTCTGGAATGTTAAGGCCTTTCAACCCCATGCGAGACCATCTAAAGACACCCAACACTTAAGCCACAAGTAAGCTAATGACACACTTTTACTGCGAATCTGGCTTTGAACGAGATTGACAAACATTTGCACACTCAAAAGACCAGGAAAATCCTTCCCGAGCACCAACCCCACCACCTTGCCCCAGTCACCATCCGGCTGGTTCTCTAAAGAATCCAATCTCCTAGCAACATGTCCCAGCCGTGTATCACCCTCTGTACGCTCAGTGGGCGCTCCTAGGAGTTGTGATTCAGTGGGTATCTCATACTTCAGCGTGGTAGTGTCAGAGACGCCAGCTTAATCTGAGGTGCCACCTCGGATGTAAAATATTGCCCAGAACAACGGGGGTGGGGGGAGGAGAAAGGAGATTTATCCCTGGTCCTGAGCAATATCCAAATAACAGAATCTTTCACAGTCAGTTCACGTGAGTGGTGATCTCAGCTCCCGCCCAAATAACAGAGGCACTGTCGCCTCCTCTCCAATACTTTTGTGACCCAATTTTTGGGCAGGTTTGTAGGCTGCTCATTAATCCTGTCTGAAACCCACCCCCAGTGTAGGATCCTGCTCCCTTTTCTACCAGATTGGAATCGGCCCACAGCCACAGATCTTAAAGGCCCCACCCCCACAGAAAAAAAATAGACTTCAACACTGGGGAGGGTGGGGGGGTGGAATAATAGGAAATTCCTCCCTAAACCTCCTTCCCACATTCCCCGCCTCCCCCACTCCAGGCTTGGCGAGCTGCCCGCTAGCACACAATGAGAGCTGGGCACCTCGCCAACATATTCCAACCAGGCCCAAACCCACCACCAGTTTGACCCACCTGCTGAAGGGATCGGGCAGGCCCTGTAAATCCATTACTGATTTCATGCCCGAACCCCCTACCCAGCCACTCCCCATACCTCCCCCCCCAACCGCCCCAGCTCTCCTCCGAAAGACTCCACCTCCAGTCCAAAACAGGAACTAGCCCAAACTATCAGCCGGGACTGCTCACTGGCAACTTTCTGACTCAGAGGGGAGATTTTTACTTACTGAACCACAGCTGGCATTAGATGGAGAGTAACTTTTGCCTTTTTAAGCGTGTTCTTCATGATTCAGGATGTCCCAAGATACTTTGCGGCAAATGGAGCCAAATCTGGCAGCCATTTTGTATCCACAAAGAGCACTGAGAATCGCGGCCAGTCTATTTGTCGGGTGGCGTCGGTTATGGATGAATGTTGGCCAGGACGCCGGGGGAAAATCCTCCTGCTCCTCATCAATAAGATACTGTGAGGTCTCGAACATCTGCCTGAACCAGGAGGTAAGGCCTCGTTTTAGGGGATTCTCATTGTAACCATGTCCAACTGCCCCGACTACCCGGCAACAAGCAGAGTCAAGTTGAACCAGGCGTCTGTCCTCCAGCTGCATCCTATCTGGATGCTTGATAGACAAATAAAAGATAAAAGGAATGTTTTAAAAAAAAAACCCTGTCGGCAAATGGCCAGGATCGCCTTGTAGCTAAAACTTGGCATCTCTGCCATGTATCTGCTGCTGAATTGTTTCAAAACAAATAAATGTCTGTGGTTAAGTGAGCTCATTCCTTACACTGATGCCAGAAGAAGAGGGGAGGGTTTGCTGGTTCCCTCAATCCCAGGCCCTGGTTGCCCGTGAACTTGGCATAAATTTTCACCTGTTTTAGCAGCAAGCACATTCCTTGTTTTTCATTTCTCCGCTGGTCACAGTTTGCTGGGCCGGTGACCTGAATCCAAACCAAATGACAACCCGAATTCAGTTCTAAGCGAATTAAGCTACAGCCGGTCTCCGCGAAAGTGAAGCTATCAGATGTGTGGTCACATCTGGTTCACTAATGCCATTTACTGCCCTCCTTACCTGGTCTGGCCTACGTGTGACTTCATGTTAATCATGGTTGACTCTAGCTGCCCTCAAAGGCTAACATCACTTTGGGAGCATCTTCTATTCTTGGTCTTTCATGGGATGTGGACATCTCTGGCAAGGCCAGCGTTTGTTGCCCATCCCTAATTGCCCTTAGACTGAGAGTATTTTGCTCAGCCATTTCAGAGGGTAGCTAAGAGTCAACCACATTGCTGTGGGTCTGGAGTCACATGTAGGCCAGACCAGGTAAGGATGGCAGATTTCCTTCCCTAAAGGACATTCGTGAACCAGGTGGGGTTCCATTACTGTGTCTAGCTTTTCAATTCCAGATTATTAATTGAGTTTAAATTGTACCAGATGCCATGGTGGGATTTGAACCCATGTCCCCAGAGCATTAGCCTGGGCCTCTGGATTACTAGCCCAGAGACATTATCACTATGCCACCACCTCCCCTGGACAACAAACGAGGTTCGATTAAAATTTAAAATAAAGGTGTCCGTGTTGTTTTGACATACCGATGAATTTTCTCCTGGATTTTGCTAAACAGTGGGAGATTAATCTTTAATTCAGGGAGACTCCAGGGCAACTCTGGGGGTGGGCTGCTAACCCTCTTGTGTGGGCATTACACGGAGATAGGATGGAGGTCTCAAACAGCACTCACTGTCGGAACCCACTCTTCAAGATTGACCATGAGGGAGAGGGTGTTCACAGACTCTGGCGTAGGCCAGGAGGGATCTGCAAGGGACAATAGCAAAGTCTTCAAAAAACAAATTCAGCAAATCTCATTTAATAGAATGTAATAAATTACATTTTTCTTGTGTGTGGGTATGTTTGACTGTCCCCTGCTGTTTAATTTACAGCTTGAGAAACTTACATGTGTTCTATATGGAACAGTAAACGGGAAAATGACAGGAAATGTTCCCTTACCCATTACGCAGGATATAATGTTACACTAAAGAATTTGGTGATAAATTTTTCCTGCTGGAACAAGTATCTTTTATCTCAAAACTAGTTCCCTTTCTCATTACTAGTCCCTTTGTGGAATTCCAGCAGCTATATATTACCATCAGGTAGATACTGGATAGCAAGATAGCAGGAGACTGGGACAGTTTGGGGGAAGAGGCTGAGAGGAGATTTTATAAACTGATGTACAATAGTTAAGGGATTTGAAAAGGTAAGAATTAAATGAAGTTGTGAGGGAAGGGGATGGAATGGAAGATCAAGCTTATTGAAAGGTAAAATATACACAAAAATCTTCTTCAACACATGGAATACACGTCCAGGAAGAACAAGTGGAACTCATTAGAGTCATAGAGACATTATAGCACAGAAGGAGGCCCTTCAGCCCATCAAGGCCATACTGGAGTCTCTTAGGAGAGAGTTTGATATTGAATGGAAGGACCCTATGAGCTCCTGGGATGGATGAGTTAAGGCAGGTTGATCGGCCCCCCTCATCCTCGATTTTCCTCATGGTCCGGTAGGAGAATGCAAAAGCCTTGGTGGAAACATGACTCTGGCCCGGGTGGGATTGGGAATCAAATATCCCTGGATATGGGCCATTGGAGGAGAGGTAGAGAAGCAGAATGGGAGCAGGAATGAGCATGTTAAATAAACAAAATAAAACACAGAAATTCTGTTCACTGGCACAATCTGAATTATGGGACGTTATCAAATCATAGAATCACAGAGTGCAGAAGCAGGCCATTCAGTCCATGCTGGCTCTTTGGAAGAGCCATCCAATTGGAGCCATTCCCCTGCTCCCCATAGCCCTGCAGATGTTTCCTGGTCAAAAATTTCTCCAATTCCAATTCTGAACGTTACTGTTGAATCTGCTTCAACCGCCCTGTCAGGCAGCACATTTGAGGTCACGACAGCGCCTTGCGTAAAAAAAATTCTCCTTACTGACCCTTTGGTCCTTGAAACAATTACCTTAAATGGACCAGTGAAGAGTGGGAAGGAAAGAATGAGCGTTGTTGGCAGTTTAAAGAGGTTTTCAGTTATAACAGTCATTATAACGGCCGGGAGAAGGGTGAGCCTTAACCAGTCTAAGTTAAGATTGATTGAAATGGGGTAGGTTTCAACCATGACTGTTTCCTCAATTAAGGTGTCGCGTATCTAACATTGATTTCCGAATCTCATGGTTGATGAACTAGGAGCTGGTTGTCTCGGAAAGATAAGGGAGATTCCAAAATAAGTTCTTACTGAATACGCAGAAAGAAAACAGGAGAGTCCGAGATAAAAGGCTGCACTGGAAATTCAGCAGATGAAACAGCGCAGATTAATTGGTTGGGGAAAAAAAAAATCGCAGATCAAATGGCGAGCCAGCAGTGAGAGAGATTTAAATATATCCTCGCTGAGAGTAAAAGGCTTCAGTCAAAAGTGAGATCAGACTGAAGATGACATTTACTAATGCTGAGAAGCAAGATTAGTAAAACCACAAAGTATAAATCAACATGGAGAGAGGTAGTGAGGGATTTTACAAGCACAACAATAGCTTGCATTTATATACCACCTTTAAAGTTGTAAACTGGCATTGGCAACCTCAGCCCCAGCCCACAGGCAACCACAAAGAGTCCCGATCTTGAAGAGATCCCAGTGCAGCGCACCAACAGATGGAGCTGAAATGGCCGATACAGCCGGAGGTGGTTCAGATTTGTTATTTTGGTTTTATTAACCTCAGTGGAACAGGAAGAATCCTGATGATGATGAGGAAGAGGCAGCAGGTGCGTGGGAATACCACCACCTCCAGACCACACACCACCCTGACATGGAAATACATCACCGATCCTTCATCATCACTGGGTCAAAATCCTGGAACCCTCTCCCTAACAACGCCGTGGTGAACCTACACCACACGGACTCCAGCCGTCGACCTCCTCGTTAAGCAACCCCTCAATTTTAAAATTCTCATCTGAGTTTTCAAATCCCTCCCTATCTCTGAAATCTCCTCCAGCCCCACAACCCTCCGAGGTCTCTGCACTGTTTCCAATTCTGGCCTCTTGGGCATCCCCAATTTTAATCACTCCACCACTGGCAGCCACGCCGCAGTTGTCTGAGCTCTAAGCTCTGGAATTCCCTCCCTAAACCTCTCCACCTCACTTCTTCTCCTCACAGCCTAATATCTCCTAATGCGGCTCAGTGTCTAACATTGCTCCATTATGCTCCTGTGTGTACCTTGGGATATTCTATTATGCAAAAGGCGCTATGTAAATGCAAATTGCAGGTGTTTTCAAGATGGCGGCTCTGCACCACCATCTCAAGGGCATTTAGGGATGGGCAATAAATATCGGCCTTGCACCGCAGATGAATAAATAAGAACTCTTGCGCAGGGAACAAACGGACTGGGGGCCGTGGGTTGGGGGAACGGAGAACGCCACAAGCAGATAGCACAGGAAGAAAAGTTAATGGAAGAATATCAAATACTTGAAGGGGAAGCTGGATAAACACGTGAGGGAGAAAGGGATAGAAGGATACGTTGATAGGGTGAGATGGAGTCGGGTGGGAAGAGGCTCATGTGGAGCAGAAACACTAGCACAGAGAAGATGGGCCCAATGGCCTGTTTCTGTAAATTCACTCTATGTTCATCGGAATAAAGCGACGTCAGCAAGTCAAACCCACTGTCCTTTCACGTGCCAGAGATAACAGTTAATATCCTTTACTTTTTAATAATGTCAGACAGTTACCATAGCAACACAACCATTACAAACAGAAAGGAGGCAGCGCGCAGGGACAGCTTCAGGCTCCGGGAAGGTTCACTCGGCTGATTCCTGGGCTGGAGGCGTTTGTCTTATGAGGAAAGGTTGAGCAGGCTGGGCCTTTCCCATTGGAGTTTAGAAGAACGAGGGACGATCCGATTGAAACATAGAAGATTCTGAGGGGGCGGAGGGAGGTTGGGGGCTTGACAGGGTGGATGCTGAGAGGGTGTTTCCCCTCCTTGGGGGGAATCTAGAACCTCGGGGTGGGGGGGGGGTACAGTTTCAGAATAAGGGGTCTCCCGTTCAAGAGGAGGAGGAATTTCTTCTCTCAGAGAGTTGTTAGTCTGTGGAATTCTCTCTCCCAGAGAGCAGTGGAGGTTGGATCATTGAATATATTCAAGGCCGAGTTTGATTTTTGATTGACAAGGGAGTGGAGGGTTATGGTGCGGTGGACAGGGAAGTGGAGTTAAGGCCACAGCCAGGTCAGCCATGGTCTCGTTGAATGCTAGAGAAGGTTTGATGGGCCAAATGGCCACTCCTGGTCGTAATTCTTTTGTTCTTATTCAAAGGGGTTGATTCACTGGCAAAGGCAGCTCTTCAGGAGCCACATCACAGAATATACAGCCCACGGGCCATTCAGCCCAATAGCTGCTGCCCCCGCTGTGCATTTTCTACCATCTTATTTTTCTGCTCTCACGGTGTTTGACATTAAAGCATTGCCAGAGGTCACGTGGCAGCAGCAATGAGACATTCGTGTGGATTTGGTGAGAAACTTTACCCCTGCGATAGAAACCACCCGATCTCCGGTCCCGTCCCCACAAGGAGCGGCCCATTGCCGTGTGGCATCTTCACGCCCGGGTGCCACTGTGAGAATCTACCTTCCCTCCCTCCCCCTTTGGGGCTTTCTCTGTACCTTCAAAAGGGAGGGGGAGCCAAAATCGTCAAGGCAATGGTTTTGCAAACTGACGCACATCTCACAATGAACAGGCGAGTATTTGGCAACAGCAGAAAGAACAGCAGAAAAGGCTTACGAAGTCTCTTCAGCGTACGGCCAAGTTGCTCTGTTTCTGGGAGTGCTGGTGCAGGCTCAGCCTTCAGATCAGGAGTTTTAGTGGCTTTTGAGGTTTGACTGCTCGGAAATCAAAGCAGAAGAGAAATATCTCCATGTGCAACCAACTAATGCTGTGTTGACAATAAAACTGTTTCCCACATTACAACAGTGAGTAAGCTTCAACACTACACCATTGGCTGTAAAGACCCTCTGGATGAGGTCAGGAAACGCGGCAAATTCTTTATTTCTCGTGGCTGAGTTTGGGAATTGGACCAAGGGAGAGGGAGTTCAAGGGAGAGGGAGTTAAACCAAGGTCAGAGGACAAATTAGCGAAAAGTGCATTTAAAACCAATCTTAAACGAGGATGCCTTTGTCCATGAGTGAAGGGTATTTGGAATAGTCAGTTGGCTAGAGAGGGAGTTAAAAGCACCAGGACTGTTATAAAGGGCAAGTAATGCTTCCAAAGAGATGAACTTTGATCATCCAAAGGGCCATATTTCACCTTTGACTTCTCTCATTCTCTTTGGAGAATTGTAACCTTCAAATCAGCTCAAAATATCCTTAAAATCAACTCTTAGAAAAAAATACCCTTAAAATCAGATCGACTGAAGTTATTCCTCCCCCCACATTGTTTAAATTACTCTCTTCCCCTGTTGTCTCCTCCCATATCCATCATTCCCTTTTAGACAAAAGCCAGCAACGCCCCAGGATTGGGTGCCACACTTGTAAACATACCAATTAGGAGCAGGGGGTAGGCCATTCAGCCCCTTGAGCCAGAACGTCTTGCGATAACAATACTGCAAGGTTCCCACGGAGGTTTTTAAACTTTGTCCAGGGTGCTACATAAATGCAAGTCGTTGGGTTCCAGGTGACGTTGACCCCTCCCTTGCTCAGCAGGAACCAGGCTCCGGTTAGTTGCTCCCTTTCTGCCACATCACCCAGAACTGGTGCACAACGCCACTCCCTCAGCCACCCAGACAATCCAGGCTGCAGTGGAAGTTGAAAGGGGGCCTCATATGATGTGTGCACCAGGGCAGTCTGTATTCCCAGCAGTCCTGGCCTTCAGTCTTACCCTCAAGAACAGATTCCTGTTTTCACTAAATGTGCTGAAAACACACATTCCATCTGGAGCTGCTGAAGCACTTGTCAGGATCCCAGCGGATTACATGGCTGATGTGATCATTAAACATTGCTGCTCCAATGCTTGTTCAATTAGTGACCACTTACAAAACAGAAAGAACAGGAATCGATCTCCTTCGCGAACCAGGGCCGAGGTGCACGGGAGGTGGCTTCATGTGAGTTTACCGAGAGCGGGTCAGGTGAGGTCCATCACAAAGAGACAGAAAACAGGTCCAGGGAACTTTAAGAGGGAAAAGGGTCAACTCTCTACCCTCCACAAATCCCAGGTCAATAAGCCTTTGCAGCTAATTTCCAAACATCAGTGAAAGTAGGGCAACAACGTACAAACTGACAATTTGATTTCAAACACCTTAAAACGAATTCTAGAAATCGGAATTAGAGCTCAGAATCCAAGATTGAGAAACAATAGACAGACTTGCATTTATATAGCGTCTTTCCCAATCAGATGTCCAAAAACACCCCTGAAGTATTTTTCTTGAAGTATAGTCACTGTTGTGATGTAGGAAATGCAGCAGCCAATTTGTACTCAGCAAGATCCCGCAAACCTCAAAATGATAATGACCTGATAATCTTACTGTGTTGTTGGTTGAAGGATAAATGTTGGACGGGACACAGGTTAGAACTCCCCTGCTCTTCTCCAAGATAGCTGCCATGGAATCTTTTACATTTGAAAGGGCAGACAGTGCCTCAAATTAAAATTTCACCCAAAAGACAGCACCTCTGACAGTGCAGCAGTCCCTCAGTACGAACATATGTATTAGGAGCAGGAGGAGGCCACTCAGCCCTTCAACCCTGCTCCGCCATTCAATAAGGCCATGGCTGATCTAATGTAACCTCAACCCCACATTCCTGCCTACCCCCGGTAACCTTTCACCCCCTTGTTAATCAAGAATCTATCTAGCTCAGCCTTAAAAATATTCAAAGACTCTGCTTCCACCACCTTTTGAGGAAGAGAGTTCCAAAGACTCACAACCCTCAGAGAAAAAAAATTCTCCTTATCTCTGTCTTAAATGGGCGACCCCTTATTTTTACAGTGACCCCTAGTTCTAGATTCTCCCAGAAGAGGAAACACCCTCTCCACATCCACCCTGTCAAGACCCCTCAGGATCTTAAAGGTTTCAGTCAAGTCGCCTCTTACTCTTCTAAACTCCAGCAGATACAAACCTAACCTATCCCAACCTTTCCTCATTAGATAACACACCCATTCCTGGTATTAGTCTAGTAAACCTTCTCCGAACTGCTTCTAACACATTTACATCCTTCCTTAAATAAGGAGACCAGTGCTGTACACAGTACTCCAGATGTGGTCTCACCTGTGCCCTGTACAACTGAAGCATAACCTCCCCCTACTATGTAATCAATTCCTCTCAAAATAAATGATAATATTCTATTAGCTTTCCTAATTACCTGCTGTACCTGCCATTTGTGATTCATGCACTAGGACCCCCAGATCCCTCTGAATCTCAGAGCTCTGCAATCTCTCACCGTTTAGATAATAAGCTTCTTTTTTATTCTTCCTGCCAAAATGAACAATTTCACATTTGTCCACATTATACTCCATTTGTCAGATCTTTGCCCACTCACTTAACCTATCTATGTCCCTTTGTCGCCTCCTTATGTCCTCCTCACAATTTACTTTCCTACCTATCTTTGTGTCATCAGCAAATTTAGCCACCATTCCCTTAGTCCCTTCATCCAGTTACTTAAATAAACTGTAAAAAGCTGAGGCCCCAACTCTGATCCCTGTGGCACACCACTTATCACATCCTGCCAAGCAGAAAAAGACCCATTTATGCCAACTCTCTGTTCCCTGTTAGCGAGCCAATCTTCTATCCATGCCAATATGTTACCCCCTACACCATGAGCTTTTATTTTCTACAATAACCTTTGATGTGGCACCTTATCAAATACCTTCTGAAAATCTAAGTACAGCACGTCCACTGCTTCCCCTTTATCCACAGCACATCTGACTCCTTCAAAGAACTCCAATAAATTGGTTAAACTTGATTTCCCTTTCACAAAGCCATGTTGACTCTGCCTGATTGCCTTGAATTTTTCTAAGGGGAGAATTTTCATTTTTCACTTGCCCACAACCTTAAGGCTGGATGGTCAGCCTTACAAGTGCCTCAGTTAGTTGATTAATGGCCTTATAGGCCTTATCTTCAGTTCGGCAGGCACATGGCCAACTCGGCTGCACGGCCACCAAACTGAAGATCTGAATGATGCGCAGAGACATCGGGACAGACGCCCGACATCACCACGTATCATTTTAAGCCTCGGCGTGCGGGTCCCACCCCCACACACCGACCAGAAGATTCAGGCCTAAGCGCCCTGCTTTAATCTTTAATAATAGCTTCTAATACTTTCCCTGTGACAGTTGTTAGGCTAACTGGCCTGTAGTTTCCTGCTTTCTATCTCCCTCCTTTTTTGAATAAAGGATTTACATTTGTTATTTTCCAACCTAATGGAAACTTCCCCAAATCCAGGGAATTTTTGAAAATTAAAAACCAATGCATCAGCTATTTCACTAGTCACTTCTTTCAAAACAGTGCTGCACACCCTCAGTACTGACCCTCTGACAGTGCAGCACTCCCTCAGTACTGACCCTCTGACAGTGCAGCACTCCCTCAGTACTGACCCTCTGACAGTGCAGCACTCCCTCAGTACTGACCCTCTGACAGTGCGGCACTCCCTCAGTACTGACCCTCTGACAGTGCGGCACTCCCTCAGTACTGACCCTCTGACAGTGCAGCACTCCCTCAGTACTGACCCTCTGACAGTGCAGCACTCCCTCAGTACTGACCCTCTGACAGTGCGGCACTCCCTCAGTACTCACCCTCTGACAGTGCGGCACTCCCTCAGTACTGACCCTCCGATAGTGCAGCACTCCCTCAGTACTGACCCTCTGACAGTGCGGCAGTCCCTCAGTACTGACCCTCTGACAGTGCAGCACTCCCTCAGTACCGACCCTCTGACAGTGCAGCACTCCCTCAGTACTGACCCTCTGACAGTGCAGTACTCCCTCAGTACTGACCCTCCAACAGTGCTGCACTCCCTCAGTACTGACCCTCCGACAGTGCTGCACTTCCTCAGTACCGACCCTCTGACAGTGCAGCACTCCCTCAGTACGACCATCTGACAGTGCTGCAGTCCCTCAGTACTGACCCTCCGACAGTGCGGCACTCCCTCAGTACTAAGCCTCTGACAATGAGGCACTCCCTCAGTACTGACCCTCTGACAGTGCAGCACTCCCTCAGTACTGACCCTCCAACTGTGCTGCACGCCCTCAGTACCGACCCTCTGACAGTGCTGCACTCCCTCAGTACGACCATCTGACAGTGCTGCACTCCCTCAGTACTGACCCTCCGACAGTGCTGCACTCCCTCAGCACTGACCCTCCGACAGTGCAGCACTCCCTCAGACTCACATCAGGAGACACCTCCCCTCGGTTTCCCCGTCTCATTATTCAGGAACAGTTCTGATTTAGCAGCACTGCCAGGTGCCTCTTATTGCGACTCCGCACAACCTCATCCGATAGAGATCCAGACAGAATGGAAGGTTCTGAATTCATTCTGAGGTCAGTGCGGAGTTCGCTAATCTCATTCAGGGAGAGAGTTATAGCTGTGAATGGCTCTATTGGCTCTTGGGTCCACAAGCTGCGGGGGAGTGTGTGGGAGGGGAAGGGGGTAAATCAAACACTGTTCACACACCCAACTCCTCCTTCCTGAACCATTTCCATCAAGGGTCATCCTTATTGATCAGCTGAAGCAAGGCAACTTGGAACTGGGTTGCCAAGGGGTTAAGGATGGTCTCCTAGCAGTCAATGCTCTCGGAGAGGAGTGGAAATGTTAAGTAGGTGTTATACTTAGGGTCGCCAACTCTGGTTGGACATATTCTTGGAGATTTCATCACATGGCCTTTGATCGCTCACATAAGCCCATCCTCCTGGCGCCCACCTTCCCTTAGCCAATCAGGGAGCGAGTGGATTCTTCACTTCCCCAGTGTAAAGGTTCTTGACCAACCGCTAATCAGGCTTCATTTCCCCATTTCCAAAACAAATCCAACCAACCAAAGACTTAAGAATTTTTTTTTAAAAACACAACTTTTTGCCCCTCCCCCGATGACACTTGTTTCCCTCCCCCACTCACCCCCCCCTCCCCCCCCCCACCCCACCCCCCCGCCGCCCGCCCCCTTACCCCCAAGGTTTTTGAGTGAAGCAGAGTTGTGAAGATTAATCTTCAATTCCTAGAAACTCCAGGGCAATCCTGGAGGGGTTGGCAACCCTAGGTCCATTCCATGTTGCACAGCCGCAGGATGTTGGGGAGAGGCAAATCAACAACACCTTACATTTGTGTAGCACCTTTAATGGAATAAACTATCCCCAGGTGCCTCACAGGAGCAACATTTGACACTGAGCCACACAAGGTGATCTTAGAGACAAAAGAGGTCGGTTTTATGAAGCATCTTAAAGGAGGAGAGAGAGAGAGAGACGGAGAGGTTTAGGGAGGGAATTCCAGAGCTTAGGGCCCCAGGCTGTTGAAGGCACGGCCGCCAATAGTGGAGCGATTAAAATCTGGGATTTAAGAGGCCGGAATTAGATGATTCGGGGGAGGCTAGAGGAGGACACAGAAATGAGGAGGAGCAAGGCCTCTGAGTGAACTCGGTAAATCGCTCAATATTGTAACTCTCCGACTGACACTTGTCTCTGCTGTGCCAAACTCCGGCACCGGCATAAAGATGAAGGACGAGAGGTGGATTTGACTTGATCTCTGCCAAACACTTTTCACACAAACAGAAACAAAAAATGCTGGAAAAACTCAGCAGGTCTGACAGCATCTGTGGAGAGAGAAACAGAGTTCGAGTCTGTACGACTCTTCATCAGAGCTAAAGTAAAGATGTGATGAAATTTGCACTGTTTAAGGGAGGGGGTGGGGCAGGTGGAGCTGGATAGAGGGCCAGTGATAGGTGGAGGCAAAAGACAGATGGACAAAGATGTCATGGACAAAGGGAGTGTTAATGGCAGTGGTACTAGCTAAAGGAGATGCTGATAGTGGCATTAAAAGATCGAAAATAGGATAAAAGGTGGGGATAAAACAATGAATAAAAATGGAAATAAATAAAAACAAGTAGATAAAAAATAAAAATTTTAAAATAGAAATGAATATTGAAAAGGAGATAAAAAGTAGTGAGGACGGAGGAGAGAGGTCTGAAGTTGTTTAGCTCAATGTTAAGTCCATGCGGGTACCCATAGCCACACCTTTTATTTGGAGGAAGTGAGACAAGTTTAAGGAGAAATTGTTCAGTGTGAGAACACGTTCAGCCAGACAAAGCATGATATGAGGTGAAGCTTCAGTCAGTGTGTGAGGGCACAGGTTGTATCTGGAGTGTGTGGGGTACAACAGTAGTCAGCTGCCTGGAGTGTGACCGGGCAACAAGGAGGCAGCTGCTCAGCATCCAAATTGCTTTCAATGTGCAAACAGCACAAATTGTTCACGTTTAAAACACACACGCACAGGCTCACACCCACTCAAATGTCTCCCTTACAGAGGTTCAGTAATTATTATACCGAAGGCTTTATGGTATATCGAGGACTTTCCTGTATCGCTACGCTTTCTGGAGAGATGGTAGCATAGTGGTAACATCACTGGACTAGTAATCCAGAGGCCCAGGCTAATGCTGTGGGGACATGGGTTCAAACCCCACCCATGGCAGCTGGTGGAGTTTAAATTCAACTAATAAAATCTGGAATTGAAAGCTAGTCTCAGTGAGGGTGACCATGAAACTATCATCAATTGTTGTAAAAACCCATCGGGTTCACTCATGCCCTTTAGAGAAGGGCCTGGTCTGGCCTACACGTGACTCCAGACCCACAGCAATGAGGTTGACTCTTAACTGCCCCTCTGAAATGGCAGAGCAAGACACTCAGTTCAAGGGCAATTAGGGATGGGCAACAAATGCTGGTCTTGCCAGTGATGCCCACATCCCAAGAAAGAAAGGAATCCGAGCAAAATGAATCAGTCTTGGTAAACCATGTGATTGTTTGCTGAAGTTTTGGTGCCATTTTAGTCTCATCACAACTTTCTGTCCATCCAGCCTGTCCCTGCCCCATGCTGCCTTGTTCCCACCCTAACCCCATCCACTGAAGAGACCAAAAAAACCCTTAAAGCACCAAAGAAGGCCATTCCGCCCATCAAGTCCACGCTGACTCTCCAAGAGCAGTTTAGCTGGTCCCACTCCCGCACCCTTTCCCCTGCTATTTTTTTCTCTCTAAGTGTTTGTCCAATTCCCCTTTGAAAGCCATGGTTGACCCTGCCTCCACCACACTCTCAGGAACCACACTCTAGACCCTAACCCCTCGCTGTGTGAAAACATTTTTCCTCCGATCACCCCTGTTTCTTTTACCTATCACCTTAAATCAGTGTCCTCTGATTCTCAATCCCTCCATCAATGGGAACCCCATCCACTCCCTCCGGACTCCTCATGATTTCGAGCACCTCAATCAAATCTCCTCTCAGCCTTCTCTTCCCCAAGGAGAACAGCCCCAACGTCTCCAATCTATCCACATAACTGGGAACCCTCATCCTTCCTAACATGTGTTGGCCAGAGTCAGACATAATCCAGTTGTGGCTGAATTTATTGTTTTATAAACACTCATTTCAGGAGAAAGAATTTATTTATTTTATTCATGGGATGTGGGTGTCACAGGCTAGGCCTAGCATTTGTTGCCCATCCCTAATTGCCCTTGAACTGAGTGTCTTGCTCAGCCATTTCAGAGGGGCGTTGCTGTGGGTCTGGAGTCACTTGTAGGCCAGACCAGGTAAGGACAGCAGATTCCCTTCCCTAAAGGAAGGCCATTAGTGACCCAGATGGGTTTTTACATCAATTGACAATTAGACTTTAATTCCAGTTATTTATTGAATTTATCTGCAATGGTGGGATTTGAACCCTGGTCCCCAGACTATTACCCTGGGTCTCTGGATTAAGAGTGCAGTGATAATACCACTACACCACCACCTACCCTGAGGGTCGTGGCATTGTCTGACACCATTAGCCCCTCTCCCCTGTCCCCAACTAGACTCCCCCAGTGACTAAAACCAGTCCAGGAGATCACTCTGGCCCTGACTGTTGATACCAGGTAACCTCTGCCCAGTCAGGAGCACCCGAAAGAAAGAATTATCTCCTGCTCCAACTTCCATCTGGCCTCGTCCAACTTAAATTTGTGACCCCTGGTATCCCCTAACCTCTTTAATTGAGCTAAACCTTCAACGTGGGAGGCTCTTTCAGGCAGCACGATCCAGGGTGCGCTCTGATAGGTCACACAGGGTAAAACCTGGGCACAGTTCCCCGCGAGACAGAAGGATGAATCTCCTCATCCGCTCAGATCCATTTCCCAACTGAGATAAAAGCAAAAAACTGCGGATGCTGGAAATTCAAAACAAAAGCACCTGGAGAAACTCAGCAGGTCTGGCAGCATCTGTGGATAGGAGCACAGTTAACGTTTCGAGTCCGCATGGACTCAAAACGTTAACTGTGCTCCTATCCACAGATGCTGCCAGACCTGCTGAGTTTTTCCAAGTGTTTTTCTTTTAGATTTCCATTTCCCAACTGCTTTTTTAGACGGAGCCAGTCTCGCCTTAGTTTCCAAAGGAGTGTGGGGGATGTCGGGTGTTAACAGTGAACACAGTGTTCGAAGTGTGTAGCGTTTCCGACATCTCCTTATCGGAGAGGCACTCTCCACACGGAGAAATAATAACTCAAGGCAAGTTAGGCCGTGGCTGACCAACAAAAATAAAAGACACATTTCGGAACAGTTTGTGCTTTTCTGGCCCTCGGATCCAGGCTTCAGGGAGCGCAAGTGTTGCTGGAAGCTCACAGATTCCACATATACTCGGGACCAGATCTGTGCTGGCTGACGGGGGGCACAGAGGAGAAATCTAGAGCAAAGCTCCAGGTAGAAAAAAATTGTGGTATCCGCAGCAGGGACCCATCAAAAAAAAAGACTTGCATTTATATAGCACCTTCCACAGCCTCCGGGCACCCCCAAAGTTCTTTCCAGCCATATTTTGAAGTGTAGTCACTGTTGTAATGTAGAAAAAACACAGCAGCCCAATTTGCGCACAGCAAGATCCCACAAAAAGCAATGTAGTAAATGAGTACATCGTTTGGGGTTTTTTTTTGTGTGGATTTTGGCTGAGACACATGGGGTACAATTCCCCTGCTCCTCTTCAAAATAGTGCCACAAGATCTTTGTGCCTACCCGAGAGGGCAGATAGGGCTTGGATTTAACGTCTCACCTAAATGACAGTGCGGCACTCCCTCAGCTCCCCTAGAGTGCCAGGCTCCACTTTATGCTCATGTGTCTGGAGTGGGATTCGAACCCACAATCGTCTGAGTCGGAGGTGAGAGGGTAACTGACTGAGACATCTCGGCAACAGCCAGAAGAATATCGATGCATATTACACACACAAGGTGTGTTACCCCGGAGACACACATGGGCTTCCAGTTATTATTGTAAACTGAAGATGCTTATCAGCGACAATATACACAAAGACTCATCTTGACAATGCTATTGCTGTCCCAGGGGGTGTGTCAATATTTACAGGGGGGGTCCCCGGGGAGTGTGTCAGTATTTACAGGGCGGTCCCCGGGGAGCGTGTCAGTGTTTACAGGGGGTATCCGGGGTGTGTGTCAGTATTTACAGGGGGTCCCCGGGGAGTGTGTCAGTATTTACAGGGGGTCTTCAGGGAGTGTGTCAGTATTTACAGGGGTGTCCCCGGGGAGTGTGTCAGTATTTACAGGGGGGTCCCCGGGGAGCGTGTCAGTATTTACAGAGGATCGCCGGGGAGTGTGTCAGTATTTACAGGGGGTCTTCAGGGAGCGTGTCAGTGTTTACAGGGGGTCCCTGGGGAGTGTGTTATTATTTATAGGGGGTCCCCGGGGAGTGTGTCAGTATTTACAGGGGGTCCCCGGGGAGTGTGTCAGTATTTATAGGGGGTCCCCGGGGAGTGTGTCAGTATTTACAGGGGGTCCCTGGGGAGTGTGTCAGTATTTACAGGGGGTCCCCGGGGAGTGTGTCAGTATTTACAGGAGGTCCCCGGGGAGTGTGTCAGTATTTATAGGGGGTCCCCGGGGAGTGTGTCAGTATTTACAGGGGGTCCCCGGGGAGTGTGTCAGTATTTACAGGAGGTCCCCGGGGAGTGTGTCAGTATTTACAGGGGGTCCCCGGGGAGTGTGTCAGTATTTACAGGGGGTCCCCGGGGAGTGTGTCAGTATTTACAGGAGGTCCCCGGGGAGTGTGTCAGTATTTACAGGGGGTCCCCGGGGAGTGTGTCAGTATTTACAGGGGTCCTCAGGGAGGTGGGGGGGTGGGGGCGACATCCTATGTGGCTGTGATAAAGGTAAACTGTCCCCCCTCATCTGCCTGCAGCTTTTGACCCATTGACCACCCCATCCTCCCTCAAACCTTCTCCACTGTCGCCCTGCCGCGTGGGACTGCACTCACCTGGTTCCATCCTTATCTATCACATCATAGCCAGGGAATCCCTTGCATCGGCCTCTCTTCCAGCTCCCACACCGTTACCTCTGGTGTCCTCCCCCCCACCCAGGGTCTGTCCTCACCCCCTCCTACTCCTCATCTACATTCTGCAGCTGGGCAACATCATCCAGTGGCACGGCGTCAGTATTCACAGGTCACACCGAGGGTGTGGGGTGTGGGGTGGCTGGGGAGAGGAACTCCCCTGTTCTTCTTCAAAACAGTCTCCTGATATCTTTTCCACCCAGCAGGCAGGGCCTCGGTTTAAAAATCTCATTCCAACGATGGCACCTCCAACAGTGCAGCACTGGACCCTCACTCACGGCACTGGGTGCAGGGAGTGGGACTTGAACCCACAACCTTCTGAGAGGGGAGAGGTGAGAATGTCATCCATTGAGTCAAAGCCAGTGCAGAGGAAAGCTGCTATAACATTCCCCAAACGGCACTCAACTCAGAACGGGTCAGCAATGCAACGTGGGATCTTCCTGCGCTCCCTAGCCGGGTTGTTTGGGGATGTATCATCAGTGACTGTCCCTCCCTCCCCGGCCACACCACAATCAGGGAAGCAGGTGGAGTGGGGGGGGGGCACAATGAGAGCTGGCAGGCACTGAGGGGCATCTGGAACTGTGACAGGGGCAAGTTTACATTGGGACAATTAGTCTGACTTTTCATTGACTGGAAATTTTGCCAAAAAAACTATCAGAGAAACAGAATAAAGGCTGAGTGTAAGACCAAGAAATTGAAAATCATCTTAAAACGTTAAGGCCCGGTCTCAGTTCCTTGCCTCTCCGCAGTGTTGCCCTGACGATGGATAAACAACCTCAGTGCTTCCTGTTCTAAACAATTGCCCCTACCTCCCACCTCCAGGTTAATCCTGCAAAGCTGTATTCCCAGCCCACTCCCTTCACCCAGAGAACAATTCCTCATTCCAAGAAACTGTTTGAGTGGCTTACTGTGTAATGTAGGAAATGCAGAGGGCAATTTGTGCACAGCAAGCTCCCACATCTGGTTATTTTGCTGAATTTTTTGAGGGATGAACTTTGGCCAGAATACTGGGGAGAATGCCCCTGCTCTCATTCAAAATAATGCCATATGGGATCTTTTACATCCCTTTGAGAGGTCAGGCAATAAGACTCAGGGTGTCCCACCCGAAAGACAGAACCTCCGACAGTGCAGCACTCCCTCGGTACTGACCCTGCGACAGTGCAGTGCTCCCTCAGGACTGACCCTCCGACAGTGCAGCGCTCCCTCGGGACTGACCCTCCGACAGTGCAGCGCTCCCTCGGGACTGACCCTCCGACAGTGCAGCGCTCCCTCGGGACTGACCCTCCGACAGTGCAGCGCTCCCTCGGGACTGACCCTCCGACAGTGCAGCGCTCCCTCGGGACTGACCCTCCGACAGTGCAGCGCTCCCTCGGGACTGACCCTCCGACAGTGCAGCGCTCCCTCGGGACTGACCCTCCGACAGTGCAGCACTCCCTCAATACTGACCCTCTGACAGTGCAGCGCTCCCTCGGGACTGACCCTCCGACAGTGCAGCACTCCCTCAATACTGACCCTCCGACAGTGTAGCGCTCCCTCGGGACTGACCCTCCAGACAGTGCAGCGCTCCCTCGGGACTGATCCTCCGACAGTGCAGTGCTCCCTCGGGACTGACCCTCCAGACAGTGCAGCGCTCCCACGGGACTGACCCTCCAGACAGTGCAGCACTCCCTCGGGACTGACCCTCCGACAGTGCAGTGCTCCCTCGGGACTGACCCTCCAGACAGTGCAGCGCTCCCTCGGGGCTGACCCTGCGACAGTGCAGCACTCTCTCAGTACTGACCCTCCGACAGTGCAGCACTCCCTCAGTACTGACCCTCCGACAGTGCAGCACTCCCTCAGTACTGACCCTGCGACAGTGCAGCACTCCCTCAGTACTGACCCTCCGACAGTACAGCACTCCCTCAGTACTGACCCTCGAAGTTTCTGGAGTGGGTCTTGAAGCCACAGCCTCGGGAGGGGTAAGTCTTACTCACAGACTCAGTGAGTGAAACACGGCTCAGAGACCTAGAAATAAATGATTCCGGAGAGCGGGAGTTGCTGAACTTCATTCCTATTCCTGTGCCGCTCCTGTGGGGAGTGACCAGCCCTCTCTCTGCAGTTTTCGCAAAGACTTGGAATCAGTCACAATGGCTTTGGCTCAGGTTCCTTCCACTAACCAAGTTTAAAATTGCTCCATCTGTAGCAGAAAGCACCCAGATCCCCTCCTCCCAATTCCACCAACATTGTTTATCCTTAATTTGCATCAGTCTGGAAAAGTCGTACAATGAAAATGGAAAATAAGGACCGAGTAACTTCCGGACACCAGCAACAAGGGGCTGTTCGACGAATCTTTTAGCTCCAAAAGGAAAACATATAAATATTTTCTTGAGCCTTTTGTTTGTAAAGCCAGGGAGTGAGTTGCTGAACTACAATTCCCTGCAGGATTTCTGGGAGAGACATTGGGAAGTGGTTTAATTTATCCCCAGGATTAATTCATCCTTTTTCCCCCAGCACGGATTAGCCAGGACAGTTCACTGGGACAGCATTCCCCCCTCTCTCCCCCTCTCTCTCCCCCCTCTGGGATCGAGTTAAGAGAAAATGTGTTTCAAGCGGACTGAGAGGCAGCAGAAATAAAAATCTGTACCTACCCTCCGATTCCTGTCTGCAGCCACCGTGGGTCCCTCTCAGGCAAGTCGCACCGACATGCGGAATGTCTCCTCGGCGAAAAGGGTTTCTCTTCACTTTGCTGTCTCGATGTTAAACTGAAATCCTTCAGACCTCACAAAGGGCAGCTCAGTGTGTGTCAGCAAGACATCAGGAGCGGCAGAGACACACACACACACAGAGAGAGAGAGAGCTGGAAACAGGACAGCCAGAGAGTAGGGGATGCTGAGGGGGGAGCGATCCATGAACACAGGGGGTGGGGGTGGGGGAAGAGACTTGTCCTCCTGCTAAAACCAGGCACCGAGCAGGGGAGAAGGAAAAGCAAGCTCAGCCCCTTCAAGCACAAGGATTGTCTCCTTAACCCTTTGTGTGCCGGGCAGTTCCCATCAGGAATCTGAATGACTGGAGGGACCCCGGCTCAGAGAGAGTCTGTTCCATACACAGCAGCACCCCCCCCCCAAACCAGCTCTCACTGCCCCCCCCCCCAAACCTGCTCTCACCCCCCCCCCCAAACCTGCTCTCACCCCCCCCCCCAAACCTGCTCTCACCCCCCCTCCAAACCTGCTCTCACCCCCCCACCCAAACCAGCTCTCACTGCCCCCCCCCCAAACCTGCTCTCACCCCCCCCCCCAAACCTGCTCTCACCCCCCCCCAAACCAGCTCTCACTCCCCCCTCCCACCCCCAAACCAGCTCTCACTCCCCCCCCCAACCTGCTCTCACTCCCCCTCCCACCCCCCAACCTGCTCTCACTCCCCCCCCCCCAAACCTGCTCTCACTCCCCCCCCTCAACCTGCTCTCACTCTCCCCCCCACCCCTCAACCTGCTCTCACTCTCCCCCCCACCCCCAAACCTGCTCTCCCTCCCCCCTCCCCCCCCCTCAACCAGCTCTCACTCCCCCCTCCCCCCCCTCAACCTGCTCTCACTCCCCCCTCCCACGCCTCAACCAGCTCTCACTCCCCCCCTCCCACCCCTCAACCTGCTCTCACTCCCCCCCCCACCCCTCCCCAAACCTTCTCTCACTCCCCCCCACCCCCCAAACCTGCTCTCACCCTCCCTCCACCTCAACCTGCTCTCACTCCCCCCCCCAAACCTGCTCTCACTCCCCCTTCCCACCCCTCAACCTGCTCTCACTCCCCCCCCCAACCTGCTCTTACCCCCCCAACCTGCCCTTACCCCCCAACCTGCTCTTACCCCCCCCAACTTGCTCTTACCCCCCCCAACCTGCTCTTACCCTCCCCCCCAACCTGCTCTTACCCTCCCCCCAACCTGCTCTTACCCCCCCAACCTGCCCTTACCCCCCAACTTGCTCTTACCCCCCCAACCTGCTCTTACCCACCCCCCCCCCAAACTGCTCTTACCCCCACCCCCCAAACTGCTCTTACCCCCACCCCCCAAACTGCTCTTACCCCTCTCAAGGGGCAGGTTCTGGCCTGATGGACACAGCCTAACCAGTTCCTCAACTCACCCCCTACCCTCCAGTGCCGTTCTTTCACCTGTGAGCTCCAAACCATAAGTACTCAGAAAGCTATTCGGCCAGAGCAGCATCATAACCCACACGCACACAGAGACTGTAATCCATATGCTCTGGAGAAACACAATAGCAATGGAGAGAGTGAGATGGCGGGTGGTGGGGGGGGGGGGGTCCTACCCCCCAATCCAGTAAACGCAATCCTTCCTGCTGGGAGCTATAGTAACACAATTGTCTAATATGCAAGATCAGCTCATTCCTCTCACCCCCTTTGGTAACTGATACTGATGAGTCACTACAGTGAAATGACAGATTAGTTCCACATGCTCACTAAAACACTAACATCTTTTCATCTATTCTTTTCTTCAAACCCCTCCTCAACCCCTCTCTGTAACACCCTCCAGCCCCTACAACCCTCACTATCTCTGTAACCTCCTCCAGCCCCTACAACCCTCCCATCTCTGTAACCTCCTCCAGCGCCTACAACCCTCCCTATCTCTGTAACCTCCTCCAGCCACTACAACCCTCCATTTCTCTGTAACCCCCTCCAGCCCCTACAACCCTCACTATCTCTATAACCCCCTCCTGCCCCTACAACCCTCCCTATCTCAAAAACCCCCCTCCAGGCCCTACAACCCTCCCTACCTCTGTAACCTCCTCCAGCCCCTACAACTCTCCTTATCTCTGTAACCTCCTCCAGCCCCTACACCCCTCCCTATCTCTGTAACCTCCTCCAGCCCCTACAACCCTCCCTATCTCTGTAACCTCCTCCAGCCCCTACACCCCTCCCTATCTCTGTAACCGCCTCCAGCCCCTACACCCCTCCCTATCTCTGTAACCTCCTCCAGTCCCTACACCCACCCCTCCCTATCTCTGTACCCTCCTCCAGCCCCTACACCCCTCCCTATCTCTGTAACCACCTCCAGCCCCTACACCCCTCCCTATCTCTGTAACCTCCTCCAGCCCCTACACCCCTCCCTACCTCTGTAACCTCCTCCAGCTCCTACACCCCTCCCTATCTCTGTAACCTCCTCCAGCCCCTACACCCCTCCCTATCTCTGTAACCTCCTCCAGCCCCTACACCCCTCCCTATCTCTGTAACCTCCTCCAGCCCCTACACCCTTCCCTATCTCTGTAACCTCCTCCAGCCCCTACAACCCTCCCTATCTCTGTAACCTCCTCCAGCCCCTACACCCTTCCCTATCTCTGTAACCTCCTCCAGCCCCTACACCCCTCCCTATCTCTGTAACCTCCTCCAGTCCCTACACCCCTCCCTATCTCTGTACCCTCCTCCAGCCCCTACACCCCTCCCTATCTCTGTAACCACCTCCAGCCCCTACACCCCTCCCTATCTCTGTAACCTCCTCCAGCCCCTACACCCCTCCCTACCTCTGTAACCTCCTCCAGCTCCTACACCCCTCCCTATCTCTGTAACCTCCTCCAGCCCCTACACCCCTCCCTATCTCTGTAACCTCCTCCAGCCCCTACACCCCTCCCTATCTCTGTAACCTCCTCCAGCCCCTACACCCTTCCCTATCTCTGTAACCTCCTCCAGCCCCTACAACCCTCCCTATCTCTGTAACCTCCTCCAGCCCCTACACCCTTCCCTATCTCTGTAACCTCCTCCAGCCCCTACAACCCTCCCTATCTCTGTAACCTCCTCCAGCCCCTACAACCCTCCCTATCTCTGTAACCTCCTCCAGCCCCTACAACCCTCCCTATCTCTGTAACCTCCTTCAGCCCCAACACCCCTCATTTTAATCGCTCCACCATTGGCGGCTGTACCTTAAGCTGCCTGGGGCCCTAGTCTCTGGAATTCCCTCCCTAAACCATTCTCTCTCTCTCTCTCTTTCTCTCTTCATTTTTAACCAGCTCCCTGTAAATTTCCACCTCTTTCTGTCCCTCTGCTTTGTTTATGAAAGACTATCTTCAATGTGTATTCTGCCATAACAGTACAAGATGGAATGACTGACGATGCATGGGTCAATGAGACTCTATCAGGCTTGTTCTCATCTGTCAAACTCAACTCTCTCTTCCTCACTCACAGGGCTCCTTAAGGCACTTCCCGCCAATGCCAGGGCTCCTTTCTCTCCCCCAACGGCAGCAGTTAACCCCTAATAGCAGGCCCAGTGCCAGGCAAGACCATCTCCTGCTGCAGGAGCTGTGTCTGGCGTGCCTCCAGATTGTGTTTGGGGGCTTATTTAGATTCACCAGGTCCACATTCCAGTGTTCCCGGCAACAAGACAGTGAGAGACCACTTTCCGGAGCCGTGAATGGCAGCCCGAGTCTCCGTGGGTCACGCGTGAGTCAGAAGACGGTGGGTTCTAACCTCACTCCGGTGACTAAAATCTATGATGGCACTCTCCGCAGCGCTGAGGGAGTGCTGCGCTGTCAGAGGTGCTGTTTTTCAGGTGAGATGTTAAACCAAGGCCCTGTCTGTGGCTCAGTTAAACTTTAAATGTGTGAAGAAGAGCTGGGGAGTTATCCCTGGTGTCCTGGGTCCACTGCTTATTCCTGAATCAACATAACTAAAAGCCAAGAGGCTGGTCATGATCGCATTGCTGTTTGTGGGAGCTTGCTGTGCGCAAATTGGCTGCTGCATTCCCTACATTACAAGCGACGATATTTCAAAAGCACTTCCTTGGCTGTAAACCACTTTGGGACATCCTGAAGCCCTTTAAGATGCTAAATAAATGCAAGTCTTTCTATCATTGGTGCAATACCCAGCCCGCTGTATAACTGTGACTGCCAGGCTGATTGTACAGATCCAGCCTCACGTTGTGGAGAAGTGAAAATCCTGATCCAAGGAAGCATTCTAGCCCTGCAAGGATATTTTGAGAGAGTTTTAACTTCCTGATGCATCGATTAGGGACAGAGTGAATAAGTCACAGGATTCTTGTGACGGGATATGTTAATCATTAAGTAACGATGTTAGAGGAGTTGTAAATGGAAATTAGACAATGGCCTTATCAGGACCTACTTGAGATTTGGATACAACTGACAGACACACTAATGAGTTAATCCCCTGCCGTGTGGCTTCTGGATGTGTCTGATATATCACCTCTGTGCTCTCAGACACACCATCTGCTTTTGTGCTTACACTGAAGGACCCGGCTTTGAAATCTTCTGTTTCAAAGATGGCTGTCACTTCCCATCACAGAAAGTGAAGTTGGGCTAGTGACCTTGAAGAAACACCTGTCTTCCTTTCACCGCTATGTTATGACAGTGAACCCTGGTAAAGGAGACGGTAACCGTGACAAATGTCTAATAGAATCCTAGTAATATTAGCCCGGTGAAGGGATTGTGGGAGCTCGACCACCTCCAAGTAAGAAGGTCAAAGGTTACCAGTCCCACTCCAGAGACTTGAGTACAAAATCTGGACTGACACTCCCAGTTCAGTATGGTTGGGGGAGTCAGTCCTGAGGGAGTGCTGCACTGTCAGAGGGTCAGTACTGAGGGAGTGCTGCACTATCAGAGGGTCAGTACTGAGGGAATGCAGCATTGTCAGATGGTCAGTAATGAGGGAGTGCTGTACTGTCAGAGGGTCAGTACTGAGGGAGTGCTGCACCTTCAGAAGGTCAGTAATGAGGGAGTGCTGCACTGTCAGAGGATCAGTAATGAGGGAGTGCTGCACTGTCAGAGGGTCATTACTGAGGGAGTGCTGTACTGTCAGAGGGTCAGTAATGAGGGAGTGCTGCACTGTCAGAGGGTCAGTAATGAGTACTGTACTGTCAGAGGGTCAGTACTGAGGGAGTGCTGCGCTGTCAGAGGGTCATTACTGAGGGATTGCTGCACTGACAGAGGGTCATTACTGAGGGAGTGCTGTACTGTCAGAGGGTCAGTATTGAGGGAGTGCTGCACTGTCAGAGGGTCAGTACTGAGGGAGTGCTGCACTGTTGGAGGGTCAGTAATGAGTGCTGCACTGTCAGAGGGTCAGTACTGAGGGAGTGCTGCGCTGTCAGAGGGTCATTACTGAGGGAGTGCTGCACTGTCAGAGGGTCATTACTGAGGGAGTGCTGTACTGTCAGAGGGTCAGTACTGAGGGAGTGCTGTACTGTCAGAGGGTCAGTAATGATGGAGTGCTGCACTGTCAGACGGTCATTACTGAGGGAGTGCTGCACTGTTGGAGGGTCAGTAATGAGTGCTGTACTGTCAGAGGGTCAGTACTGAGGGAGTGCTGCACTGTCAGAGGGTCATTACTGAGGGAGTGCTGTACTGTCAGAGGGTCAGTATTGAGGGAGTGCTGCACTGTCAGAGGGTCAGTAATGAGGTAGTGCTGTACTGTCAGAGGGTCAGTACTGAGGGAGTGCCGCACTGTCAGAGGGTCATTACTGAGGGAGTACTGCACTGTCAGAGGGTCATTACTGAGGGATTGCTGCACTGTTGGAGGGTCAGTAATGAGGGAGTGCTGCACTGTCAGAGGGTCATTACTGAGGGAGTGCTGCACTGTCAGAGGGTCATTACTGAGGGAGTGCTGCACTGTCAGAGGGTCAGTACTGAGGGAGTGCTGCACTGTCGGAGGGTCGGTACTGAGGGAGTGCTGCACTGTCAGAGGGTCAGTACTGAGGGAGTGCTGCACTGTCAGAGGGTCAGTACTGAGGGAGTGCTGCATTGTCGGAGGGTCAGTACTGAGAGAGTGCTGCACTGTCAGAGGGTCAGTACTGAGGGAGTGCTGCACTGTCAGAAGGGCAGATGAGAAGTAAAGCCAAGGCCCAGGCTTGTGGTTCTGGTTAAAGGCTTAGGTACTATTTCTGAAGCTTGCACAGTTCTGACGCTGACCCTGAGATAATACTGAAGCTTGTTTCACCAGTGGGTTCCTCTCACCCCTTTGGAATTTAGCTCCAAATCTCATCCTTGCATATAAGGCCCTCCTTGATCCCGCCCTTTCCTTATCTTTGTAACCGTGTCCAGCCCTTCCAGATGTTGGCTCTCTTCCTTTTCTGGCCTTTTGTGCATCCTGTTTGCCGACTGTTCCTTCAGTTGTCTACACCCTTTGCCCTGGACATCCCTTCCTAATCTTCTCTACCTTGCTCTCTTTTTTTAAGTCGCTCCATAAAATCCTCGGCTTTGACTAAGTTTTGAGTTTCCTCTCCTAATTTCTCCATCTATGGGCTGGCATCTATTTCTTCTTGATAACGCCCTATGAGGCACCTTTGGCTAGGTTTCTACATTAAAGGTGCTATATAAATGCAAGTTGTTGTTATAGTAGCTCAGCGTCTGCCAGTAATTCAGTGTTGGGAGGTGAGAGTTGGTGAGGTTGGAAAGCTAGTCTTGATGTTGACTCTTACGTAAGAGGCTTTCAGCCCATCGAGTCTGTTCCACCACAACAAAAACAGAATTACCTGGAAAAACTCAGCAGGTCTGGCAGCATCGGCGGAGAAGAAAAGAGTTGACGTTTTTTTGAGTCTGTTCCACCGTTCAATTAGGTCATGGCTGACCTGTATCCTAACTCCATTTATCCACCTTGGGCTTTGTAACTCTTCATCCCCTTAGCCAACTAAAATCTTCCCAATCTCAGTTTTGGAATCTTCAATTGACCCCCCCCGCCTCAACAAGCTTTTGGTGGGAGAGAATTCCAAATTTCCACTCCCCGATGTGTGAAGAAATGCTTCCTGACATCACCTCTGGATGGTTTGGCCCCAATTTTAAGGTTCTGCACCCCACCCGGATCAATTGGTAAAGTTATACCTCACTCTGGTGGGAATAATTGCAATCTGAGTCCGAGAGAAATGACGCAGAGGCTAACGGGTTAATTTAAAACATTATGGTTGGTCACTTGTGGAGGGGAGAGACCAGAACTCGGGGCCATCAATATGAGACAGTTGCCAATAAATCCAATCAGGGAATTCAGGAGAAACTTCTACACCCAGAGAGTGCGGAGAATGTGAGACTCGCTCCCACAGGGAGTGGTCGAGGTGGATAGTATAGATACATTTAAGGGAGAGCTAGATAGACGCATGAGGGAGAAGGGAATAAAAGGATATGCTGATAGGGTGAGAATAAGAGGGCTGTCAGAAGGCTCATGTGGAACATGAAGTCCAGCACAGACCAGCTGGGCCGAATGGTCTGTTACTGTCTTGTAAACTCAATGCAGTTGTGTGAGGTATGGGTCTCAGTGAAGCTTCATTGACCAGGAGTTGGGTTGTGGAATCTTTCCTATCATGTTGTGGCCAATGCAGCGCTCCTGTTGTGAAGCTCCATTCTCAAAATCACCCCTAATATTCCGAGCATTAAAGCTTCCCAAAGTGTAAAATTAAATCTTGTTTCTAAACCTGTTTTTACTGCAGCCGTCAGCTCTGCCTCAGTTTCCGGTCCTCGGGAGGTTACAGAGATGGTGGGCGGATTCACTACATACTGAGCAAAGTATCTGCAGCAAGCTACAATAACCTTACCCATTGCCCCTTTGCCTGCTGACCTACCACTAGCTCCAGGTCTGGTGACCCACCTTCACTTAGAATTAATCGTCCCTGCCTCCAAATCCCTCCCTGTTGCCACCCACTCCCTGTCTCTGTTACCTCCTCCAGTGCTCAAAAAAAGCAAAGACTTGCATTTCTATAGCGCCTTTCATGTCCACCGACTGCAGGGTGGTCCTATAGCCCGGTGGTGTGCAGCCCTAACTCAGACTCTGCTCACAGACTGGTTCACCAGTCAGCTGACCAGGATCAATTCCTGTCAATTCACGTTTAAAAAAAGCAAAGGGTTGAAGTAAACATTTAGGAGCCAGGATTGTTTCATTATCACTTTGAACCCTCAGTCCAGACATTCGCCTTCTCCTCCAAAGGGAGGAACCTGACTGAGGTTTCACTTTAATCTCTGGGGCTGTGAGACCAGGAGTGTGGAACGTGGGTGCAATCGCAGGCTGCCTGAGCCCAGGCGGATTGTCCACGCCTTGTTGAGCAGTTCCGTTAGGAGCGAGTAGCCTTAGCGTTGAACAGAGTTCACGTCAGTTGAGATGAAGGGGGTAAAGGCTCCCTCAATGGGTTAACGAGTATCCCAAGTGAGGAACTGGGTGTATCAAGCTCCCAGATGTGATCTGTGGTGGGTCGTGTTAGTTACTCCCAGCGGGACAGTGCTTGAGGGGGGAGTTGCAATCGGAATCGGGGGTTTAAGGAGCGAAAAGAAAAATCCGTTGGAATTCCTGTTTGCAATCACCATCGACAGGCCCCTTCTAGATAAAAACAAAGAAAACTGCGGATGCTGGAAATCCAAAACAAAAACAGAATTACCTGGAAAAACTCAGCAGGTCTGGCAGCATCAGCGGAGAAGAAAAGAGTTGACGTTTCGAGTCCTCATGACCCTTCGACAGAAGTTCTGTCGAAGGGTCATGAGGACTCGAAACGTCAACTCTTTTCTTCTCCGCCGATGCTGCCAGACCTGCTGAGTTTTTCCAGGTAATTCTGTTTTTGTTTTCCCTTCTAGATAAGGTGTGGTGGACAGAATCAGGCTTGATATGCCTATCTCAAAGGTTAAACAGATCTGCTAGCGTTTAATGTAAAGCTTCACTTGTGAATCATGAAAGCCAGAGACCTGAGCACATTAACCCTCAACACTGCCCAGTGCGGCACTGAGGGAGTGCTGCATTGTCAGAAATGTCATATTTCCTCTGTAAGTGATCCTATGATGCTGTTTGAAAGAGCGATGGTTGTGGGGGTGGGGTTGGGGGAGGGTCATTCTCCCCGGCGTCCTGGCCAATGTTTATCCCTCAATGAACATCACTTACTACAGTGATCTGGTCATTATCACATTGCTGTTTGTGGGATCTTGCTGTGTGCATATTGGCTGCTGCATTTCCCTACATTACAACAGTGACTAACACTCCAAAAACATCCTGAGTTGGCCGTTAAGTGCCTTGGAAAGTCCTGAAGCGGCGAAGGGTGTTATATAAATGCAAGATCTTACCTTTGTCCTCAAATAATGCCATTAACTACTGCCTCCCCACCCCACCCCTGCACACCTCCGCAGGTCGACTAGGAGTGTTGTGGGGGCTGCAGTTTGAGGCTGACTGACAACATATGATGAACTGCATCATGGGAGTGTGAGGTGGCAGAAGACAGATTGCATTTACATAGAATAAAAATAGAAATTGCTGGAAAAACTCAGCATGTCTGGCAGCATCTGTGGAGAGAGAAAGAGAGTTAATGTTTCGAATCCATTTAACTCTGTTTGTTTCTCCACAGTTGCTGCCAGACCTGCTGAGTTTTTCGAGCATTATCTGTTTTTGTTTCAGATTTCCAGCACCTGCAGCATTTTGCTTTCATCTTTGCATTTATATAGCACTTTACGCAACCACCAGAAGTGCTATACAGCCAGTGAAGTACTTTTTTGAAGTGTTAGTCACTATTGTAATGTGTAGGAAATTCAGCAGCCAATTTGCGCACAGCAAGTTCCCATAAACCGCAACCCGGTGAGGACCAGATCATCTGGGGGGTTTTTTTTTATTTGCAATGTTGATTGAGGGATGAATATCGGCCAGGACTAGGGGAAGACCCCGCTGCGTTCTCTGAAGTAGAGCCACGGGATCGCTCGCACCCGCCCGGGCAGACAGGTGGGGTCCCCGCTCTGCATTTCATCCAAAAGACAGCGCAGCACCGCTGAACGACGGCGCAGTGAGTGCTGCATTGGAGAGTCAGCCTCAACTTTTGTGCTCAAGCCCCGGGAGTGGGACTCGAGCCCGGAACCTTGTGGTTCGGGAACGAGAGAATTACACACCGAGCCATGTTTTAGGACCTACCACCATGTGATCGTTTCCCTGCAGAAACAATGACAATAACCTTTCAAAGTGGAGGGTCTCACAGGAGAATACTGGGGTGCCTGTTGGCTGGGGTGGGGGGGGGAGGGGGGTTGAAGCGTCAGTAACGATTATGACTTTTCAAATCTCAGGCAATCTGTAAAGAGCAGGCACTGCGCCTTTAAACAGGATCCACAGTCTAATTTTAGTGTGAGACGAAATTGTTTGAAGGGACTGCATAGCTGTAGTGCAGTGCTGGAACTTTCTCACGGTCTGGTCAGTCTGATTCTACTGCGTCCAGTAAGCGTTAAACAAACCAGGCCACACAGCTGTTAACTCAACACTTGACCAGGCTGAAAATGTTTCAATGCTGAGCTCCCACAATTAACCCAGTGTCGCCCCCAAAGGTTAAAGACCCCTTGAGCCTGACAAACCAGGAACCCTGTTTGACATCTTCCGTTAATTCCTCATTCCTGGGGCACCGGTGGGATAATAACACAGCAGGAATATCTTGCGGGAGTCGGGCAGAGGGTTAAACGAGGGAAGAGGCAAATGCAGAACAGGTATCAAAATGTACCTGATCAATCTTCTTGAGTTCTCCGCCCAAAGGCAGGACTGACCCAGGGCACCACAGTCAGGACAGTGGGGGGGGGCTAGTCCCCGAAATCCACCCCACCCCAGGCGATCGAACCCCATGCTGTTGGCACCAGTGTGATCGACAGCAGCCATAGAGCCAACTGGCAAAAGACACTTTTACGCACGTGTTGCAGTCTGGAGCGGTGGGTGGTGACGGTAGAGGATCCAGTTTCTTTCCGCCACATGGGGCAAAACATTGAGCTGGGCGGACGAGCGAGCGAATGGGCACGCGCCCAGCCCAACCGGGCGTAAAATGACCCGCGATGGCATTGGGCAAGCCTCCCGACGTCTTCGTGTAGTCCCGCAATATTTCGCTCAGTGGGTGTGCGGACGGAGTTGGCAGCATGCCCGCCGACAATTAAAAGGCCTATTGAGGCCATTAAAAAGCCCTTAAATTCAAACTCACGCTGCCCGTCCAACCTTACGGGTTGGCAGACAGGCAAGAAAGGTCAAGCGGCCTTTGCACGTTGTCGCAAACCTCATCCACGGGCTTGAATTATAAAGGTGTCCCCGCTCATGTGACAGAGTCACGCGAGGGGACGTGTTTTGTGACATTTTTATTTTCTTCATTAGTTTTTTTTTTAAACAGCGCCTCATCTCCCTGAGACAGGCCCAGGCCTCAGCGAGACTGAAGTGCTCACTTACGCCAAGTTTGTGCTCAGCCCGCTCGCTCTCTTCCCCCCACCACCGCACCCCCCACCCCCCCCCCACAACTCCCACACCGCCGCACAGGCAGTGCTGAGCGCTGAGCGCTGCCACTCACGTTCCACACTGGTTGGGCCTAAATTGCGTAAACTCGCGGTGCAGCGCCAATCGTGGGCAGTGATTGGTTTCCTGACTGCTCCCGCCAGGGGCAAAATTCTGCCTGTGGCTGACCAGGAATCTCTCCCACTCTTACCGCCGGCCATTGGAAGGATTTGGAAGTTGAGGCTTGACTTGGTTGACCACACCATGAACACACCTACCTTGGCCGTCAAGGCTTGGACTTTTAGCCCAGAGGCAGGAACACTCTCCACTGCACCACAAGATCACCTCACTTGGTTAGTACACAGAATAAAACCCAAATAGAGTAATCGAGACCCTGGACTCCTCAAATTATAACAGGGAGGTGCATTTAAAAGGGCTTCCTACTGGATAGTGGTATGATTGATTGAATGGTCTTCTGCAAATGTGAACACAGTGATCGGAGTAATAGACACTTACGCTGCACTGGAGAGTGTGGGTTTGAGATCCACTGCTGCTGAGCTGTAGGCAGTTCATCGAACCCCATGGTAAAGCTTCATTTTGCCTCTGTTATTTTTCAGGGCAATAATCAGTGACCCTCCAAATGCCATTTTGCTTTCTTGGGAATAATCTTGATTTCAGCCATTCAGCCACAGGGTCTGTTTTGTAGACATGTAAACTAGGAGGATGCAGGAATTTACTGGGTGAATCCACACTAGCCTTTCACAGACATGGGGTTGGCTTGGGTTTGGTTCCTCCCTGTAGGGTTTTCAGTGTGCTGGTCACCATGGGAGGTTCTGGAGATGCTGTGTGGTTGGAGTTCAGGCGGCCTGAACCCTGCATTAGCGTCTAAGCGGTTTATAATCATCATGTCAGCCTCAGGATTAGAAAATAAACTTGTGGTCATGTATCTGGTTTTTTTTAGACATGCAGCTCAAACTCTCCGGTCTCTCGAGCATCCCTGATTTTAATCGTTCCACCATTGGTTGGCTGTGCCTTCGGCTGCCTGGGTCCCAAGCTCTGGAATTCCCTCCCTAACCTTCTCCAGCTCTCCCTGCTCCTTTAAGAGTCTCCGTAAAACCAACATCTTTGACCAAGCTTCTGGCCACCTGCCCTTTATAATAGCTCTTTATGTGACTCAGTGTCAAACCTTTTTTGCCTTATTTATTATTTATTTAGTGAACGCAAGCCCCGAAACCAAATTATAGCCTCGTCTGAGTTTCAGGTGATGTGTCCACCGCTTAGCCTGTCGAGGGGTCACTCCTCAGTAATGTGCAGCATTGTTTGTGTCTCTCCACAAGTGCATAAGGAGTTTGTACCAAGGCCCCAGCAGTGGAGGTTGGCTGCACAGTGGCCTGGCCTGTCCTGTACCTGTTTAGCAAGGAGCACTCTCGCCACTCAAAGCCTGCCATTCGTCAGATGGGATTTGTCACAAGGAACTTGTTAGTGACTTCCCGTGTTTCCCATTCTTTGAATCAAAGGATGTTTGCTAACAGATCTTGATCAGGAAGGGCACTCTATATGGGGTGCTGAGATGGAAGGTGGGCAGTAGGTGGGTTGAACAGGTCATCATGGAGTAAGTGAGGATGATTTCAACCAGCTTGTGGGTTTCCATCAGTCGGCAGATGCATGGGGGGGGTGATGTTTTCGAGGTCAGAAAGCCAGGGGAGGGGTATTGAGTGGAGAGTTCTAGTTATGATGTGCATTGTTGCATTCAACTGATGACCTTTGGCAGACAGGCGCACAATATGTTGCGCATCAGTCTGTGGAGTATGCCAGGGCAAGCGCTGAGGTCTGGAGTGTTGCAGCAGCAGCAGCCCATGTAGATCCAACAAGTTTGGTTAGTAGGTTGTTTCTGGTTTTGACCTCTGCTGCTGTTTTCTTCAGATGATCCCAGAAGGAGAGAGTCCAATCTAGAGTCACTCCCTTTTTGATGGCACTCCTGTGAAGCACCTTGGGATGTTTTGTTTTGTCAAAGGTGCTATACAAATGCAGGGTATTGTGGATCCCACCCCCCCCCCCCCAACTTGCCCCCGCCCCTCTAAGATTGCGTGGTATTGCAGGTCTGTTGTCATTCAGAGTTGGGTTGAGTGTCTAACCTCATTTCACCAATTTCTCTGGCAGCTAACAGAGGGATGACTCATCTCTTGACCTTGGGCTAGATTTGAACTTGGGTTCCCTGGGTGGAATCATTGCCTAGTTCACTGTGTGACCCTGTCCTCTACAGGAGCGTTATTGTTTCTGAACTGTCAGTAACTGTGTACTCTCTGTCCTCATGGTTGTCACTGCATGTCTTTCAGGAGACTTGACTGATGGAAATGCTGTGTACAATTTGTAACCGTGGACTCAAACCAAGGGGAAAACGACTCCTAATGGGTTTTGAAAGTGACTTAAAGAAGGAGGAAGAGGTGGGAAGGTTTGAGGGGGTTGGTTTCAGAGCTTATGGTCTGGCCGCCATTGGTGGGGCCATGGGACTGACAGACTGGTGACCTGCAGCCCATCCTCGAAGGTCACTTTACCGTTCCCAACACAACATGCTCCCCTCACCCCCTCCATGCTTGACTCAGGTCAGGAACTCACTCCATAACCCTGAGCAAAGAACACTGGCTGCAGCTGATGTCAGTGCATGAGGTAGACTGCAGCGGTTCAAGAAAGCGACTCGCCACCACCCTTCTCAAGGGTAATTAGGGATGGGCAACAATTGCTGGCCCAGCCAGCGACACTCACATCCCATGAAGGATAAAAAACGGCAGCGGTCCTGACCCTACAACCCTTCACACTCTGAAATTTGTGGCTCCTTGGGAATCCCGATTCCCATGGCCCCACCAATGGCGGCCAGACCATCAGCTGCATAGCCCCTAAGCTCTGAAACCAACCCCCTCAAATCTTCCCACCTCTTCCTCCTTCTTTAAGTCACTGCGTAAAACCCACCCCTTTGACCAAGCTTATAGTCACCTGTCCTAATATCTCCTTAGGTGGCTCAGTGTTAAATATGTTTTTCTTATTGATATCAGTTTTGTGAAGCTGCTTGGGAAGTTTGGGTATGTGAAATGTGCTATATAAATGCAGGGTGTTTTTGAATATTGTGTGGTATACTCACCTACTCTTGCTGTTGTGTGGATCTTGACTCCTCTGAATTGAAGGGGGGATAGATTGGGAATTATATCAGTGACAGGAAGCAGTGGATGTATGGACAAAGTTCAGTTTGGGAGTAATTCAGTAGTGAAAATTCCCAGGCCTTAGTTTTCAACCCTCAGCTGTTTAGTCAAATGTAACAAAAACGATGCAGCTTTAACTGAAACAAGAAGGGCGTTGGCCTGGCTTCCATCTGAAGCTGCTTATGTTGTGTTAACTAATGAGCGAACAGCTGGATGAATGTCTGGTTAATCTCTCCTGCTTGCTCTGCCATCTGCCACCTTCCATAAACCTCAGCTCATCCAAACTCTGCTGTCCTAATTCACACCACGTCCTGTTGGCCATCACCCCATTGGTCATTCACCTACACTGGCTCCTCCTCCATCTATCCCTCAAGAAGCCCACCCTTGTTTTCAAATCCTTCCTTAGCCTCATCCCTCCCTATCTCTGTAACCTCCTCCAGCCCCTACACCCCTCCCTATCTCTGTAACCTCCTCCAGCCCCTACAATTCTCCAATGTAATGTCATAAAGGTTGCAGCACAGGAAGAGGCCCTTCGGCCCATTGTGTCCGTGCTGGTCATCAAGCCCCTATCTACTCTAATCCCATTTTCCAGCACTTGGCCCGTAGCCTTGTATGCTATGGTGTTTCAAGTGTTCATCTAAATGCTTTTTAAATGTTGTGAGGGTTCCCACCTCTACCACCCCCTCAGGCAGACTGTTCTAAATACCCCGCACCCTCTGGGTGAAAAAATGTTTCCTCAAATGCCCTCTAAACCTCCTGCCCCTCACCTTAAATCCAAGCCCCCTGGTTATTGATCCCTCCACCTAGGGGAAAAGTTTCTTCCTATCTACCCTATCTATGCCCCTCATAATTTTGTATACCTCTATCAGGCCCCCTCAGCCTTCCCTGCTCTAAGGAAAACAACCCCAGCCTATCCGGTCTCTCTTCATAGCTGAAACGCTCCAGCCCAGGCAGCATCCTGGTGAATCTCCTCCACACTCTGTCCCTTGCAATCAAATCCTTTTTATAGTGTGGCGACCAGAACTGCGCACAGTACTCCAGCTGTGGCCTAACCAGCGGGTTTTTCTTTAAACATTTTTTTTCTCTGCGCCCTTCCAATTCCGGCTTCTTGTCCATCCCCGATTTTACTCGCTCCACCGTTGGCGTCCGTGCCTTCAGCTGCCTGGGGCCCTAAGCTCCGGAATTCTCTCCCTAAACCTCTCTGCCTCTCTCCTCGCTCTCCTCCGTTAAGACGCTCCTTAAAACTGGCCTCTTTGACCAAGCTTTCGGTTACACGTCCCAATATCTCCGTGTGTCTCGGTGATTTTCAAAAAAAATAATGGTTCTGTGAAGCACCCTGGGACATGACGTTACACTAAAGGCGCTATGTAAACTGAAGGCGCTGTGGTCACCGACAAACCTTGTCTTGTTACAAAAGTACAGTTAGGCCGGGCTTATCTGCCACATCTTCCTTGTCATAGGGAGTCACATGGCCAGTTTATAGCCACTCACCCGAGGCCCCACCGTGCGGAATTGATCAGATGCTTTAACGGCTCACAGCCAGAGATTCTGCTCAGTGCAAATATCCTCAAGCATCTGACAGGCCCCAGCATCTGGAACCCATAATCCAGGGTTGGCACTCCAATACAGATGCCCAGTGGTGTAGCCACACTGTCAGAATTACAACCTTGCGGATCTGATGTTAAAACCAAGTCTGCCCTCTCAGGTGATGGTAAAAGATCCCAGGGCCACTATTTCGCAGAGGTGATTGGGGTTGTAGGGGGTGTTGTCCTTGGTGTTCTGGCCAATATTTATCCCTCAACCAACATCATTAAACAGACCCTCCAATCATTCTCACAAGGCTGCTTGCGGGAGCGTCCTGTGTATAAATTGGCTGCTGCGTTCCCTGCCTTTCAGTAGTGACTCCACTTCCATTGGCTGTAAAGCACCTTGGGATGTCCTGTGGGTGTGAAAGGCGCTACAGAAATGCAAGCCTTTTTTCTTTTATCGTTGATACAGGGTCCTTGAAACCAATTCCTCTCTCACTCTGTTACACAGTCTCCCTCTCATGTAAATGCTGAAACTTTATTGCTGGCTCCACCCCCAGGTTGGAGCATTCCTTGAAGTTGATAATAGAGGTTTCCCCTCAGATAAAATGGGCTAAGAGGCGGTGCCTAAGATTTTTGGCTGTGAATTGTGGCCTCAACCCCAGGCACTTGAAGCTTTTGGAGAACCAATTAAATGCGAACTTTTCACTCGATAACATCAGTGACAACAGCAGCCAAGTAAGCGGGGAGCAAGACTCGTGAGCAGATAAGCTAATTCCTTGGAGGTGTGTGGGCTGAGGTTTGGCACCAAGGGTTTGCCCTCAGAATCACGGAATCACAGAATCGTTACAGCGCTGGGGGAGGCCATTCAGCCCATCAAGTACTGTTTGCGCTGGTGGTCTGTTTGATAGTGAGATGTACCAGTCTCTGTGGTGGTTGATGGCTGATTCTCCTCCTCACAGCTTGACCTGGGTACTAGAAAACTAACCCAGCCGTGCTTTGCCTGACATGGAGTGAACTCACCTCAGGGCTCAGGCTGCTTGAACAGGTCCAATATTGCCCTGAGGGGGTGCCACACTGTCAGAGGTGTCATCTTTTGGGTGAGATGTTAAACCGAGACCCCAGCTGCACCGCCCCCCCCCCCCGCCTCATGTGGGCATAAAAGATCCCATGGGCACTATGTTGACAAAGAGCAGGGGAGTTATCCCTTGGATTCTGACCAGCATTTATTCCTCTGCCAACATCACTAAGCCAGATTATCTGGTCAATGTCACATTCTCACTAGTTGGATCTTACTGTGAGCAAATTGGCTGCCCTGCTTTCTCCATTACAACAGTGACTACGCTTCAAAAAGGGCTTTCGTTGGCTGGAAATAGACTTTGGGACCTCCTGAGGCAGTGAAAGGGGGTTGTAGAAATGTGAATCTCGGGATTTTTTGGATGCCATTTAACAACAATGCAAACAACCTCCCAGGCGTCAGGAAATGAAAGGTGTCTACATTTTCCTGGACTCCATTCTCTTTGCTCCCATCACGGATTGAAATCTGGGATGGATCGATTTTTGCTGGATGAAGGTGTAAAAGGACACGGAGCCCAGGTAGGCGGAGGCTCAGCCACGATCTCATTTAATGGTGGAACAGGCTTGAAGGGCTGAATGGCCTCTTCCTGTTCTGATAGTCCTACCTGAGAGGGGCCTGAGTCTAAGGCCGGGGTTCAACTTTTGTTGGGAGCCCTTCAAACTGGAGGAAAATTAAGCGTAGTCACCGTGGTGAAGCACAGCAAGATCCCACAAACAAGAATGTGATAATGAGCAGGTAATCCGTTTTAATAATGTCACTTGAGGGATAAATATTGGCCAGGACACCAGAGAGGACTCCCCTGCTCTTCTTCGAAACAGCGCCATGGGATCTTTAACATCCCTCTGAGGCCAGACAGAGCCTTGGTTTAAGTCTCACCTGAGAAAATGGCACTTCTGACGGTGCGGCACCCCCTCAGTACTGCACTGGGGGTTGTCAGCCAGGATTGTTGGGCCCAACAGTAAGCAAAAGGAAACGTGCCTGGGGATAGTGGGGGATTGGCCGGGGGGTGGGGGGTGGGGGGGGGTGGGGGGGGTGGGGGGGGTTGGGGGGTGGTAGTGGTGGGGGGCAAACTGCTTTTCAAAAGGATGGGCCTTAATGCAGATCCCAGCTCACAGAGAACATATCCTTAACCCCGGCTCCCTTACCCTGGTGACAGACTTGTCCAGTTAGCCAGCGGAATAAGACAGCCAGATTCAGCTGTGTAAAACGCGGAGCCTGGCCAAGGAATCAGACAAGCTCACAACTCCATTCAATCTTATCACAAAATGTCTCAAAGTACTTCAGACACAACGAGGTACAGTGATGATGATGTAAAACTATTAATAAATCACCAGTATCTGCAGAAGCAGGAATACCTTTTAATTACATTTGTCAACACATTTAACTTTGGCTTTCGTTCCGATGAGTTAATTGGACCTCAGGTTGTGGGAGAGCTCTTGCTTGCCCGATTAGAAGTGAGCACCCGGACTGTTAACAGAGAGCGAGACAGAATTAGCAGCTTCCTAAACATAATATTGTCTCGTTAGGGTGGGGGGGGCGGACATTTCTCCGCTAGGCCCCAAGTTCAGTCAGACGAGCAGTGCACCCTGGAGCAGTTAACACATTCCTTCAGATTCTGTTGGACCAGCGAGCTTTTTCCCATGAGCTTATGGTCGTGTTTTCACTCTGACATAAGCCTGAAAGAATGAAAAGATGGGGAGAGTCGGGCCTTGTAAAGAGGCACATAATCTCATCCTCCAGGGGAGTGAGGCCTGGGGCTGGGGGAAGGGGGGGGGGGGTGGGTGCCCATTAACGTCTCACTCCGCTTAACTCTTTCATGTCTCAGCTTCCCTTACCCCCACCGCTGCTTCCTGTCAACATTTGCTGTTCAGAAAGAATCTGCATTATTATCTCACCTTTCACCCCCTCAGGACATCCACAAGACCCTCACAGACAAGGGAATGCTTTTGAGGTGTAGCCACGTAGGGGAACAGGGCAGCCAATTTGCACATAGCAAGCTCCCACAAACAGCACCGTGATAATAACCAGATCGCCGGTTTTTTAGCGATATGAGGGATAAATATTGGTCCGGACACCAGGGAAAGCTCCCCTGCTCTTCTCCACAATAGCGCCTTGGGATATTTAACAGGCACCTGAGAGGGCAGGTTGTTAGGGGGAGGCCTCAATTTAATGTCTCATCCAAACGATGGCACCTCTGACAGTGCAGCACTCCCTTGGTTCTGCCTTGGGAACGTGAGCCTGGATATTGCATTTGAGCCTCTGGAGTGGCATTTGAACCCACCCCTGCAAACCCTCCGAGTGCACTCCACTGAGCTACTGATTTGAATTAACAACACTCAGTGTATTTTTTGTTGAAAGAGGAATCAGGTGCTACAATAACAGTTTTTTTTATTCATTCACGGGATGCGGGTGTCGCTGGCTGGGCTAGCGTTTATTGCCCATCCCTTATTGCCCCTTGAGAAGGTGGTGGGTGAGCCGCCTTCTTGAACCACCACATGCCATGTGGTGTAGGTACACCCACAGTGCTGTTAGGGAAGGAGTTGTTAACATCACAGTGGTTGTACATACACCACATGGATTGGGCTTATAACCAATTTCTGGCCGTACCATGTCACAGAGACTCCAAGCAAATGAAATCTGATTTTGAATGAATTACTCATATGTAGCAGCCTCAGTTGTAAATTCTGTGGATTCTGTAAATTCTGTGCAGCCTAATATGGTCAAATTTCATTCAGGCACAATAAAATATATCAGGTCTCACACAGAAATCTCTAAACTCTCGCCAAACCACCAACAGCCAACGTTTCATTTGGAAAAACCAAACACCCACCCCACCCCAAAGGAAACTGCTCCACAATGACACTGCAGCTGGGTTTGTTTGACACCCAATCATTTATCCACAAACGACAGAGCTTCCCCATGACACAACGCCAATAAAACGGTCACTGTGCAAATAGCAGACATTTCCTCACAATTCCAAAATCTGCATTCTTTCCCATTTATTTCATACCCCTTTTCCCTGATTGGTTCTCAATTCCCTTCAAAGAACAACAATTTGCGTTTACGTAGTGACTTCAACCTAGGAAAGCTTTCTCAGGTGTTTCACAGGAGTATTGTCAGGCACAAATGTGGCACTAAAATGTGTAAGGAGGTATGCTGACAGGTGACCAAAGGTGTGGTGAAAGAGTTAGGTTTTAAAGAGCGTGTTAAAGGAGGAGAGAGACAAAGAGACGGAGAGGGTGAGGGCAGACAGAGTTAGGACAGAGAGGATTAGAATGGAGAGGGTTAGGGCAAAGAAGGAAGTCCAGGCCCTTGGGCGTCGTCAGTTGCAGGTATGACCACCAATGATGTAGCGATGGAAACTGGGAATGCACAAGGAGCCAGAACTGAAGGAACACAAAGATCTCAAAGGGTTATAGGGCCAGAGGAGGTTACAAAGATAGGGAGGATTGAAACCTAATACATGAAGACAAACTACGAGGGGATCAAACTGACTCCCGCAAAGTGGATCTCTTGAAGAGTAAGCGTGTCACACATTGTTAAAATACAGCATGGACACCCAGACACATCAAAACATGAAGCTTGAGGAGCATTAGTTTGGAGACACAAAGCTGCCAAGTCCCAGCAGCATAAACAGCATCGAGTTAATTATATGGGGTGGGGTGGGGTGGGGAGGCGCAGAGGGGGCTTTGAGAAGGAACACTCAGGCTCAAAGCTCTGCTGCACCATAAATAATTCACTAAACCCCTTATGTCCCCATCATGCCACAGATTGGCTCCGACAATCTACAAACACGTTACATTCCCCAGTGGCTTATTCCCCTCCATCCCCATGGGATCAATTGAAACATCTGGACCGGCTAAGGAATAATGAAGCTGCTGAAATGGAACCAAAATTCCAGGCAAATGATTTCACTCCAGAGCGTGATGTGACCAAGGGGAGGGAGGGTCCAGAAGGGATGTGTCAGCCGGACAGACACAGGCCACTCTCTGCAGTCACATCTTACGGCCTCATTGCCAGGGCAACTGAGGGTGAATTTTAATGCCGAATGGGAGCATGCTTTGGGATGGTGTCACGATGGAGATCAGTCCCTCAATCAGCCCCCGGTGACATGCCCATGCTTCCCAATTGGTTACTACCTAACCGTCAGGAGCGGACAACATTGGAACAGAAGTAGGCCATTCAGCCCCTCAAGCATGTTCTGCCATTCAATGATCTGCAACACATCGCCATTTTGCGTGGAAAATTTACAGCCACAGAAACAGGCCATTCCACCCATCTGCTCCATGCTGGTCTTTATGCTCCACATGAACCTCCTCTCATCCCTCTTCATCTCACCCCATTACTATATCCTTCTGTTCCTTTCTCCTTCATGTGTTTATCCAGTTTCACCATTAACTGTATCTAGACGATTCACCTCAGCCACTCCCTGTGGGAGTGAGTTCCACATTCTCCCCACTCTCTGGGTAAAGAGGTTTCTCCTGAATTCCCCATCGGATTTATTAGTGACTGTCTCATACTGATGACCCCTAGTTCTGGTCTCCTTCATGTTTACCCTATCAAACCCCTCCAGATTTTCAGAGATCTCTATCAGGTCACCCCTCAGCCTTTTTTCTGGATAACATCTCAGTTTTGGTATCATCCACATAAATCTTTTCTCCTGAGTCTTCTCCAGCGCCTCAACATTCTTCATCTGCCTCAGTTCTGGCTCTCTTCATATTATCAGCTGAGATTAATGCAAAGTGGCGCTAGAGTCTGGCTTCTCCAGCACAAGCTCACTCAGCGCTACTCCTCACTTTCTGTTCCATGTATCCCTATGCTCTTAGCATGGGAAAGAAAAATGTGCATTTATATAGCACCTTTCACGACCTCAGGACCTCTCAAACCGCTTTACAGCCAATGAAGTACTTATGTGACGTGGAGTCACTGTTGTACTGTAGGAAAAGCAGCGGCTAGCCGGTGCACAGCAAGATCCCACAAACAACAGGATGGTGACTGGTCAGGTAATCAGTTTTGGTGATGCTGACTGAGGGGTAAATATTGACCAGGACAGTGGAGAAGCTCCTCTTCTTTGAGATTTTGGGTCATGTGATCATTTGTGCTTGCCTGAGAGGGCCAATGGCTACAAGTTTCACCTGAGAAATGACTCCTGTGACAGAGCAGCATTCCCTTTGTGCTGCAAGCATCAGATTAGATTTAGTGCTCCAGTTTGCGGAGTGGGATTTGATCTCACAGTCTTCTGACTCAGAGGTAAGTGTTCTACCCACCGAGCCGCAGTTGTACCCCACACAGCTACAGAATGCATTCTTCTCCTGATCAGAGTCTTCAAGGAGGTGCAGCTTGGAACACAAGGTTAAAAAAGGTCCCCTCCTGATTACAAAGTTCACAAACTAATGGGACATTCTGACAGGTGAAAAATTCCCCACCGAATTGAGCAGATTGAAACAAATCTGTAACGAGCGAGAATCTAACCATCGCCCCTTGACATTCAATGGCATCACTATCACTGAATCCCCCACAATCAACACCCTGGGGGTTACCATTGACCAGAAACTGAGCTCGACTAGCCATAAAAACACTGTGGCTACAAGAGCAGGTCAGAGGCTGGGAATTCTGTGATGAGTAACTCACCTCCCGGCTCCTCAAAGCCTGTCAACATCTACAAGGCACAAGTCAGGATGTGATGGAATACTCCCCACTTGCCTGGATGGAGTGCATAAGAACATATGAAACAGGAACAGGAGTAGACCATTCGGCCCCTCGAGCCTGCTCTGCCATTCAATACGATCATGGCTGATCTTCTTGTGTTGCTAATTCCACATTCCCATCTAACCCTGATAACCATTGGTTCCCTTGCCTATCAAGAATCTATCTACCTCTGCCTTAAAAATATTCAGTGAGCCCGCCTCCACCACCTTCTGAGGGAGAGAGTTCCAAAGTTCACATCCCTCTGAGAGAAAAAAATTCTGAAAGGGCGATCCCTCATTTTAAAGCGGGCCCCCTAGTTCCAGACTCACCCACAAGAGGAAACATCCTTTCCATGTCCAGCTTGTCAAGGCCGTTCAGGATCAATCAAATCACCCCTCACTCTCCTAAACTCCAGTGGAAACAAGCCCAGTCTGTCCAACCTTTCCTCATAAGACAACCCACTCATTCCAGGTATCAATCTAGTAAACCTCTCTGAACCGCCTCCAACGCATTTACATCCTTCCTCAAATAATGAGACCTAAACTGCACCCAGTATTTGAGGTGTGGTCTCACCCATGCCCTGTATAACTGAAGCATAATGTCCTTACTTTTGTGTTCAACCCTTCTCATAGTAAAGGACAGCATTCCATTAGCCTTCTTTATTACTTGCTGTACCTGCATACTAACATTTTGTGACTCATGTACAAGAACACCCAGATCCCTCTGCACATCAGAATTATGCAGCCGTTCTCTATTTAAGTCATACTCTGCTTTTTTGTTCTTCCTGCCAAAGTGAACAACTCCACATTTTCTCACATTAAACTCCATTTGCTAGATCTTTGCCCACTCACTCAGCCTATCTATATCTACAACCTCCTCATGTCCTCTTCACAACATACTTTCTTACCTAACTTTGTGTCACCTACAAATTTAGTTACCATGTCTTCACTCCCCTCATCTAAGTCATTGATGTAAATCGTAAAAAGTTGAGGCCCCTCACAGACCCCTGTGGGACTCCACTCGTCACATCCTGCCAGTCAGAAAAAGACCCATTTATGCATACTCTCTGCTTTCTGCCAGCCAGCCAGTCTTCTATCCATGCTAATATGTTACCCCCTACACCAAGAATTTTTATGTTCTGTAATAATCTTTAATATGGCATCTTATCAAATGCCTTCTGGAAATCCAAGTACAGTACGTTTACAGGCTCCCCTTTATCCACTGCGCATGTTACTCCTTCAAAAGACTCTAATAATTTGGTTGAACATGATTTTCCTTTCACAAAACCACGCTGACTCTTCCGAATTGCCTTGAGTTCTAAGTGCCCAGCTATAACCTCCTTAATGATCGATTCTAATAACTTCCCCATGACAGACGTCAAGCTAACTGGCCTATAGTTTCCTGTTTTCTGCCTCCCTCCTTCTTGAATAGAGGGGTTATAATTGCTACTTTCTAATTTGATGGAACCTTTCGAGAATCTAGTGAATTTTGGAAAATTAACACCACCACATCGACTACCTCATTAGCCACCTCTTTTAAGACCCCAGGATGTAGTCCATCGGGACCCGGAGACTTGCCAGCCGCAGCTCCATCAATTTGCTCAGTACCATTTCCCCAGTGATTTCAATTTCACCAAGTTCCTTTCTCCTGCTCACCTCCCGATTTGCAGCTATTACTGGAATGATTTTTGTATCCTCTATACACAGAAGCAAAATATTTGTTCATTTCTTCCATCGTTTCTTTACTATCTACTTTTAACTGCCCACTGACATTCTCTAGAGGACCAACACTCACTTTACTTACTCTTTTCCTTTTTAAATACCTGTAGAAACTCTTGCTATCCATTTTTACATTTCTAGCTAGGTTCCTCTCATACTCTAATTTCTTTCTCCTGATGAATCTTTTAGTCATTCTCTGCCATTCTTTATATTCTGTCCTGCCACTCATCTTTGTGGAGTTGTGTGCTTTTTCCTTAAGTTTGATGCTTTCCTTAACTTCTTTAGTTAACCACAGATAATGGGTCCTCCCCTTAGAATTTTTCTTTACAATAGGTATGTACTTATTCTGGACACTCTAAAATATCCCCTTAAATGTCTGCCACTGCTTCTCTATTGATCTATCCTCTAGCCTAGTTTCCTAGTTCACTTCAGCTAGCTCAGCTTTCATCCCCAAATAGTTGCCTTTATTTCAGTTTAAGATACTAGTCTTAGACCCACTCTTCTCCCTTTCAAACTGGATGTAAAATTCATTCATACTGTGGTTGCAGCTTCCTAGGGGTGCCTTTACTCTGAGGTCATTAATTAATCCTGTTACGTTACACAATACCAAGTCTAATATAACCTGCTCTCTGTTTGATTCCAGAACATGCTGCTCTAAGAAACTATCTCAAAAGCATTCTAATAACTCCAGGCTACTACTGCCAATCTGATTTTTCCAGTTTGTGTGTAGATTAAAATCACCCTTAATTATTGCTGTCCCTTTATCACAAGCACACAATATTTTCTCTTGAATACTTTGTCCTACACTGTGGCTACTGTTAGGGGGCCTGTAGATCACTCCCACTAATAACTTTTCTCTCCCTCCTATTCCTCATCTCTACCCAAACCAATTCTACATCCTGGCCTCCTGAACCAAGGTCATCGCTAACTATTGTACCAATGCCCCCTTTGATGAACAGTGCTACCCCTCCACCTTTACCCAGCTTCCTATTCTTCTTGAATGTCATGTACCCTTCAATATTAAGGACCCAATCTTTGTCATCCTTCAGTCACGTCTCTGTAATTGCTTTCAGATCATATTTATTTACTTCAGCGTGGGTCATCAATTCATTTACTTTATTATGAATGCTACGAGCATTCAGATAGAGAGTCTTCAGTTTTGACTTTTTGTTCCTTTGTAACATCTAGTCTTGACTGTTGATGTATTCTTAGGTTTTGTCCCCTTTGTCTCTTCCTGCCATTCTCTGACCCTCGTTTCTCATATTAATATTTTGCTCTCCTATCTTGCCTCTACACCTCGAATTGTTACCTCTACCCAAGCTTGACACCATCCGGGACAAAGCAGCCTTGTCGTGGGATCAAGTTCCTGGAACTCCCTTCCTAACACGCAGGTGTACCTCCACCACATGGACCGGTTCAAGAAGGCAGCTCATCACCACCATTAGTGATGGGTAATAAGTGCTTACCTTGCGTCAGTGATGCCAATGCCTCATATGACAGACTTGATAATAAGTGCTCAGGAGGCCTGGTTTGGGAACTAGCTGACCACACTGTTATATTTCTGAACTTTGCAAATTTAGAGCTCCATTTTCTATAAAAATCAATGGAATTTCAGAAATCTCTGCATTTCTGTTTAAACGCAATTAGAATGTTTCCCCCAATCTCTCGCTAAAAATACCAAGTGTCTGGCCAGCATGAGAACATTGTCCCGTTAGATCGTTCTCAGTCTGAAATGATTTTATATTTCAGGTGAAAACCTGCCTTATAAAGTAAAACAGGGACCGTACATTGTCCTTTTTTAGTCACAGTTTGAAACTGGAGATGTAGAGATTACTCAGTGAAAGCCGTGGGAACTTTTTGTTTGGCTCAGTCTTCAGCAATCATGCTTGAGAATGTCTTTCATTTAACAGAGAGAGAGAGAGAGAGAGGGGGAAACTAAATTAAGCTCCCCCACTCCCGACAGCTCGCTGTCCAACAGCAGGATGTGACATCAACGCTCATGACTTGAGGGCTATTTGATTTTGCAGTCGACTCCAGGCCGTACAGCTGCCAACAGCTGGCAACTCGCACAAGTTCAGCATTTCAGCAATGAGCTGTGTTTTTCCATCTCAGGTTTAACTCTTCACGGCTGCACGGACTTAGAGGGGGAATTGGAGGGGGGGGGGGTGCGGGTGCGCAGGGTGGAATAAGATGCAGAAAACTCGGAGACAGCAGTGTACGGGGTGACAGAACAGGGAGGGGGACAGGGAGTGAATGAAGGAGGACAAAAGGCAAGGAGAGAGAAAAGAAAAAGACATAAAGAAAGCCGGGCATCAGCAGAGATGGAAAAGCAACTCATTCTTATCGAGCTTTTCACAGGCCGACTCAAAGATGTTGTTTGAGGGGTAAATATTGGCCGGGACACCAGGGAGAACTCCCCTGCTCTTCATCGAAAGAGTACGGTGAGACCTCTGACATCCCCCTGAGAGGGCAAGTGGCTTAATGTGCCATCTGAAAGACAGCACTGCTGGCACGGCAGCTCTCCCGGCAGTGCAGCTCTCCCTCAGTACTGCACTGGAAGTGTCAGCCTGGATTAGGGGTTCAAGTCTCTGCAGTGGGTAGGACTCAAATCCAAAAATCTCCTGACTCAGGGGCAGGTACTACCCACTGGGCCAGAGCTAACACCAGGCAAACCAACAGCAGTGGGGAAGGAGGGTAAGGAAGCTGACAACTGGTTGAGGACAATGTCCCTGTTGGAATGAAGTGAGGTAGATTCGAGTGAGCAGAGATTTTAATTAAGATTCAGGATATGCCTGGAAGGAGTTAAGTGCAGTTCTGTCCCAACTGGAACTCGTAAACCATCCTATTACAATTAGACATCCGGATACAATTTTGGAAGCTTATTTAACAAGGGAAGACCACCAAGATTATGTATTGTTATTACTGATAATTAGCTTCTAGAACATGTCCCCTCCTGAGCCCAGCCCCCATCCCCCATCACATGGTGGTCGCACTCTTTATTCTGTTGCTAAGCAATGCTACAGAGTAGTCAATAGATGGTTATGTTCAGGGGCCCTGTGAAAGGTGGCTCAGATATATATAGCACATCACAAGACCCGATATTAAACCTAGAATGGCTCAGATCGCAGTCGGTTCTGGCCTTTCCTCCTATTACCACTCGCACTCCTGAAAATTCAGGGTTTCTCCGTGTGATCTCTACCCCAGCCTCGTCAGCCAAAAGGCCTTTCACTTAGCACCAATCCTTTGCAACAAAGGCAGCCTGCAGACCGCCGGACAGCCGTGGCTCAATGCTCGCCTCCTAGACGTAGGGTCATCGGTTCCAGACCCAGTCCAGAAACTTGAGAAAAAAGTACAGGCTGACACACCCAGTGCAAGACTGAGGGAGTGCTGCACTGTCGGAGGGTCAGTACTGAGGGAGTGCTGCACTGTCGGAGGGTCAGTACTGAGGGAGTGCTGCACTGTCAGAGGGTCAGTACTGAGGGAGTGCTGCACTGTCGGAGGGTCAGTACTGAGGGGGTGCTGCACTGTCAGAGGGTCAGTACTGAGGGAGTGCTGCACTGTCAGAGGGTCAGTACTGACGGAGTGCTGCACTGTCAGAGGGTCAGTACTGAGGGAGTGCTGCACTGTCAGAGGGTCAGTATTGAGAGAGTGCTGCACTGTCAGAGGGTCAGTACTGAGGGAGTGCTGCACTGTCAGAGGGTCAGTACTGAGGGGGTGCTGCACTGTCAGAGGGTCAGTACTGAGGGAGTGCTGCACTGTCAGAGGGTCAGTACTGAGGGAGTGCTGCACTGTCGGAGGGTCAGTACTGAGGGAGTGCTGCACTGTCGGAGGGTCAGTACTGAGGGGGTGCTGCACTGTCAGAGGGTCAGTACTGAGGGAGTGCTGCACTGTCAGAGGGTCAGTACTGACGGAGTGCTGCACTGTCAGAGGGTCAGTACTGAGGGAGTGCTGCACTGTCAGAGGGTCAGTATTGAGAGAGTGCTGCACTGTCAGAGGGTCAGTACTGAGGGAGTGCTGCACTGTCAGAGGGTCAGTACTGAGGGAGTGCTTCACTGTCAGAGGGTCAGTACTGAGGGAGTGCTGCACTGTCAGAGGGTCAGTACTGAGGGAGTGCTGCACTGTCAGAGGGTCAGTACTGAGGGAGTGCTGCACTGTCGGAGGGTCAGTACTGAGGGAGTGCTGCACTGTCAGAGGGTCAGTACTGAGGGAGTGCTGCACTGTCAGAGGGTCAGTACTGAGGGAGTGCTGCACTGTCAGAGGGTCAGTACTGAGGGAGTGCTGCACTGTCAGAGGGTCAGTACTGAGGGAGTGCTTCACTGTCAGAGGGTCAGTACTGAGGGAGTGCTGCACTGTCAGAGGGTCAGTACTGAGGGAGTGCTGCACTGTCAGAGGGTCAGTACTGAGGGAGTGCTGCACTGTCGGAGGGTCAGTACTGAGGGAGTGCTGCACTGTCAGAGGGTCAGTACTGAGGGAGTGCTGCACTGTCAGAGGGTCAGTACTGAGGGAGTGCTGCACTGTCAGAGGGTCAGTACTGAGGGAGTGCTGCACTGTCAGAGGGTCAGTACTGAGGGAGTGCTTCACTGTCAGAGGGTCAGTACTGAGGGAGTGCTGCACTGTCAGAGGGTCAGTACTGAGGGAGTGCTGCACTGTCAGAGGGTCAGTACTGAGGGAGTGCTGCACTGTCGGAGGGTCAGTACTGAGGGAGTGCTGCACTGTCGGAGGGTCAGTACTGAGGGAGTGCTGCACTGTCGGAGGGTCAGTACTGAGGGAGTGCTGCACTGTCAGAGGGTCAGTACTGAGGGAGTGCTGCACTGTCGGAGGGTCAGTACTGAGGGAGTGCTTCACTGTCAGAGGGTCAGTACTGACGGAGTGCTGCACTGTCGGAGGGTCAGTACTGAGGGAGTGCTGCACTGTCAGAGGGTCAGTAATGAGGGAGTGCTGCACTGTCAGAGGGTCAGGACTGAGGGAGTGCTGCACTGTCAGAGGGTCAGGACTGAGGGAGTGCTGCACTGTCGGAGTGTCAGTACTGACGGAGTGCTGCACTGTTAGAGGGTCAGTACTGAGGGAGGGCTGCACTGTTAGGGGGTCAGTACTGAGGGAGTGCTGCACTGTCAGAGGGTCAGTACTGAGAGAGTGCTGCACTGTCAGAGGGTCAGTACTGACGGAGTTCTGCACTGTCTGAGGGTCAGTACTGAGGGAGGGCTGCAATGTTAGGGGGTCAGTACTGAGGGAGTGCTGCACTGTCAGAGGGTCAGTACTGAGGAAGTGCTGCACTGTCAGAGGGTCAGTACTGAGGGAGTGCTGCACTGTCAGAGGGTCAGTACTGAGGGAGCGCTGTACTGTCAGAGGGTCAGTACTGAGGGAGTGCTGCACTGTCAGAGGGTCAGTATTGAGGGAGTGCTGCACTGTCAGAGGGTCAGTATTGAGGGAGTGCTGCACTGCCAGAGGTTCAGTAATGAGGGAGTGCTGCACAGTCAGAGGTTCAGTACTGAGGGAGTGCTGCACTGTCAGAGGGTCAGTATTGAGGGAGTGCTGCACTGTCAGAGGGTCAGTATTGAGGGAGTGCTGCACTGTGAGAGGGTCAGTACTGAGGAAGTGCTGCACTGTTGGAGGGTCAGTATTGAGGGAGTGCTGCACTGTCAGGGTCAGTACTGAGGAAGTGCTGCACTGTTGGAGGGTCAGTATTGAGGGAGTGCTGCACTGTTGGACGGTCAGTACTGAGGGAGTGCTGCACTGTTGGAGGATCTGTATTGAGGGAGTGCTGCACTGTCAGTGGGTCAGTACTGAGGGCGTGCTGCACTGTCAGAGGGTCAGTACTGAGGGAATGCTGCACTGTCAGAGGGTCAGTGCTGAGGGAGCGCTGCACTGTCAGAGGGTCAGTACTGAGGCAGCGCTGCACTGTCAGAGGGTCAGTATTGAGGGATTGCTGCATTGTTGGGAAGTGAGTACTGAGGGAGCGCGGCATTGTCGTAGGGTCAGTAATGAGTGAGTGCTGAACTGTCAGAGGGGCTGTACTGAGGGAGTGCTGCACTGTCAGAGGGTCAGTACTGAGGGAGTGCTGCACTGTTGGACGGTCAGTACTGAGGGAGTGCTGCACTGTTGGAGGATCTGTATTGAGGGAGTGCTGCACTGTCAGTGGGTCAGTACTGAGGGAGTGCTGCACTGTCAGAGGGTCAGTGCTGAGGGATGGCTGCACTGTCAGAGGGTCAGTACTGAGGGAGTGATGCACAGTTGGAGGGTCAGTATTGAGGGAGTGCTGCACTGTTAGAGGGGCGGTACTGAGGGAGTGCTGCACTCTCAGAGGGTCAGTGCTGAGGGAGTGCTGCACTGTCAGAGGGTCAGTACTGAGAAAGTGCTGCACTGTTGGAGGGTCAGTATTGAGGGAGTGCTGCACTGTTGGAGGGTCAGTACTGAGGAAGTGCTGTACTGTTGGAGGGTCATAACTGAGGGAGTTCTGCATGTCAGAGCGTCAGTACTGAGGGAGTGCTGCACTGTCAGAGGGTCAGTATTGAGGGAGTGCTGCACTGCCAGAGGGTCAGTAATGAGGGAGTGTTGCACTGTCAGAGGGTCAGTACTGAGGGATGGCTGCACTGTCAGAGGGTCAGTACTGAGGAAGTGCTGCACAGTTGGAGGGTCAGTACTGAGGGAGTGCTGCACTGTCAGAGGGTCAGTACTGAGGGAGTGCTGCACTGTCAGAAGGTCAGTACTGAGGGATTGCTGCACTGTTGGAAAGTGAGTACTGAGGGAGTGCTCATTGTCGTAGGGTCAGAAAGGAGGGAGTGCTGAACTGTCAGAGGGGCTGTACTGAGGGAGTGCTGCACTCTCGGAGGGTCAGTATTGAGGGTGTGCTGCACTGTCAGAGGGTCAGTACTGAGGATGTGCTGCACTGTTGGTAGGGTCAGTATTGAGGGAGTGCTGCATTGTTGGACGGTCAGTATCGAGGGAGTGCTGCACTGTCAGAGGGTCACTACTGAGGGAGTGCTGCACTGTCAGAGGGTCAGTGCTGAGGGATGGCTGCACTATCAGAGGGTCAGTACTGAGGGAGTGCTGCACTGTTGGAGGATCAGTATCGAGGGAGTGCTGCACTATCAGAGAGTCAGTACTGAGGGAGTGCTGCACTGTCAGAGGGTCAGTACTGAGGGAGTGCTGCACAGTTGGAGGGTCAGTATTGAGGGAGTGCTGCACTGTTAGAGGGTCAGTACTGAAGGAGTGCTGCACTGTCGGAGGGTCAGTACTGAGGGGGTGCTGCACTGTCAGAGGGTCAGTACTGAAGGAGTGCTGCACTGTCGGAGGGTCAGTACTGAGGGAGTGCGGCACTGTCAGAGGGTCAGTACTGAGGGAGTGCTGCACTGTCAGAGGGTCGGTACTGAGGGAGTGCTGCATTGTCAGAGGGTCAGTAATGAGGGAGTGTTGCACTGTCAGAGGGTCAGTACTGAGGGATGGCTGCACTGTCAGAGGGTCAGTACTGAGGAAGTGCTGCACAGTTGGAGGGTCAGTACTGAGGGAGTGCTGCACTGTCAGAGGGTCAGTACTGAGGGATTGCTGCACTGTTGGAAAGTGAGTACTGAGGGAGTGCTCATTGTCGTAGGGTCAGAAAGGAGGGAGTGCTGAACTGTCAGAGGGGCTGTACTGAGGGAGTGCTGCACTCTTGGAGGGTCAGTATTGAGGGTGTGCTGCACTGTCAGAGGGTCAGTACTGAGGATGTGCTGCACTGTTGGTAGGGTCAGTATTGAGGGAGTGCTGCATTGTTGGACGGTCAGTATCGAGGGAGTGCTGCACTGTCAGAGGGTCAGTGCTGAGGGATGGCTGCACTATCAGAGGGTCAGTACTGAGGGAGTGCTGCACTGTTGGAGGATCAGTATCGAGGGAGTGCTGCACTATCAGAGGGTCAGTACTGAGGGAGTGCTGCACTGTCAGAGGGTCAGTACTGAGGGAGTGCTGCACAGTTGGAGGGTCAGTATTGAGGGAGTGCTGCACTGTTAGAGGGTCAGTACTGAAGGAGTGCTGCACTGTCGGAGGGTCAGTACTGAGGGAGTGCTGCACTGTCAGAGGGTCAGTAATGAGGGAGTGCTGCACTGTCAGAGGGTCAGTACTGAGGGAGTGCTGCACTGTCGGAGGGTCAGTACTGAGGGAATGCTGCACTGTCGGAGATAGTATCAGAGGTGCTGTCTTTCAGTTGAGACATTAAGCTCTGCCTGCTCGCTCAGGTTTTTGTCTATTCTCCCTCACCCAGCGTTGCTAAAAATGCAGCTTAATGTATCATTTTTCTCATTGCTGCTTGTGGAACCTTGCTGTGTGCAAATGGGCTGCCATATTTCCTACATTAAACAGTGACTACATTTCAAAAGAGGGACCTCATTGGCTGTAAAGTGCTTTGGGATGTCTGAGGTCAGGGAGGGTGTTATAGAAAATGTGAACCTTCCTTAGGCCTAAAGTGAAGTGAGCGAATGTATTAATGTGCCACATCTCTGCTCTCTTAAACACCATCAGTCACTGGATAAGTGCTCAAGGGAATCTGGTCTTCATTTTTTCTAGTGAACTGTGTTGACTGTTCAAAAAAATCTTGGTGCAGTGCCAGAGAACAGCTTTTCCTGCTGCTTTTGTTCTGTTCATTCAATGCTCTACTGACTCCCGCCCAGGCACAGGAGTGCAGACACCCCCCTCTCATGAGAGTGTTTCATCTTTTATAGTCCCCTCAGTGTTCAAATGGTCTTCCTGCTCTGCGTGGTCACTATGAGCGAGTGGGGGGCTGTGAACAGTGGTTAGAGATATAGGAACCATGTGTCTCACTCACTGCTTTCCACTGACCAAACAGTGAAGGACACCAGCTTCAAAGAATACTTTACAAATTGCTGTGGTTACTCAGATTGTGCCATTTGGCTAATAATTGCATCAACAACTTACTTCAAGCCTAAGCTCTGTAAAGAACACATCTTTTTATTTCTGTTGGACTGTGGATTAAAATTTCAATGGCTGTAGTTTGAAAGACATCTCTATGGAACAATCTGAGGGATATATATAACGCTGCTGTCCTGAAACAGAGTGTGCCATGAAAGACAGGATGGTGCCAAGGAGGAGTCTGGTCTAATAGGGAACTGCCTGGCAACAATGTTTTAACTGGTTCCTGACCAGGTGACCAGGTTTGTGACAGTGCAGTGGAAGAGAAGCTCCTAGCCTGAAAAGAGAAAAGATCTAAAATCTCTTTCTCCTGTGTGTGTATTGATTCCAGTAATTCTACAATAATAGCTAGCTGGCTTTCTCTCCTCGTACACCTATGACCTTCTCTCTCTCTCTCTGAAAACCCCTGTCAAGAGGAAAAGGGGAAAATCACCATTAGAGACATTGAAAGGCAAGTGCTCAGCCAGTGAACTAAAGACTGAAAGTGTTGGAAGACGGACAATCATGTGTCATCGATAAAGAACTGAAAGGAATTTCGAAGACATTGAGCAAAATCAACCCATTGAATCCTGTACTCTGGAATTGGTGTGATTGAACTGTTCTGTCCCACCCTTAAAATCCATGTTTTTGTGTGTCTTGTGTGTTTTGTGTGCGTGTGTGTGTGTGTATACAGATTTAAGAAGGGGTAGCTTTTAGGTTATAGAGTTAGAAATGAGCAGTTCTTTTGCCACTGGTTAAAGACAAGTTGTTCAATAAACAGTTATATACTTATTAAGTTTACAAACCTGGTGCTCGGTATCTGTTAACCTAAATTAAACAGTGAGCTGGGCTGATCAAACTTTTTCAGATTTGTCACAGCTCAGGGAGCAGTGGAGCTTGATATTGCAGCGCACTAACCCCGGTAACCACGCATGGACTAAAAGAGAGAACCTGCATTTGTACGGTGCCTTTCGCAGCTTCAGGATGTCCCAACACAAGTTCCGGCCAATGAAGCACTTATTCATAATAAAACCAGGAAATGCTGGAAAAACTCAGCAGGACCGGCAGGTGCCTGTAGCGAGAGAAACAGGTTCAAAGTTCAAGTCCTGTATGACTCTTCAGCGGAACTTAGTCGCTTAATTTGTTGTAATGGAGGAAACCTCACAGCCAATCTCATAGACAGTAAATAATGACAAATTATCTGTTTCCTGATACTGTTAGAGGGGATCGGATACCGAGGAGGAACTCCCCTATTCATCTCCAGTGCTGTGGAATATTTCATGGGGCCTAGGCTTTCCTTGTGTTTATCCAGCTTCCCCACTATTCCCCCCAACATTCCCTGTGGGATTCCTCCCCACTCCCTGGCTGGAGAAGTCTCTCCTGAATTCCCCGGTTGGATTTATTAGTGACTGTCTTGAATGGATGGCCACTAGTTCTGGTCTCCCCACGAGTGGAAACATCTTCTCTACATCTACCCTTTCATAATCTATCGGATCACCGTTTCGATCTGCTCTTTTCCAGAGAAAAGGGCCCCAGTCTGTTCAACCTTATCTGTTATGTAGAATCTGATGAGCAACAACCACCTTCCAAACATGACCAAACAAACAGTAGCCAAAACTTGACCATTTCTCAGCCCCTTAGTTGGACCGTGGGGGTCCTCACTTTTGATGCTGAGGGTGTTCAGTCTTTTCTCCTGCTCCCCCCACCTCGCTCTCCTGAAGGCATGGGCTACATGAGTTTCCACAAGCACTAGGCCTGACTTTAACCCTGTGTAAGTCAATGGGTTTTGAGCGAGTTAAAATCGGGCCCAACGAGCGCCTGGTTTGGTTTCCCCAGTGGCGGCTCAGCCCATGAGAGAGAGCTGAGTAATTGTCGGCAGGGTGATCGACCACAGTGGGTTCACAGTGGAGCTTGTTTGTCTCCACACTCAGCCACAGGCAGGGCCTGGGACTGCAGCATTTGGCTGTTTTACTCAGTCAGTCCCACTCCACTACCCCCACCCCATCACCGAGTCATGAGGTCACAGGTTCAAGACCCACTCCAGGACTTGAACACTCAACCTCAGTCAGCACCGGCGTACGTTACCAAGGAAGATGCTGCACATTCTGCTGAGCTCTCTCTCGGCCGTTAAACTGGGGCAGGGGTCTTTTGGTAGATGTCAAAAATCCTATGGCAATCATTTCATGAACATAAGAAACAAGAGTGGGAGTGGGCCATTCGGCCCTTCAAGTCTGCTCTACCATTCAGTATGATTATGGCTGATCATTGATCTCAACTCCACCTTCCCAGAGTCAGAGGAGTTTCTCCTCCTGGTATCCAAGTCAATATTCCCCCAGTATCCCAGTCAATATTTCCCACAGTATCCCAATCAATATTCCCCCTGGTATCCCAGTCAATATTCCCTGCAATATCCCAATCAATATTCCCCTGATATCCCAGTCAATATTCCCCTGAAATCCCAGTCAATATTCCCCATGGTATCCTAGTCAATATTCCCTGTGGTATCCCAGTCAATATTTCCCCGATATTCCAGTCAATATTCCGCCCAATATCGCAATCAATATTCCCTCTGGTATCCCAGTCAATATTCCCCCGATATCCCAGTCAGTATTCCCTCTGGTATCCCAGTCAATATTCCCCCGATATCCCAGTCAGTATTCCCTCTGGTATCCCAGTCAATATTCCCCCGATATCCCAGTCAATATTCCCCCCAATATCGCAATCGATATTCCCCCCAATATCCCAATCAATATTCCCTCTGCTATCCCAGTCAATATTCCCCCTGGTATCCTAGTCAATATTCCCTGTGATACCCCAGTCAATATTCCCCCAATATCCCAGTCAATATTCCCCCAATATCCCAGTCAATATTCCTCCAATATGCCAGTCAATATTCCCCCTGGTATTCCAGTCAATATTCTTTCCTCAGAAAATGCCATCAAAAACAGATTAACCTCCTTCAGATCAAAGACAGATTAACTGTTCATTCATCCTGCTGAAAAGAGAGACACATTGTGAAAGCTTTTCATCTTGGACTCATCAGGACAAATGCAAGAATGCCAAATTTCAGATGATTACAACAAGTTATACAGTAGGAGAAAAGGGTGCTGATTGGTTGGCAAGTCAACTCTCATTGGCTGAGGCATTGCCCTTGCTAGAAAGAGAAGGTCACCAACTCTGGCTGGGTGCATTCCAGGAGACTTCATCTTGTGGGATCCCAATTTCCAGCCATCCCATCTTGTCAAACAGCCTTTTATCAACCCCTCCCCCACCAACCAACTCCAATATTTCAAATAAACAAAACTGCTCAAAGAAAATAAAACAATCTTTGCCCCCAGAGCTGCTCACAACAGCGTTTAATTCCTGCAGACGCCAGAACAATCTTGGAGGGTTGGAACATAGGAGCAGGAGTAGGCCATTCAGCCCATCAAGCCTGCTCCGCCATTCAGTTAGATCATGGCTGATCATCTACCTCAATGCCACTTTCCCGCACTATCTCCATATCCCTCGATGTCATTAGTCTACAGAAATCTATCGAATTCTGTCTTGAACATGTTCAGTGATTGAACTTCCACAGTCCTCTGGGGTAGAGAATTCCAAAGATTCACCACCCTCTAAGTGAAGAAATTCCTCATCTCAGTCCTGAATGGCTGATCTCTCATTCTGAAACTCTGTTCCCTGGTTTTAGACTCCCCAGCCAGGGGAAACATCCTGTCCACATCCACCCGGTCACACCCTGTAGGAATTTTGTAAGTTTCAATGAGGTCACCTCTCATTCTTCAAAACTCTAGGAAATACAGACCCAATCTCTCCTCATAAGACAGTCCCACCATCCCAGGGATTAACCTGGTGAGCCTCTGCTGCACTCCCTCTATGGCAAGTGTATCCTTCCTGAGATAAGGAGACCAAAACTGTGCTCAATACTCCAGGTGAGGTCCCACCAAGGGTCCATATAACTGCAGCAAGACATCTTTACTCCTGCACTCAAATCCCCTCACGATGGAGACCAACATACCATTTGCCTTCCTAATGACTTGCTGCACCTACATGCTAACTTTTAGTGACTCATGAACAAGGACACCCAGGTCTCTTTGGACACCCGCACTTCCCAACCTCTCACCATTTAACTAATACTCTGCTGCCTTGTTTTTTTCTACCAAAGTGAATAATGTCACATTTATTCACATTATATTCCATCTGCCTTGTTCTAGCCCATTCACTTGGCCTGTCCAAGTCCTCCTGAAGCCTCCTCACATCCTCCTCACAACTTCAGTTTCCACCCAGTTTGGTGTCATCAGCAAATTTGGAAATATTGCGCAGGGTGATGGAACGGGTAAACAGGGCTGCATTTAAGAATGGAGTCAGGGCAAGAGATGCTACTGCAATTCAAAGATATGAATCAGCTCCAGGTCAGCTTTGGAATATAGGAACAGGAGGAGGCCATTCAGTCCATTCAATTCGATCCATTTACTCTCCCTGGTTCCATCCCTTAATCCCCTTACCCAACAAAAATCAACTTTCCATTAACCCCCCCCCCCTCAACCTCAACAGCTTTTAGGGAGAGAGTTCCCACTCCCCGTTGTGCTTCCTGAAATCATCCCCGAATGGCTTGAGCTCTAACTTGAACATCCTGCCCCCTTGTTCTGGACTCGCCCCAGCAGAGGAAATCATTTCTCTCAATCTACCCTATCGATCCATTAATCATTTTAAACACCTCGTTGATAGACCAGCCTCGATCCGTTCAATTAGACGGACTGCCCGGTCCAACTCAGCCCAGGTTGTACATTCCTTTAGCTGCAGGGGCCTCCAGTGGTCTAACCCAGTGCTGCAGCTTTTCACCTGCATAACATCCAACTCTTGATATAAAAAAAAATCAAGATTGCAAAAGGCTTGAGGGACCTTCACATTCAAAAGGGGGGCAAATATGGGTCTATTTTCTGCAGGAAAACCTGACATTCTGTTCCCCCCCACCCCTTCCCAGATTTCCAACAATTTGTTCCTTTATGGCTGCCGGGTGTGGAAAAGTGACATTTTAAGTTTCAGCGGCTGAACTCAGACACTGCCTCGTCCGAGCGGCTTAGCATGATAGGGTCAGAACGGGATCGAGATTCAGTATTGCCCCCACAAATCCCAATCCCAGCAAGGTGTTTTCCTGGTGAACCCCAAGGATTCCCAGAGCATCCCTAAAGGGCTGCCCACAATTTCCAGGTCATTTAAAAAGTGTACCCAAGTTTTCAAGATATAACGTTACATAGAAATGTAGGTGCAGGAGTCGGTCAATCAGCCCTTCGAGCCTGCTCTGCCATTCAATATGATCATGGTGATGTAGCTGGTATCCTGAGACTGTGACCCCTCGTTCTAGACCCTCCCCACCCCAACCCCCCAGCCAGAGGAAACATTATCCCTGCATCCAGTCTGTCCATCCCTGTCAGATTTTTATAGGTTTCAATGAGATCCCCTCTCATTCTTCTAAACTCCAGTGAATACAGGCCTAGTCGACCCAATCTCTCCTCATACAATAATCCCGCCACCCCAGGAATCAGTCTGGGGAACCTCCGCGGCACTCTCTCTATGGCAAGTATATCCTCTCTTAGGAAAGGAGACTAAAACTGCACACACTGCTCCAGGTGTGGTCTCACCAAGGCCCTGTACAGGTTCTTACATTTAACTTTTTTTAAAAATCACTCAGTAGTGATTTACCGAGTTTTCAATCTGGTTTTATAATATATAGAGAGTGGGAGGAGGGAGAGATGGTTGGTATTCCGCAGAATTTCACATTATAGGGTTCCTTAACCAAAAACGTATCGAAAGCGACCACCTGTCACCACAGAGTCCGAGGTGGAGGGGCTGGGGGTGAGGGAAAGAGGGAGTGGGAGTTGGGGGCTCCTAAGTCCCACTTGAGCACATACTCCATATTTAGCTTGCCAGCTCTGGTTGGAGGCAATCCTGGAGATTTGATCACATGATATTCTGATCACGTGATATCTGCAAATGTTCCGGCATTTACCTCCCAGAGCTTTGGATGTCAGGAACTTTACTCCTGGTTTCATACCAGCGACTGTAGCTCGAAAGTTTCGACAGAAGCTGGAAGCCACTCATTAGCAGCCAAGGCAGCAACAAAGAGGAGGAGAGGAGGTGGGAGGAACTTCTATCCAAACATTAACCAACTGTTAAGACAAAAGCAAAATACTGCAGATGCTGGAAATCGGAAACACAAACAAAGTGCTGGAAACTCAGCAGGTCCGACAGTGTCTGTGGAGAGAGAGACAGAGTTAACATTGAGTCCGTATGACTCCTCTTCAGAGCCAACATTAACCAACAGTAACTCATTGAAATGGCACTAATAATTCTACTCTCCAGGCCAGACAGCAACCCACAGGTATTGCCATAAACTTTACTGACCCAAATCTCTGTTACCAATATCCTATCCCACGCAGAGTCTGTCACTCACTCTGCTCCTTGCTGACCCTACAACGGCTCCCAGTCCACAACTTTTTTTATCCTTGTGTTCAGATCCCTCCATGGGCTCACCCTCCTTTCCATCTCCATAACTTCCTCCAGCCCATCAACCGCAAGCCCACCGCCCACCACCCCCCCTCCAATTCTGGGCTTGAGGATCCCAGATTCCCATCGCTCTACCGTTGGCAGCCATGTCTACTCTCTCTCTCTCATTCCCTTGCTAAGCCATTGCACTGTCTAAAACCACCCAGTTATAAAAGCTTCCCTCAACAGTTGTTAAAACTGCATCAATAAACTGCCGCTGCCAATCAGAGTGCATCAGCCTGGAAACAATGTGTTTTTAGGTGCAGGTTCCCTGCAGACAACGTAATAACTTCATTAAACAGGAAATCAAACAGTTCGAGCTGCACTGACACCCATGGAGGGAACTCTCTCTCTCTCTCTCTCTGGCTGGGATCTAGTCCAATTTTACTGAGAAGCTAACTCTACCCAAGTCACGTGAAGGAAGCCAATCACATTCACAGGAACAATGTACCTATCAGCCTTGAAGAACTTGCAGCACAAGACAGGCTTCACTATTGGTGCAGAGAATAAAGAGACCGCTGCAATGATCAAAGGCTACAGCTTCTTAAACAGGGCAATAGTGAGGCTACATCTAGAGTACTGTGTACAGTATTGGTCTCCTTATTTAAGGAAGGATGTAAATGCATTGGAGACAGTTCAGAGAAGGTTTACCAGACTATACCAGGAATGGGCAGGTTGTCTAATGAGGAAAGGCTGGACAGGTTAGGCTTGTATCCACTGGAGTTTAGAAGAGTAAGAGGCGACTTGATTGAAACATATAAGATCCTGAGGGATCTTGACAGGGTGGGTGTGGAAAGAATGACTCCTCTTGTGAGAGAATCTAGAACTGGGGTCACTTTAAAAATAAGGGGAGATGAGGAGGAATATTCTGAGGGTTGAGAGTCTTTGGAACTCTCTTCCTCAAAAGGTGGTGGAAGCAGAGTCTTTGAATATTTTTAAGGCAGAGCTGGATACATTCTTGATTAACAAGGGGGTGAAAGGTTATCGGGGGTAGGCAGGAATGTGGGGTTGATCGGAGGAGCAGACTCGAGGGGCTTAGTGACCTATTTGTATGTGTGAATTTTTAAAAAGACCAAACAGCAAAAGTTCCGAAAAGATTTTATTAAAAGTACATCACAAAACAAAATGAAGTTTGACATTTCCCAATCACCTGAGTATTAACCCTACACATTAGAGCTTATTTGAAAATCATAATCACATACACACACCGCAGCGTGAGAATTCCCTACTGAGATCCTGTGTTCTCGTCTCCCCCTATTTCCAGTTCTCAGTCATTGTAATAATTTCATCACATCTAAGAGCAGGAAAATCAAAATCCCGTTTCGTTAACGATTGATTTGTAAGATTACAAACACAACGGAGAGGATTTTTAAAAATACATATAAAGTCGCAAGAGTCTTAGAAGATTGATATTAAAAAAAAATGAAACCGAGGACAAATCCCAACTAAAGGATTACCGACTGGAACTGTCACACAAAATTATTCCAGGTGTTTACCTGAACCACTGCATTCACTTTCCCGATTTGGGAACAGACACAAACTATGTGGGATGGGTAGGGTGGGTTGGCGGGGTTGGGGGGGGCGGTAGAGAGGAAGGAAGGAAGAAGGGCAATGGGGGAAGGGGAAATCTGACAGCAAATGAAGATTTCACACACAGTGCTGATCCCAAACCACAAACTCCTATAGTTTATACACAAGTCTGCAGCAAGAGTAAGGCTGGAAAATTCTCCTGTGGGGGAAGTAAGGTCATTCTTTGATTTATTCCGCTGGATGTTCCATTTAGGGATGATATTTATATTTAAAAATCATTCTTAAATTTTTCAAACCACTGACCACCTGCACTTCCCAACATCATATAAACCTTACACCAAGAGAAGAGCAGCTGCCAGGAAAAATCCAACAGCGGAATAAGGGTCAAAACATTCGACAAACTGGGAGGGGGGGGGGGGTTACCCTCAGTTTGGAAGGATTTAAAGATTGATTTGGGAGGGAGATTCACAGGCCTGAGTGTGGCCACTGTAAGAGGAGACACAGAACACAGCATACCCACAGCTTTCTCTCCCTCTCTCTAAAGCTCAGGCATCATACCTGGACTGCAAACAGATGGGCACTCACTATAGCACAAGTGTTGGGTTATCAGCACCTGGATCCCATATGACAACCAAGGAGGACATCTATGTTAGCACTAAGAGGAGGATGTGGGATGGTTGAAGGCTTACTGCAACTCTTAACACATGGTTTCATTGAAAAATACCGATACAGATGTGGCACCGAGGATCAGTGTGTATTACTGAGTACTGGAGACGAAATGGAAATCAAAATATTCCAATTTTACACTTCACTTGCAGATGTCACACCTTCAAACACTCGGCAAATTTTCATAATTAACTCAAGTTGGATTGAGAACTATTCAGTGTTGACCTGAGTTGGAAGGTTAGAGCTCTCGTGAAGGACTGAAATCAGTCGTTATTAAACTAGCATAAAATGGGGGGGCAAAGTCTCATCTCTCGAGCGTTTCAGCTGCAGTAATGTACCAGCCTCTCAGTGCAGGTCAAGTGAGGGTTCAAGTATTTTTGATTTGAAGTTGCTTAGCGACTCTTTGAGGGTTGTCTAGTTCCTACAATTGGCCTCTTTCTTTCCTCATGGTCCCCAATACAAGGAATGAATAAACGGGCATGGATTTGAAAGTTGACCCATGTTCCGACAACGAGCAATATCTGGAAAATTTCACCTTCCCCCAGCAAGAGGGTCGATAAAGATGAAAGGATTGTAGGCTGTGGGGGTCATGCCCAGAAACCTCACTAATGGCACAAGTTACATTCTCTGTTAAGGGTTAAAACCATTTATGGCTTCATATCTCCAAACATGGATTAGAGACGAAAACAAAAACAGAATTACCTGGAAAAACTCAGCAGGTCTGGCAGCATCGGCGGAGAAGAAAAGAATTGACGTTTCGAGTCCTCATAACCCTTCGACAGGGTCATGAGGACTCGAAACGTCAACTCTTTTCTTCTCCGCCGATGCTGCCAGACCTGCTGAGTTTTTCCAGGTAATTCTGTTTTTGTTTTGGATTTCCAGCATCCGCAGTTTTTTGTGTTTATCTATGGATTAGAGGCTACGTTGGACAGTGCCTTAGTACCTCATATACTGTAGAAGATTTGGTCCGAGAATCGAGGTATTATTCTGCTGCGATGACAGTTAATTATGGCAATTTAAATGAAACCAATCCAAAAGCATTCTTCAGTAAACCGATTCTATAATTAATGAGCTCCATGAATAACAAGTAAAGGCAACAAATATCTAATTGGTCATATTCTTCCAAAAGCTCCCAGAGATGGTGCAGCCTTATCAATAGTTTAATATTAGCTTGTCTCCTTGCACCTTGTGTAATGTAATGTATATATTACAGTGTCAATATTTTAAAAGGAACAATAAAGCCTCCAGGGATTCCATTGAGTTGAAGGGCCTGGTCTCTTTATCTCACAAGCCTAAAAAGGATTGGGAGGGGCACACCAGATCCCTCCAAAGAAATGTAAATTCAAACCCAATTAGCTCCACAGTCAGGTGCAATATCACACGAACCCCAGTCTGAGAGGGCGCAAGTTATAGTGTCTCTCTCTCTCTCTCTCTCTATACCTGCAGGGACAGCGAGAGAGTTCCAGTTTTCTTCCACAGGCTAGCTAATTATTGACAAAGCAGCCAGTTAGTTCCTTGCAAAGTGTACCCTTCATCAAAACAGATTAAACTAGAAAGATTAGAATGGAAACAGGGAAGGGTTTATGAATCAATTAGAGAAAAGTTCTCTCTGTTGTGAAATGCTGAAGACAAGGTACATGTGGGTTTTTTGCCACACGCTGCAGATTTGTTTTTTTTTTTAAAAAGAGTGAAGTTCAATTTAAAGGTTCTGAACCGTGTTGATAAGAGTCTCCTTGTCTTCCCCACGCGGAGCACGCTGATAGGAGATAGTCTGGTCCGTCTTTGAGAGTCTGACTATGAAGTAGATGACTCCCCCCAGCAGGATGAGGATGCAGATCGACAGTAGGACCACCATCAAGATTGCTGTTAAAACAAGGGGTGGGGGAAGGAAAAGAGCTCTGATTGTAGCCATCAACAACAGCTTGTGCTTAAATACTTAACTATTCCATTATTTAATTATTCAGTTATTTAGGTATTCAATTATTTAATCCATTAAGAACACCATTTCTAGCATCTCATCATTCTCCAACATCAAGTCTAATTATTCCACCCCAGCAGTAAATGAAGTCCAGTCATTTAAGCTGCTTTCCCGATACCAACTCCCGACAGGACTCTTTCTCCCCGGTGTATCCCACATTCCCAGTTGCCTCACGGACAGTACAGCACAGAAACAGGCCAGTCTGGTCCACGCTGGTGTTTATGCACCACACAGGCCTTGTCCCACCCTAACAACATAGTTTATCTAGCTGGCTACAGACAGCAACGCTCAGTGATTGGCTGGACAGCAATGGACACACCAACTGTCAGCAGCTTAGGAGGTCAGTTCTTTGTGGCCTTCGTCTAGAATATTCCGTTGGTGGAGCTCGTGAACAGTGAGCTTGAGTTTACAAATCTCCATCCACTTCTTGAGTTGGGCTCGTTTCTTAAAAGGGCAGAATCAGTTACATGTGACCGTACAAGGTCACTGAGTTTCGTTGGTGTTTTATGCAACGTTTGCAGTCTCTCTGAAAACGTGTTGACTGTAAATCTCGCTGGAATCTGCTTTTAACTCTGATGCTCCTTTCTGACCACTCCCCACTCCTACACATTGCTAACAGAGCGCCCGTTATAACCACGTTGAGGATCAGTAACTCTTTCCCCTGTGTCCCCTGCTCCTGTAGGAGATTAACTTCCCCCAGAAACAGGGTGCTGAGCATCTGGAAGATGCTGCAGAACATGGGGATGGGAATTATTTTGAATTTTGTCCATCCGGTTCCCTCCTTATGTTCGAGGAGTACAAAACGGACTAGTCACCCCAGCCCTTACACACACACACACTCGCACACCCCTCTTCATGAAAACTGGCTGCATTGGCCTAACCTCCCATCACAGAAATCAGAACACCACCCCCCAGCCCCCACTTCAACCAGAGTCCAGTTTATAACGAATCTCAACCACAGTAATGTTACAAACATCCTGATGATGTGAAATGGCCACTAGCCTGAATGACAGGAAATAATCATGCAATAGCATTGTGGTTATGTTACTGGCTAGAAATCTAGAAATGTGAGTTCAAATCCCGTGATGACAGCTGGGAGGGGATTTAAACTCAAATTACTTTGATTTGAAAAGCTGGGACCAGTAATGGTGACAAGGAAGCTACCAAACTAATTAAAAAAAAAACTGGTTCGCTAACCTCCTTTGTAGAAGGAAATCTGCCGTCCTTACCTGGTCTGGCCTACATGTGACTCTAGACCCATGGCAATGTGGCTGATTCTTAACTGCCCTCTGCGGCCACTCAGTTCTATTCAAGAAGGCAGCTCATCACCACCTTCCCAAGGGGCAATTAGGGATGGGCAATAAATACTGGCCCAGCCAGCGAAGCCTGCATCCCATTAATGAATAAATAAACAAATAAACAAACAAACAAAAGAAACCACTCTGCATAGAGAGGAGGCCCAGTTGAAGTGTACCCACTAAAAGTAGCGGCCAAACAGGAATATTTACCCAGTGTAACCCCAACTTGGCATAAAAGCCATTTCTTCTCAAAAGAATGGTCCAACAAACTGAATTGTTGGTCTTCACACTTAAACGCACACTGAGGTAATGATTGTCTACAGCCTTCCCCTGACAGTCTGCTCATTCAGCACTCTTCCTTGCCACCTGACCATGTCCCATCTTTCATTAATGATGCTCGCCCATCTACAAAGGGCCTCAAAAAGCCTCCACGCAATCCCATAGATCCCTCCTGGAACGCGCTCCACAGCGTCCAATCTGACGATAGCCCCATCTCTCGATGACGCACCTCCTGGCCGACTGCAAGCATTAGCAACCATGAGAAAATCTAGGCAACCCTCAGCCAATTGAGGGCAGATCAGGGAAGGGTGGTGGTGGGGGGGGGGGCTCCAATTGTGACTGTGGCCAGCCAAGCCAGACCAGCGCCCAAATACTGAGCTCCTGCCCTGACAGGTCCATTCATGGTGGCATCAACCACCATTCACGTTGTGTCAGTCAAAGCCATTGAAAGGATTGTTAAGCTCGACGTTGAATTACAACTGCTTCCCCAGACATATAAATAAAAAACAGGTGACCACCCTCCATTTTAGTCCCAGCACTTTAAAATAAATGCAATCCTTAAAGTAAACAGAAGCCCCTGTGTTGGTCACAGTATATTTTACCAGAAACATGGTGACGCATTCCAGGATGGAGTTGTTCATCAAAGTGCCCACCATCAACCATCTTCCAATCATCTGCAAAGGAACAAGTTGAGAGAGAGAGAGAGAGTTCATCATGTCTTAGGTTACATTGGAACATCAAGGTTATCATAGAATTCAACCTCCAACCAGAACCTTCCCTTTAGATTCAGTCCTAATCTGTTGCGGTGTGAGTCATGGCTCTGTGGGTGACAATCTCATGTCTGACTCAGATGTTGTGGGTTCGAGCCTCACTCCAGTGTCTTCAGCCCAAAACCTAGGTGGACGCTCCCCATCCGGTGTCAACGCTTCTACCGCAACCCCCCCCACCCCACTGAGGGGCAATGCCAACAGAGCGCTGCAACCCACCGCCCCCACACGAGAGGCAATGCCAACAGAGGGCAATGCCTCCCAGAGGAGCAATGCTGGAGCACCTCACCCCCACCCCTCAAGAAGCAATGCCAATGGAGGGGCACCTCGTCCTCACCCACCACCGCACCCCCCCCCCACCCCGAGGGGCAATGGTGGAGCAGCACATGCCCCCACAAGAGGCAGTGAAGCACTCCCTCAGCACTCAGCTGAGGTTTTAAACCAAGGGATCTTGCTGTGCGCAGCTTGATTGCCCGTTTTCTGCATTACAACAGCGGCTACACATCAAAAAGCATTTCATTGGCTGTGAAGTGCTTTGGGATGTACAGAGGGTGCGAAAGGCGCTACAGAAATGCAAGTGTTCAGAATGGACTGGCTAAGGATGGCAGGTTTTCTTCAGAGATGTTCCTGTCTTATCAGCTTTCCCGGTCATTATTTCCTAGGAACATCTCACAAATTAGGAAATTTATTGAATTTTGAATTTTCCAAAGTAGGATTTCAGCTCAACATCCCAGTGCTTCCAAGTCAGTATCGAAACTATCAGGTTACCATGGGAACACCACCCCCTGGAAGTTCCCCTCCCAGCCACTCACCATCCTGACTTGGAAATATATCGGCCGTTCCTTCACTGTCGCTGGGTCAAAATCCTGGAACTCCCTCCCTAACAGCACCGTGGGTGTACCTACACCACATGGACTGCAGCGGTTCAAGAAGGCAGCTCACCCCCACCTTCTCAAGGGGCATTTAGGGATGGGCAATAAATGCTGGCTTAGCCAGCAACACCCACATCCCCAAAAAAAAAATGAATTTTTAAAAAAATTCCTCCTTTAGGAGACTCCAAATACATAAATTTCAAATATTTGAAAAGTCTGCCCTTTCCTAGAGGGGTCCTACGCACCTTTCTTACCCAAACACCTGGCCAAGCACTCAGCTTCACTCTCGTAATTGTTCTTGTTCCCACCACACCCTCCGTAGGTGAACCGGCCACAGGTCTGGCTTTGGGGAATGTAATACCAGCGTGGGAAAGAGGCACGGCAGTGACCAGTCACAGCCAGAGCGTAGCAGTAATCTACAAGGAACGGTAGAAAGCAGTCATTATAAAACAAACATGGGAGCCTATTCCACCAAACAACATTAGAATAAAAAGCAGGGAACGCTGGAAACTCTCAGCCAGTCAGGCAGTGTCCAAGGAGAGAGAGAGAGACAGAGTTAACGTATCGGGTCAATGAGCTTTCATCTTAACGAGATCATGGCTGATCTGTGGTCTACGCCCAGCCACTCAGCTCAGCTCTCGTCTCCTTCAATACCTGTGCAGTCACGCCTACAGGAGCATCTTCCTTTAGCGAACGGCACAAGTCGTGAGGAGGAGTTAAGCTCAGAGGGCTGGAAGGTTCCAGACTGGAATCCTAGAATGATTGTAGCACAGGAGGCCATTTGGCCCATTGAGTCCATGCTGGTTCTCTGCAAGAGCAGCTCACCCAGTCCCACTCCCCCACCTTCACCCTGTAACCCTGCAAATTCTCTCTTTATCCAGTTATCAAATTCTCCAATTCTGCTCTAAAAGCCTCCATTGAATCTGCCCTCCACCAACTCTCAGGCAGCACATTCCAGATCCTGACCATTCGCTGCATTAAGAAGGTTTATCCTCATGCTGCCCACTGCTTCTTTTGCCAATCATCTTAAATTGATGTCCGCTGGTTCTCAACCCCATCTACGCTCTACAGACCCCCCCTCACGATTTTGAAAACCTCAAATCTCCTCCCAACCTTCTCCTCGCCGAGTACAGCCCCAGCTTCTCCAATCTATCCAGGCGGAGACCCTCATCCCTGGAGCCACTCTTGGGAATCTTTCCCTGCACCTTCTGTAATGCCTTCACATCCTCGCTAAAAAGGTGCGGTGCCCAGAACTGGACACAATCCTCCAATCCTCTCTCTCTCTCGTGTGATCCACTTCTCCTCCGTCAGGGTGACCACCGAGAGGCAAGGAGTGGATACCCCAGAAAGCCAGGGTTATCACAACCAGCTGCACAAGACCCTTCAACAAAGACAGACAGTGGGTCTCCGGTGGGTGGGGAATCCCAAATCCCACTTTGAAGGGTTCAACAGGAAAACCCACATGATCATTGTGAAATGAGTCTGTCAACAGCCTCTGAAACATACTAACAAACCAAAAAGTAAGCACGTGATTGACAGGCAGGCCTCCGGTGATCTTGTAGATCCCACAAAGCATTTGCTGGTCTCTGGAAGTCTGGACTCATTTAAGAAACTCTTGTTTTCAAATGTTCGCAATCATGGTGTCTGCCTTACCTTCATCGTCAGCCTGGCGTTGGAGTTTCAGTGGCTCTGGGACAAACTCTGCAAAAGAACACAGGCAACCGCTTTACCCCAGCATTCAACAACCCCTGCATTTATATATCGTCTTTAACTCAGCAAAACGTCTCAAGAGGCTCCACAGCAGTGTCACCAAATGAGATGACCTCCAGCCACATTGGGGGGGGGCGGAAATATTAGGACAGGTGATCAAAGGTTCGGTCAAACAAATAGGTTTTAAGGAGCAACTTAAAGGGGAAGTGAAAGATGTGGAGAGGTTCAGGGAAGGAATTCCCAAGTTTGAAGGCCCGGCCGCCAATGGTGGGATGACGAAAATGGATGATGCCAGGATTAGAGGAGGAGGAGGAGGAGGAGTGCAGAGATCAGAGGGCTGCGGAGCTGGAGAAGACGTCAGAGGTAGGGAGGGGCAAGGGGTGTGGAGGGACTTGAGCACAAGGATCAGAGTGTTGAATTTGAGGCATTGCTGGGCTGGGAGGCAATGTGAGCGAGCGAGCGAGCGTGCGCGGGGCTGAAGGGTGAACAGGATTTGGAGCGTGTTTAGGACAGGGTCAGCAGAGTTTCGGATCACATTAAGTTAGGAGGGTGGAAAACAGGAAGCAGGCCGGGAGAGCACAGGGATAACAGTCTGGATGTGGGACGAGGGTCTCCACAGCTGATAAGCTGAGGTAGGGGTGAGAGTGAGAAATACTACAGACGGGGTGGTCTTGGTGATGGAGTGGGGGCACGGTGTCTCAAGCGGCAGACTCACTCTTCTGTCCTGCACAGGTAGCCAGGCATTTCTCTTTACTCTTGTAGTTGTTCTTGTTGCCACGGCAGCCTCCATAAATGAACAGTTGGCAGGTTTGTGTCTGCGTGTCGAAATACCAGCGAGGGATCGCAGCTTTGCAGTCGCCGACTTTCTTGGGTGCGTTACATTGTTCTGCAAGATGCACATGGCAGCATTAACATTACTTAACTGCCGTACACAAGAGCCTTTCTAGACTTGCCCCACCAGGTGACTCACTTCAGGATATCCTACCAGACAAAACCAGCCACTGTCTTTATTTTTAAACTTCACTTCGGTCCAAATCGCACTGTCAACAGTGCGTTGGCAGGGAGAGACTCTGTCTGCACACACTGGAGTCAGACAAAGGGAACGGCTTTACTGTTGCCGCTCTCCATCATTAATCCCTCAACCGCTTCCGCTAAAATCAGATCATCTGGTCACTGGCACATTCTTGCTTGTGGGATCTTGCTGTGCACAAATCGGCTGCTACCTCACAACTCTAGTGACTATAGTTCAAAAAAAAAGCGCTTCACTGGCTGTAAAACACTTTGGTGTCAGTGGTGCCACAGAAATGCAAATCTCTTGCTGTTTTTTTTTAAAAAAATAATAAAGCTCGCTTAGTTACTGTAAGTATTTAGTTAATACCAAATCAGATGAGAGAATGAGTCTCTGGGGTTGTCACAGAGGTTTGGAGGGGTGGGGGGTGGTAAAACGTGGCGGATGCTGGCAATAGGGTCACTGAGGCCCAGAGTATGAGGGGCTTTGCAGAGCAATGAACTCGGGGAGGGGTGGGGGGCGGCTGGCAGTGCAGCATCTGGACACCAGCAAACAAAAATAACAACAACAGCCTTTCAGGCAATAAAGCGAACGAGGAGGAACAGCTCGTACTGTTTGCGTTTCGTTTCTTTACACACACTTTATTTCCCTTTGGGGAATATTGGGGAAGTGCTGGGAGGCCGATTACTAACCCACCTCCACCACATCATGAACACTCTGAAGGAGGGTCATACGGACTCGTAACATTGACGCTGGTTTCTCTCCCCGCAGACGCTGCTGAGCTTTTCCAGCACTTCGTGTGTTTGCGTTTTGTTTCACGAACGTTCTTCCCGTGGCCAACCAGTCCTGGAGTGGGGCCTGAACCCAGAGTTTCGGGCTCAGAGGCAGGGACTGGGGTGTAACTGGCTAAGCCCCAGGCCTCCTGGAATGATTCAGTGAAACGCTTGGCACTTGGGTGCACGGAGAGATATCGGAACTGGGAACAGTGAGTACGTGCTCCAGCTGGCCAGACTGACCTGGCTCACAGCCCAGTCCACACCCCCCACACATCCTGATTTACTGCAATTAACTCAACTTTGGCCTCAGTTCTGACGAAGGGTCATGAGAAATCGAAACGTCAACTCTTTTCTTCTCCACCGATGCTGTCAGACCTGCTGAGTTTTTCCAGGTAATTCTGTTTTTGTTTTGGCCTCAGTCTAGCCTGTCCCTGACAATTCTTTAATGGTTAGAGATCATCAGAAGACTCAGCATCTGACGAAACCCAGGATTGCTCATTGCTAATCACAATGATCCAAAATATGCAAATTAACCTCAGCGGAAGTTCATTTTAAATGTCACAACCTTGAGAGAGCTGGAGGAAGATAGTTTGCATTGTTAGAGGCAACGTTATCCAGTTTCATCAACAGTATCACTTCCAGCAGCTCCTACTCCCCCATTTAAAAATTAAATCATTCAAATAACAGGACAAAAACATCGCACAGCGAGGTCCAGACACCTACCATTGTCCTGAGAACCAGATTCCGGCTGTTCAGTCAGGCTGGTGTAACCATCTTGCACTGGAATGTAGGGGGAAAAAATAAATCAAACCAGTTTCTTTCCAACATACTTTTACTCCTCCAGCACATAGTCCTTAAAACTGCATTAGTGCACTGTGCTGGGGAAACTATTAAACTGGCTGTCTCCCTTCACCCTTACTACCCCACCTCTCCACATTCTACATTCTCCCTTCTCTACTGAAGGTGTTAAAAGCAAAGAATCCAAAACAAAAACAGAAACAGAAATACCTGGAAAAACGCAGCAGGTCTGGCAGCATCGGCAGAGAGGAACAGAGTTAACGTTTCGAGTCCGAATGACCCTTCGACAGCACTCAAAGTGCTCTTCTCCGCCGATGCTGCCAGACCTGCTGAGTTTTTCCAGGTATTTCTGTTTCTACTGAAGTTGTCCCCTCCTTCACTGGTGTCCTGGTTCATGAAAACTAGCTGGCTCAAGGTGGGCGTATCAACATCAACTTGCATTTATTTGGGACCTTAGTAAAACATCCCAAGTTGCTTCACAGAAGTGCTATCAAACATCTGACAGCAGGTTTTTAAAGAGGCTGCTTAAAAGGAGGAGAGGGTGGAGGAGAGGTTTTAGGGAGGGAGTTCTAAGGCTTCGGGTCTGATTGCCAATGGTGAAGAATTAAAATAGAGTATGGACGTGTGGCCAGAATTGGAAGGGCGCAGAGATCTCGGGGGGGTTGTAGGGACTGGAGAACATTACAGAGACTGTAGAGGGATTTGAAAGCACAGAGAGAAGTTTAAGAATTGGGCCATTGCTGAACCAGGAGCCAATGGGTGATGGGGATAGAGGCAGTTGGGTTTTGGATGAGTTCAAGTAGTTTTGGGGGGGGGGGGGGGGCGGGGGGAAGCTTTGAGGACAACCAGGAGAACATTGGAATAGTCAAGTGTAGAGTAACAAAGCCATGGATAAGCTTTCAGCAGCTGAGCTGAGGTTTGGGCAGAATGGATAACGTAGCATCATCCCAGCCAAACAAGAGCTTTCATGCAATAATATCACCTTTTACCAACCCATTTGAGAACAGGATACCAGAGCCAAGAGCAGAAAGAACCAACATCAGCACTTCCAGGAGCCGGGAAACACTCCAAATGAACTATATCCCCGAGTCTAACACTCTGTCCCTTACTAGCTTTGCAGTAAGCATCATCAGATTTATCTAAACATCGGGTCGTCCCACCACACAACAGTTTACACACAGAGACACACAGCAGCCATCAGCACACTTAAACTCGCTTTCTGAACATGGTTTTGAACAGTCTGCAAATGCAAAAAGGGCAGTGAGAAGGGAAACAAAGCAAAATTTTGTTACCATCACATCAATTGATCGGGCCCCATTAGCTTATCCTTAAAGAGCACTTATGACAGTGTGAAAACATACCAAGGCTCTGCACAGGAACATTATCAGATAATATTTCACATTGAGCCATGTAAAGGAGATATTGGGACAGGTTACCAAAGGTTTGGTCAAAGAGGTAAGTTTTGAGGAGTGTGCTAAAAGCTTAGGGCTGGAGGCACAGCTGTCAGTGACGGGATTGTTAAAGCGGGGATGCACTCAAGGCCAGAATTGGAGGAACTCAGATGTCTCAGATGGTTGTGGGGCTGGAAGAGATTACAGAGGTAGGGAGGGGCGAGATCCAAAGAGAGGTGTTAAAACCAGCTGGGGAGCTCTGGATAATCAGTCCCCATTGAGCAGGGCAACCTAGTTACTTCCCAAGCAAAGGTCAGGTTAGCCTTTTAGAAACTGTTCAACATCGCCAACCACAAACTCAGCTTGCAACCTGGAACTGAAGAGTTGGGTTACTCTGGGTGGTCATATTCACAATCACTTTGCTACATATTGCTTGTAGAGCTCTGGTGAAATAAATAGAAGCTCAACTAGGGTGTTAATTTACAAAAAATAGTTTCAAATTAGTCTAATGTACCCTTCGGACTCTCTATGCTCCTACTGGAGACTGGCACCGCATTGATCAATGGTACTAAAAAAGGAGAGAAATCATTTTGAAACGATGAACATTGTGCACATTTAGTTTAAAATTTCACACTGGGCACTCATTAATCTACAGATGTCACCCTCACGCTTCATAAATTGTTGCGTTAATATTTCCGATGTCAACAGTCACAAATACAGCTGCTGAATTTGGCCACTAGGGAGATTTGAAACAAGGTCTTTGAAGTCTCTCTCCCAAGTCTTAATTATTAACAACATCCTTATGTTACTTTCCTGACAAACAAAGATTATAGGCCACCACTTATTTCACAACACTCAAATCTGCAAACAAAACTTAAATCCCTATAGCACCTTTCAGGGCCTCAGAGCCATGTCAATGTGCTTTACAGCCAATGAAGTACTTTTGAAGTGTAGTCTCTGCTGTAATGTACAAAATGATGCAGCCAATTTGTACACAGCAAGCTCCCACAAACAGCAGTGATGTAAATCTGTTTCAGTGGTCTTGGTTGAGGGATAAATATTGGTCTGGACACAGGAGAATTCAGGAGGTTGCTGCACATCAATGCACTGTACACGTCAGCCTAGATTTCTGTGCTCAAGCGTCTGGAGTGGGACTTGAACCCATGACCTTCTGACTCTAAGGAGGCAGTGTGGCCAGCTGAGCTAAAGGTGACATTGCACGCCACTATATTCTACAAGCAGCCCACTTCCATGCAAACAAAGATCAAGCTGCTCGAAAATCAGTCACACGTTTTAATTTGTAATCCATGTTCAGTGAAAGACATGATCTGTAGTGACCACAACCCACCCATTAACCAAACCGCACTGAATTTATTGTAAAGAGATCATTTTATTAGCAAATTCTCTGTTTTGAGGGATAGGTGCCTCACTTGCGATGCTACAATTGGTGTCATCATGTATCAGCCATGCTCAGTGGACAACAGACTCAAAAGCAAGTCCCACTCCAGAGGCTTGAGCCCACAATCCAGGTCGACTGAGGGGGTGCTGCACCGTCACAGGTGCTGTCTTTTGATGAGACATCAAACTGAGGCCCTGTCTGCTCTCTAGGGTGGATGTAAGGTAACCCACGGCCCCTATTCGGAGGAGGAAGGTTGGTGGGGGGTGGGGGGGGCACCCTGCTGTCCTGACCAACGTTTATGTCTCAGTCAAGATAATAAAACAGACCAGCGATTCATTCATTATCACATCGCTGCTATGCGGGATCTTGCTGTGTGCAAATTGGCTGCTGCGTTTCTTCCATAACAACAGTGGCTGCACTTCCAATAAGCACTTCCTGGGCTGTCAAGCACTTTGGGAATGCCCGGAGGTCCTGGAACGTTCTGCGGACATTCCAGGTCTTTTATTCCTCCGCTGCTTCATTCGTTACGAGGCCCTCAGGAATCAACTCCTTCCAGCCGAATCAATCCTCGACAGGATCCCACTGGATCACACAAAGGTAATCCAGTCCAGCACTGGCCGAGGATCAAGTCATCAACATTTATGACAGAGGAGGAGCCCATTCAGCCTGGGGTCACTGTGCTGCCTCTTCTGGGGGAGCTGTCGCTCTTTATGCTGCACTTTTTTTTGGGTCCATAATCCTGTAAATTCCTCATCCTTAAATCCAACTCCCTTTTAAGTTATTGATGGAATCGGCTCCTTTTCAGGCCGAGCACTCCAAATCCCAGCAGCTCGCTGAGTAAATACATTTCCCCTCATCTTCCCTCGAGGTCTCGGTCCCGTCCTTCTCAAATCTCTGCCCGCTGGTTATGACCCACTCAGTAGCTTTTCCCTTAACCTGCTCGACCGAAACCTCTCGTCGTCTCATAAATCTCGATCGCTGCTGCCCGCCAGCTGAGAAGGCTGCAACATAAGCTCCCACAGCCACTGGGAGAAAGCTCTCGTTCAGCTAAATGCAGAGCCCAGGAACCCACCACAACTCAAATCTTTCAGATTTCATTTGCCGCGATCCCCACCCAGCACACACCTGAGACCCCATCGCAACTCTTCAAACAGTCCTCTTCACTCTTAAAGTTGTTCCCAATGGCCATGCAGCCTCCATATACAAACAGTTGGCAAGTCTTGTTGGTATTATCATAATACCACCTTGGAATTAAAGCAAGACATGGGCCAGTCTTTGGTGGACTCGAGCAATCTATTAAAAATTAAAATTCATAACATGTTACTTTTGGCCCTAATTAGCATTAGCCAGTGTGACAACTTCATTGAACATGTCAAAGCTTAAAATAAAAAGGTGGTAAAGTTATAAACTTCTGACCTTGGGTGTATGTCCAGGTGGATGTAACCTAGAGGGTGCATTATTGGTGGCTGATGGTCACTCAGTGGTGGGGGTAGCGGAGTGGCAGTCACATCCACAGGTCAAGGTGTGACAGGACACTCTCAGCCCAGCGGGTCAGCATTTTCACCTCAGTCAGAAGGTTGCTGGCCCCACTCCAAAGACCTGAGCCCCACCATCTGGGCTGACTGAGGGAGTGCTACTGAGTCAGAGGTACCACCTTTCAAAAGGGACATATAACAGCCCTCTCAGGTGGATGGAAACAATCTCTCGGCACCATTTCAAAGACGACCCAGGGAGTTCACCCACATCCTGGACAATATTTATCCCTCAACAAACATCACACACAAAAAAAAAAGATTATCGGGCCTTTATCACATTGCTGTTGGTGGGATCTTACTGTGCACAAATTGGCTTTTTAAAAATTCATTCACGGGATGTGGGCTTCGCTGGCTGGGCCAGCATTTATTGCCCATCCCTAATTGCCCTTGAGGAGGTGGGGGTGAGCTGCCTTCTTGAGCCGCTGCAGTCCATGTGGTGTAGGTACACCCACAGTGCTGTTAGGGAGGGAGTTCCAGGATTTTGACCCAGCGACAGTGAAGGAACGGCTGATATATTTCCAAGTCAGGATGGTGAGTGGTTTGAAGGGAAACTTCTAGCTGGTGGTGTTCCCATCTATCTGCTGCCCTTGTCCTTCTGGATGGTAGTGGTCATGGGTTTGGAAGCTGCTGTCGAAGGAGCCTTAGTGAGTTTCTGCAGTGCATCTTGTAGATGGTACACACACTGCTGCTACTGTGCGTCGGTGGTGGAGGGAGTGAATGTTTGTGGATGGGGTGCCAATCAAGCGGCTACTTGTCCTGGACGGTGTCGAGCTTCTTGAGCTGCACTCATCACAGGCAAGTGGGGAGTATTCCATCACACTCCTGACTTGTGCCTTGTAGATGGTGGACAGGCTTTGGGTGGGGGGGGAGGGGGGGGGAGAGCAGAAGGTGAGTTACTCGTCGTACTCTTCCTAGCCTCTGAGCTGCTCTTGTAGGCACAGCACTCTTTTAGGCACAGGGTCCCAGACTCCCATCGCCCTCTGGGTGAAAATGTTTCTCTTAAACCCCCTTCTAATCTCTTCCCAGCTCCACAGACTGTCAAAGGACATCACCTCTGACTTCTCAATTCACATATCCTCAAGTCAAAGATAAAACATCATCCCTTGCTTGAGGGGGAATGTTAAAGGCGAGAGAGGGTGGGGGTGGGGTGGGGGGGTGGGGGGGTGGTGGAAAAGAGGATGATAGTTGAGGAAGAGACAGAGCCAGATTGAGAGGGAACACAGTTCCCTTAACTCCACACCAGGACGAAGATGAGCTGAATGACTCCAAGTGCTTTCTACCTTGGAGTACCTGTGACTGAAGAGCTGTTGTTCTCACTCCCACCTCCTGGCCACCACCCATGGCTCACTGGGTAACATTATCACCTCCAAGTCAGGAAGGCTGGAGCACTGAATGCAAACTGACATTCCGGTACATACAGAGAGAGCCCTGAGGAAGCACCTTGGGATATTTTACAATATTAAAAAGGTGCTGTATAAATACAAGATGCTACCACTTCCTATTACCCTGTGTATTCAATTCAATTTGCACAGATTGTCCCAGGGGCATTTGAACAGCCAGTTCAAGTGCTTCACTTTAGGAGGAAGGCTAAAGACATCAGGAGAGGGTGCAGAGAAGATTTGAGAGTATGGTTCTGGAGATGAGGGACTTTGAGAAGCTGGGGCTGTTTTCCTTGAAGAGAAGGTTGAGAGGAGATTTGATCGAGGTGTTCAAAATCATGAGGGGTCTGGGCAGGGTAGATAGGGAGAAACCGTTCCCATTGGTGGAAGGATCGAGAACGAGAGGATGCCAGTTTAAGGCGACTGGCACAAGAAGCAACAGAGACCGGAGGAAAAACATATGCAGCAAGTGGTTAGGATCTGAACGCACTGCTTCTAAAAGAAAGTTAAAGACATTTGCAGGGCGGGAGTAGAACTGGGCGAGTCAGCACAGATATGATGGGCCAAATGGCCCCCTGTGCTAAAACCTATCTATGCAAAGGCTCAAGAGAGGAAAGGCCACTGTCTCCCTCCTGCCAGGTATACTGAGGGATCGGACACCAGGTAAAACCCTTCAGACTGCATACACCAGAGAACGTTCGACATGATTTGGAAATGAACATTGTAACTATAACCAAGTCTAGTGAGGAACCTCACGTGCTGTGTTCAAAGAAACTGAACTGCATTTCGCGTTAGGTCATGTTAAATCTGAGTTGTTTTAATATTCTTTTACCAATTTTATGAAGAATATTTTTGGAAAAGAATTCTATGATTCTGGGATATTATTAGTAAAATCATGACTCTCATACCTAGTTTAGGCATCATACTTTGAAGAGAATTGAAACAAGGAGGAGGCCATTCAGCCCCTTGAGCATGCTCTGCCATTTAATAAGATCATGGCTGATCTGATAGTCACCTCAAATCTACATCCCACCCACCCCCGATAACCTTTCATCCCCTTGCTTACCAAGAATCTATCTCACTCTGCCTTAAAAATATTCAGACTCCGCTCCCACCGCCTTTTCAGGAAGAGAGTTCCAAAGGCTTACGACTCAGTGAAAAAAATTTGCCTCATCTCTGTCTTAAATGGGCGAAAACTTATTTTTAAACAGTGACCTCTAGTTCTAGATTCTCCCACAAGAGGAAACACCCTCTCCACACCCACCCTGTCAAGTCCTCTCAGGATCTTAAAGGCTTCAATTAAGAAAAAGGAAAAAGCCTCTTAATATGCGAGGTGACTCCAAAATCTTAAAGTCACGCTCGTTATTTACAGCCGATTACCACAAAATAAACCTATGAGGTATTTTGTTTTTACAAAAACAAAGAGAAATGGGTCATCCCTTCCTACTGGTCAATGCCCATACATATGCACACTCTAGCCAAGCCTCCTCCCAACTCTAGTCACCTCTCCCCAACCCGTAACTGGATTCTCCTTCGTATACAAGTCTAAAGTTTCCTCTTAAACCCCTCAATGTTACCAGCTTCACCCAGCCCAAGTGGCAGCAAATTCCACATTCTCGGCTCTCTCTGCTCAAGTGAATACTTTTCTTGATGATGTTGGCTGGTTGGCTTCTATTTATTCCAAACTCAAACACAAAGTGGAGAGGACTTTCCTGTGTCAATGGGCTTCATCGCTTTGGAGGCCCTCTCTGGGTCTATTTGTCAAGTTTGCTGCTTTCAGCTTGAATGAGGGTCGCCAACTCTAGCTGGATGTATTCCAGGAGCATTTAATCACATGACCTGCAGCTGCCCCTGTCCCCCCCTCCAAGGTCACCCTTGCAGAGCCCCATCTTTCCACACCAAGTGGACTTTTCCCTCGCCTCACTGGACAATTCCTCACTGTCAGACAAAGCTTTTTCCTTCCCATCTTTAAAAAAAAAAATGCTATACATTTATTGAAGTTTAAATCTCTCTCAGGATTTTGCTCCCAGCAAGAGATCTGGAGATTAATCTTCCAATATTTGCAGATTCCAGGCAATCCTGGAGGGGTGGCAACTATAACCCCAGGTTGGGGCAAGGGAGACAGTGTAAAATATGTTGCAATGATAGACTGGTTCAATGGTAAAAATCAGTGTAAGTTACAATGCCACTGGCTCCATCATCCACTGGCTGCAGTGACCTATAGATAAGAGAGTGTCATAGTGAGTCTGCATGTGTGCAGAAATATGTGCCCCACAGTTGGCAGCACTCACAAAGGCTGGACATGTCATGTAACAGCAGCTTTAAATCATCATGAGTATAAGGAAGAGCAAAGTAAACACTTCACAAAGACTTGTAAGTGGTCACCATTAAAACCAGTAAAAAAAAAACTAGTCAATCAAAGGCTATAAAATCAAAAAAAAAATAATATGACCAATTTGAAACTTGTGATTTAAAAGGAGCTTAGTCACGGACTCCACAATTCACAAACATGTTTAGCAACATAATACAATGTGATCACGTATAATCATTAATTTCATGACCTAGAACAGAGAGTCTCTCAGGGGTGAATTGCCTCCAGCAGCTCCTGTTCATACCCCAGATGTACATTTACAAGAGGCATTGTGATGAAGGGCAGCATCATGATCCAGGTTACACAATGTGGAGAAGACACAGGACTGCACATGCAATAAGAAACAACTACATTAAGAGCCATCATTCAGCTCTGAAGAAGAGGCAGATGGACTCGAAACGTTAACTGTTTCTCTCTCCACACACGCTGTCAGACCCGCTGTGCTTTCCCAGCATTTTCTGTTTTTATTTCAGATTTCCAGCATCTGCAGTAATTTTGCTTTTACATTAACTGCCAAGTCTACAATATTCTATTGTTCCACAAATAGCATTTATAGGAACATTGTCCTTTCAATAAGTAACTTTTATGGGACTGATCAGTGACTGGAATTTCCTCAACTGCACCTACATCACCATAAACGTTGACAGTGTCTCCCAGTCACGGTGAGAACAAAGGTGAGGCAAGGGAGTGCAATAAATAATAGGTTACAAGAAGGACACAGGGAGAGAAAGGGAGAGAGAGAGAGAGAAATTGCATTTCTCCTTGTGGAAAGGACAATGCTTTTGTCGAGGCTCAACTTACACAAGAAAGTTGTGTGATCAACCGGAAACCAGCCCACGCCACCCTCCTGTGACACGCCACCCTCCTGTGACACGCCACCCTCCTGTGACACGCCACCCTCCTGTGACACGCCACCCTCCTGTGACATCGAGACGGTCTAAATCCAACAGTCAAATCTACCACATTGTCGGGTTAACTATTCTTTTCAAACTGACTACACAAAGTTCTCACCTGCCTCCATTTAAAAAAAACAAGTCATTTTAGTGAAGTGATTGGCTCTGACAAGCCCATTCACACCTGCCCTGGAGAGGAGCAGCCCTCCGAGACACAGCCACAGGATAGGGGGCTAATCATTTGCGACTGAGATGAGGAGAAATTTCTTCACTCAAAGGGCCGCAAATCTTTGGAATTCCCTATCCCAGAGGGTTGTGGAAGCTCCATTGTTGGATACATTGAAGGCTGAGGTGAATAGATATTTGTTGTCTCCAGACTGAGGGAGATGGGGAGAGGGCAGGAAAGGGAGCAAGGTAATGGAGTAGCCACGAACATAATGAATGGTGGAACAGGCTCAAGGAGGCAGGTAGAGTTCCCATGCCTGCTGCTGTCATGGTGGCAGGTGGTGGGTTTGCAAAGTGCTGCCAAATAAACTTTGGTAAGTTCTGCCATGTCTTCTATGGGTGGTAGAGATGGTACAGGGTGGAGGGGGCACATTGCCCTGAATCCGATTGACCACCACAGCAATGGCAGAGCTGACTATCACTCTCGAGTTTAAGCACAGGGGTTGATTTCCCACTCACACCAACAGGACAGCCATGGCGCTGGACCTGCTGCATTGAAATCATTCGCGACGGACACAGAACTCAACCTAAGGCAAACCACCTGATTGGAACTCCAGGAACACTGCTCCAATTCACAGTGCACGCCAGCAAATAGATACACACCAGGGCCATGTGCAGGTCAGCGCAGCAGCTAATAACAACATTTCTGTTTTTACTATCTCAACATCATCTGATCTTCCTACAACATTCCTACCTAACTCTATCCATCTCAATTAACATTTCAGCCACATTATTGCTTTGCTATCATCCTTTTAGCAGATAATCAGGTTCACCCCAGAGTGAAAGAGAGAGAGAGAGAGAGAGAGAGAGACAAATACAGAATATGCTGGAGAAACTCAGGTCCAGCAGCATCTGTGGAGAGAGCAACCAAGTGAACTGTTTCTCTCTCCACAGAGGCTGTCAGACCTGCTGAGATTTCCCAGCATTTTCTGTTTCTCTTTCAGGTTTCCAGCATCTGCCGTATTTTGCTTCCATCTTCGAGAGAGTGAGAATTTGTTCATGTCAACGAGCTTAGGAATCCTTTTCCAAAAGGCCTTGGATTCATGTTTGAGGGGCTCGGACTCAATTCCGTCCATTAAGTTCTCGTGAATTCACTAAGTAACTTGTTCATCTCCCGCAGTGACATTCATGGACTTTGATGCCCATTTATTGTAGATTTAGATCTTACTTTTACCCTGGCTTTGCAGATTCATGTCTCATCATGATCTGACTAGACTGGCCGGACTGGTTTTACAGGATTGCGCATTCACACAATCTGGTAACACAATAAGGGATCGTGGTTATGTGGAACACACCCAGCAACTCAAAGATCCGAGTGGGTGACCCTATCGGCCGTCAAAGCTCAGGTCATAAAGCAATTAATGTCAGCTATGTAAAAAAAAACTTCACATCCTTCCAGGACGATTTGTAGATGAGCATCAAATCTGAGTGAGTTTGTAAAATTAATTCTGATACTGGAAAGGGTTAATGCAGATCCACCACTTCCCAATTTCCCTAATGCTCGGCTCCAAGCAGGTTAAGATGGGGAGATGTGTCACTCGGCTAGGAATCCAGGGATCCAGGGTAATGCTCTGGAGACCGGGGTTCGAATCTCGCCACAGCACATGGTGGAATTTGAGTTCAATAAAAATCTGGAATTAAAAGTCTAATGATTACCATGAAACCATTGTCAATTGTTGTCAAAACCCATCTGGTTCACTAACGCCCTTTGGGGAAGGAAATCTGCTGTCCTTACCTGGTCTGGCCTACATGTGACTCCAGACCCACGGGAACGTGGTTGATGCTGAACTGGAGGGGGTGCAGAGGAGATTCACCAGGATGTTGCCTGGGATGAAACATTTAAGTTATGAAGAGAAGGTGGATAGACTTGGGTTGTTTTCGTTGGAGCAGAGAAGACTGAGGGGCGACCTGATCGAGGTGTACAAGATTATGAGGGGCATGGACAGGGTGCAGTTGTTCCCCTTAGATGAAGGGTCAGTTACGAGGGGGCATAAGTTCAAGGTGAGGGGCAGGAGGTTTAGGGGGGATGTGAGGAAAAACTATTTTACCCAGAGGGTGGTGAGGGTCTGGAATGCGCTGCCTGGGAGGGTGGTGGAGGCGGGTTGCCTCACATCCTTTAAAAAGTACCTGGATGAGCACTTGGCACGTCATAACATTCAAGGCTATGGGCCAAGTGCTGGTAAATGGGATTAGGTAGGTAGGTCAGGGGTTTCTCACGTGTCGGTGTAGACTCGATGGGCCGAAGGGTCTCTTCTGCACTGTGAGATTCTGTGAACTTCCCTCTGAAATGGCCTAGCAAGGCCACTCAATATCAATCTGCTAAAAAGTCCAAAAGGAATGAAACCGGACGGACCACCCAGCATTGACCTAGGTACCGGAAACAACAACAGCAATCTCGGCCCTGTTGACCCTGTAAAGGCCTCCTTACTAACATCTGGGGGCTAGAAATTGGGAGAGCTGTCTCACAGGCTAGTCAAACAGCCTGACAGTCATATTCACAGAATCATACCTTACAGATAATGCCCACCACCATCACCATCCTTGGGTAGTTCCTGTCTCACCAGCAGGACAGGCCCAGGAGAGGTGGGGGCACAGTGGTGTACAGTCAGGAGGGAGTCATCTGGTATTCCTCAACATTGACTCCAGATCCCATGAAGTCTTGTGGCATCAGGTCAAACATAGGTAAGGAAACCTCCTGCTGATTACTATGTATCGCCCTCCCTCAGCTGATGAATCAGTCTCCTCCATGTTGAACACCACTTGGAGGAAGCGCTGAGGGTGGCAAGGGTGCAGAATGTACTCTGGGTGGGACAATTCAATGTCCAGCACCAAGAGTGGCTGGTAGCACCACTACTGACCGAGTCCTAAAGGACATAGCTGCTAGACTGGGTCTGCAGCAGGTGGGTGAGGGAACCAACAAGAGGGAAAAACATACTTGACCTCATCCTCACCAACCTGCCTGCTGCAGATGCATCTGTCCATGGCAGTATCAGTAGGAGTGACCACCACACAGTCATTGTGGAGACGTAGTCCCACCTTCACATTGAGGATACCCTCCATCATGTTGTGTGGCACCACCACTGTGCTAAACGGGATAGATTTCAAACAGATCTAGCAACTCAAGACTGGGCATCCATGAGGCGCTGTGGGCCATCAACAGAATTGTACTCGAACACAATCTGTAACCTCATGGCCCAGCATATCCCCCACTCTACCATTACCATCAGGACAGGAGATCAACCCCGGTTCGATGAAGAGTACAGGAGAACATGTCAGGAGCAGTACCAGACATACCTAACAATGAGGTGTCAACCTGGTGAAGCTATAACAGGATGACTTGAGTGCCAAACAGCATAAGCAGCAAGCAATAGGCAGAGCTAAGCGATTCCACAACCAATGGATCAGATAGATCTAAGCTCTGCAGTCCTGCCACATTGAGTTGTGAATGGTGGTGGACAATTAAACAACTCACTGGAGGAGGAGACTCCACAAATATCCCCATCCTCAATGATGGAGGAGCCCAGCACATCAGTGCAAAAGATGAGGATGAAGCACTTGCTACAATCACACACACATACACACACAATAGGACAGTATTAGGAATGTCATGATGTCACCAGTGGCTGTGGTACAGACTGAGAGCCAGAGACTGAATTCAAACTGCAAAACTGAATTCAATTCAATTTGTGGGATTGACTTGGGAAAAGGACATTAGAAGCTACCCGACTGGCAGCAGGACCCCAACTGGTTCACCAGAATCCCTCAGGGAATGGAACCTGCTACCCAAACACACCAACACATGACTGAAGTCCTACATTTGCATTATCTCTCTGAGCAAGTCAAGGCGGCCAGTACTTACTGGTACACCATTGTCGCACACAGTCCAAGAACAAACATTTTAAATCCAGACACATTCATCTCAGGGCACGCTTTAGACAAAGCTGAGAGTTTTTAAAAAGCAGCCATAGATCCACGAGTTTCTGGTGGAAGGTGCAAGTTGGTTTTTATTTCAAGGGGGTTGAAATTCAAAAGTGAAGGAGTTATGTCCCAATTTTACACACCCCTGTGAAAATTCCTGTCTTCAGCTGAGGACCCTGCACCTCAGGAAGGGTATTTTGTTCATGGGAGAGCACAGAATTTACTACTTTACTACACAAATTTACTACTTGTCGGGGGTGGGGGGGGGGGGGTGATCTAGTCAAGGGGTTTAAAATAATTGGTGTGTTAGATACAGAGAAATCATTTCATCCTGTGAGAAATTGAAGAAAAATGTACCCATGATCTTCAAGCCAGTGCTGGCTGAAGGGAATTAAAATCAGGAAATACATTTTCACACAAAAAGATAGAGGAAACCTGGAAGTCAAGTTCCAAAGGAATGGAGGATTTTGGTTCGGATGAAAGGTTCAAGACTGGGGTTCGTGAAACAAATTTGGGGCAATGATTGGAGCAAAAAGCAGGCGAAAGATGTAGTGCTGATCAGCCCTGACCTAATAGCGGGGTAGAACGGGATGGAAGGGCTGAATGGCCTCCTCCTGTTCTGACGTTCCCCAGGTCTGATATGGAAATTCAGGTATAGGTGATGATAAGCATCTCCTGGTCAACAAGCGAGTTTGGGGAGGGAGGGAGGGAGAGGGAAAGAGGGAGGGGAGGGTGATGGAGAGACAATTCTCTGTTTCATATCGATCAATAAACCCTTTGTCCTTTTTTTTTTAAAAAGCAGCCCTGCAGTTTGATTGTGGATGTGCACTGTTTACTGCCCCATGACACTGTTTACACTGTTTACTGCCCCATGACACTGTTTACACTGCCCACCCCATTACTGCCCCATGACACTGTTTACACTGCCCACCCCATTACTGCCCCATGACACTGTTTACACTGCCCACCCCATTACTGCCCCATGACACTGTTTACACTGCCCACCCCATTACTGCCCCATGACACTGTTTACACTGCCCACCCCATTACTGCCCCATGACACTGTTTACACTGCCCACCCCATTACTGCCCCATGACACTGTTTACACTGCCCACCCCATTACTGCCCCATGACACTGTTTACACTGCCCACCCCATTACTGCCCCATGACACTGTTTACACTGCCCACCCCATTACTGCCCCATGACACTGTTTACACTGCCCACCCCATTACTGCCCCATGACACTGTTTACACTGCCCACCCCATTACTGCCCCATGACACTGTTTACACTGCCCACCCCATTACTGCCCCATGACACTGTTTACGCTGCCCACCCCATTACTGCCCCATGACACTGTTTACGCTGCCCACCCCATTACTGCCCCATGACACTGTTTACACTGCCCACCCCATTACTGCCCCATGACACTGTTTACACTGCCCACCCCATTACTGCCCCATGACACTGTTTACACTGCCCACCCCATTACTGCCCCATGACACTGTTTACACTGCCCACCCCATTACTGCCCCATGACACTGTTTACACTGCCCACCCCATTACTGCCCCATGACACTGTCACACTGGAAACCCAGTCCTGCCCCAATCCACAGAAGCCTCCAGGGTCGATCACAAACTATTCCTCTTGTCAGTCAGTCAATCGCCATTTTCCTCCTTCACAGGAGTTTCCACCCCCACCCCCTGCCCCTCACCAACCACCCCCCCCCCCCCGCCCCTCACCAACGCCCCCCCCCCCCGAATGTAAACATTTAATCACTGGGACTGAGGGGGAGAGAAAGAAATAGAGAGAGAGAGAGAGAGAGAGAGAGAGAGAGGAAAACCCCTAATTAAAACACAAACCCCCAGGGGTTATTTCCGGCTCTGGTCTGGGTAACACCCTCTCCCTCCAACACTAAATAAAACACACACAAAGCAGATTCTCCTTCTGCCCAAGTTCCCAATTCAGCCTGGCCTTTTAAATCATCTACTCAACTCTGAAACCTCCCCGCCCGCCCAGTAAGACACGGGGAGATGCTACATTAAGTCATTGTGCGCATTAAAATATTAAATAATAAACTAGATTAAACTACGGCACCTAATCCTGTCACTTCGACCCCAGGTACAGGTTTCACTCTGATACCTGTACAAAGGACAAGTCCCCAAATGCACAAGATTCTGTCAGACACCGTGCTTTCCCAGCATCTTCTCCATCTGAAAATACCCTGTGTTGAGGATTGCTGCTTCCCTTCTCCCCTCTCCCATTTCCAACACCCCCCCCCCCACCGCCACCTTCTCCCCTTCCTTCCCCCCCTCACCTTCACCCCTTCCTTTCCCCCCCCCTCACCTTCACCCCCTTTGAGGTTGAGGGTGGGCGGTTTGGGGGTTGGGTTGAGGGTGGGGGGTTTGGGGGTTGGGTTGAGGGTGGGAGTTGGGTTGAGGGTTGGGGTGAGGGTGGGAGTTGGGTTGAGGGTTGGGGTAAGTACCTTCACACAAGCGACAGGAGATGTTCCTATCGTTTACCTGTGGAGACGACGATGGGAGGGTCGTCTCCGTGATCGGGGTCGGAGCGGCTGCTGGTCTCGTATCCCGGCCGGCGCTCGAAGGTACAGACCGGCCCCTGGCTGGAGAGGCAGTTGACGAGGGAGCAGGTGGAGCTGGAGCTGGAGCTGGAGCCCCCCGGAGCGCCTTCCTGCTCCAGCAGCGCCAGGTTGCAGCCGGGGGTCGAGCAGCAGACGGCCCGACAATCCTTCGAGCCGTTGACCAGGGTCGTCGCCAGGATCTCGGCGCCGTCCTCAAAGCTCTTGCGGTGCAGGGAGATGTCCTGGGAGACGCTGTAGGAGCCGAGGCAGCTTTCCAGAGGTTGCGAGACGGCTGCACCGAGGAACATCCAAGTCAACAAGGGCCAGAAGCGGCGATAGGAGCTGCGCTGCGCCATTTCAACACAACACACCTGGGAGGGAGAAAGTGACCAACACTCTAGGGAGAAACTGACCAACACTCTAGGGAGACCAATCGATCTGAGAGCAGTTGAAGGAGTCGCAGGCAATAACTTTAACCCAGCCCCCCCCCCCACCCCACCACCACCACCTCCTCCCCTGTAAACTCCTTCGACCAAACCCAACTTGAGGAAGAACTTCTCTCTCTCTCTCTCTCTAAATTCACTTCCCTGTTACTGACGTCAACGATAAGGAGGCTGAATATTCATCAGCCAAATTTAATTATTTATTAAATGCTCACTTTTTTTTTGAAAGAAAAAACAAAAAAAATCTCTCTCTTTCCTTCCCTTCCCCTACTCAAGTATATATATTGTGGTTAAAAGTAATTAAGGACCTGAGTCTCACCAAAACCACCCCCACCCCCCCGGATTAATTATTTCAACCATTAAGTATCTCTTACATCATAATGAGGAGCTGTGAGAATATGTAACCGCCCCCTTTACTCTTGAGAAAAAAAAATCACGCCTTTATCATCAAAGAAACATAACATTTGGAATATGAAACTCTCACTTGCCAATCAATGTTCCAAATCCCAATGGGAGATAAATGATTAATCGCTTATAAAAACAAGGCTGCCCCAATTATTAATGGATTGTCCAGAGAGCACCCCCCCCCCCAACCAACCCCTTTATAATATACAGGAGCCTCATAAAATTAACATCTGTGCACCTGTGTAATCTAAAACTTTCACAGTTATTTCAAATTATGCTGCATTTAGATACATTTTTAAAATGAAGTCAATATATAATTAATTAAAAGCTGAGTTTTCTTCCCGATCACATCTGGAAGTAGAGTTCCCACTTGTTGGGTCACAAAGCAAGTTTCCAATGAAATTCATTTGCATAATTAATTATTCATGTATTATTTGCCAGGAGCATGTGCAGTTGAGCAATAGAATAGAATCTTTCCGGTTTCAAGTTATCCTCTGATGTATTTAGGAGTTTTTTTTATCTGATGCTCGCTGATATTTGCACAATGTTCAGCACCATTCGCAACTCCTCAGCTACTGAAGCAGCCCATGTCCAAATGCAGCAAGACCTGGACAATATCCAGGCAAGTGACAAGCAACATTCGCGCCACACAAGTGCCAGGCAATGACTATCTCCAACAAGAGAGAATCTAACCATCTATCCCTGACATTCAAGGGTTTTACCATCACTGAATTCCCCCACCGTCAACATCCTGGGGGTTACCATTGACCAGAAACTGAACTGGACTAGCCAGTAAATACTGTGGCTACAAGAGCAGGTCAAAGGCTGGGAATCCTGCAGTGAGTAGTTCAGCTCCTGATTCCCCAAAGCCTCTCTACCATCTACAAGGCACAAGTCAGGAGTGTGATGGAATACTCCCCACTTGCCCAGATGAGTGCAGGTCCAACACTGAAGAAGCTCAACACCATCCAGGACAAAGCAGCCCACTTGACTGTCACCCCATCCATCATAAACATTCACTCCCTCCACCACCAATGCACAGTAGCAGCAGTGTGTACCATCTACAAGATGCACTGCAGCAACTCAACAAGGCTCCTTCGACACCACCTTCCAAACCCACGGCCACTACCATCTAGAAGGACAAGGGCAGCAGATAGATGGGAACACCATCACCTGGAAGTTCCCCTCCAAGCCAATCACCATTTTGACTTGGAAATATATCGGCCGTTCCTTCACTGTCGCTGGGTCAAAATCCTGGAACTCCCTCCCTAACAGCACTGTGGGTGTACCTACACCACATGGACTGCAGCGGTTCAAGAAGGCAGCTCACCCCCACCTTCTCAAGGGCAACTAGGGATGGACAATAAATGCTGGGCTCAGCCAGTGACACCCACAACCTGTGGGGAAAAAAACCTGGTCAGTTTTATTAAAACAGAAAATGGCTTTATCACCAATAATAACAATTTTTAGTAAAGAGACCCGGGGGGGAGGATTCCTTCCTTCCTGTGAGTAACTGAGTTGCTTTTATTCATTCACAGATTCTGCCCATCACTGATGAAGCCAGTGGCCCATAATGTCCAAGCTCTGGGGCACTGTACCTGGCTACCTTGGTACCCAGAGGAGGGGGGGGGCACCTCAAAGATGTGCTGGGGAGACCCCCGCCCCCGCCCCCACCCCAAGCCCCAGCCCCACCCCCACCAGGTCCCCAGGTAAGGATTGCACAGCATTTGCCCTAGACGTTCAAACTTCCATTGGGCGGGTGCACTAGGAACCATCCGAAACTCCAATTTAAATCCCAAACTTCAGATTGTTCCAGCTGTCTCACAGGAATAGTTACCCACAAAAAGTTAGAAGAATTAAACTTGTAACTTCAGGGTAACCAAAGCACTGACCTCCCATGAACCCCCACAGGATCCCCCAACACCCCCCATGGTCTACCCCACCAGCCCCCAACTACCCTCCACAGCCCCTGACCACACCTTTGCCTTCCAACTACCCTCACCACATCCCAACTGCACCCTCAAACCTGATTACCCTCCCCACCCCCCACTAACCACATGACCCACCCCCAACTGACACACAACCCTTCCACTGACCAACACTCTATTGACCAATGACCCACTGACCAACTTTCCTCCCCTACTGACCAGTCCCCACAGATCACCCCCTAACTGATCACCCCACTGATCACTTCCCTGACCCACCTGACACCTCCACGGATCACACTGCCTGTTGACCACCCAACCCCTCCACTGACCACTCCACCTCTGACCACCCAACCCCCCAACTGACCATCCAAACCCCCTCCATTGACCACCTGGACCCCTCCACTGACCACCCTGCCCACTGACTGCCCAACACCTCCACTGACCAATCCCCTCTGACCACCCAACCCCCTCACTATCACACTGCCCACTGACCACCCAACCCCTCCACTGATGTACCCGACTCCCCAACTGACCATCCAAACCTACTTCCATGACCACCCCCCCCAACCTACCTGAACAACTCCACTGACCACCCGATCCCTCCATTGACCACACCACCCACTGACCACCCAACTCGTCCCCTGACCCTCCAGCCACTCATGCTCCCACCAACCCCCCCAACCAACCAACCGCAGTCCCCCTTCTCCCCTGACCCTCCCCAATCCTACCTACCCTACCAAGAGTGAGTGCTGTAAAACATGGGGCATAACCTTATTATCCTCGACTCTCCTGCCCTCAACACAAGGCCTCAGGACCCGCTGTGCTGCATCTTTCTCACCCAGCCTCAGTCATAAGGTCGGCTTCATTTCAGGGTAAGTAACTAGGAGCGGAGTGGCAATCTTACTCTGATTGCCCCCCCCCCCCCCCCATGGGGGTTATGGCCACTGTTAATTGCCCTAAACTGAGGGGCTTACTGGACCATTTCAGAGGGCAGTCGAAAATCGGCCGCATTGCTGTGGGTCTGGAGTCACATGTAGGTCAGACCTGGGTGAGGAGGGCAGATTTCCTTCCCTAGAGGGCATTAGTGAACCGGATGGGTTTTTGCAGCAATTCAGTAGAGTTTCTTGCTCACCGATGCTGATTCCAGCTTTTTATTCCCAATTTATTTAATACATTTTAAATTCCACAGCTGCTGTGGTGGGATTCGAACCCATGTCTTCAGGCCATCAGTCAAGGTTGTTTATGGATTATCTGTCCAGTTACATAGCCATTGTGCTGCCTTTGCCCTCGGTAACAGAACTATTTAAAAAAATGATACAGAATTGTTTTGTTGGTGCACACTAGTCAGTTCCTTGATAAATTAAAATATCTTTTTGACATGAAGTTTGTTTTAAACATGCCAACTAGTGCTTGTACACCTTCTCAACCCAGTTCAGCCACCGGAACCTCGCAACTTTGACCTGTAAAGGGTCCTGATTTGGACCATTGAACTCGGGTTAAAACTCATGGAAAACACAAACATTCGTAGTTTTGGGTGTAATTCCCCTGCCTTTAAATCTTTAGCACAATCCACCCGGAATACTTTAACAGTACTGACAGAAAAAGGTGGAAACTCAGCCCTCTGCAATATAAAACGTACTCATTTTCTCACGTAACCCCGTGGGAATGAAATGAATGCAAGTCTAATATAAAATTAATAATTAAGATCACGAAGAGCATTGATAGAGTAGACAGGGAAAGTGTTCGCTCGGCAGCAGGAGTCAGTAACCAGAGGGCACCGATGTATGAGAACTGTTTTAAAAAGAAACTAGGGCGGGGATGAGAACTTGCGTTTACCTAGGCAGTTGTGATGTGGAAGGTGTTGCCTGAAAGGGCGGTGGAAGCAGATTCAATAACAACTTTCAGAGAATTGGATAAATACTTGAAAAAGCAAAAAAAAAATTGCAGGACCATGGACAATGAGAGTGGAATGAATCGGACAACTCTTTCAAAGAGCCAGCCACAGGTATGATGGGCTGAATAGCCTCCTTCTGTGCTTTACGAGTTTCGATGATATGTGTATCGCATTTCATCACATTTGTCCAAAGCATCTTAAGGACTTTATATAGTGAAACTGCTTTAAAATGAGGCAGCCACTGCCCTTTGCAGTTCACCCTGAAGAGACCAACATTTAACACATCGGCTGAGGAACCCAATTCACTGCACTGCGTCGATGTGACTGCCTACTCAGAGACTGATACTGCAAGATGAGGGAGTTCACCCAGTTGGCTCAGTGGATAACACACACACACAGCCCTCTGCATCAGGAAGTCATGGGTTCAAGTTAGATCTTTCTGCTCAAAATTTAAGCTAACACTCCCTCAGTACTGGCACAGGGAGTGTCAGCCTGGATTCTGATATAGGACAGATAAGTGGGTGGCACAGTCAAATCCAGTAAATTACCATTAGTTAAATTCCAAGAATAGGCTTGAACCAGTAAAATGTACATTTAGGAATAATATCAGAAGTTCTTCACACACGGTGATGTTGGATTGGGTGTGTGTGTGTCTGTGCGTGAGATTGTGTGTGTGAGAGAGAGACTCTGTGTGTGTATGTGTCTGTGTGTGAGACTGTGTGTGTGAGACAGACTCTGTGTGTGGGTGTGTGTGTGTGTCTGTGCGTGAGACTGTGTATGTGAGAGAGAGACTCTGTGTGTGTGTCTGTGTGTGAGACTGTGTGTGTGAGAGACTGTGTGTGTGTGAGAGAGACTCTGTGTGTGTGTGTCTGTGCGTGAGAGACTGTGTGAGAGACTGTGTGTGTGAGAGAGACTCTGTGTGTGAGAGACTGTGTGTGTGGGTGAGTGTGTGTGTGTGCCTGTGCGTGAGAGGCTCTGCGTGTGTGTGTGTCTGTGCGTGAGAGACCCTGTGTGTGAGAAACTGTGTGTGAGAGACTGTGTGTGTGTGAGAGACTCTGTGTGTGTGTGTCTGTGTGTGTGGGTGAGTGTGTGTGTGGGTGAGTGTGTGTGTGTGTCTGTGCGTGAGAGACTCTGCGTGTGTGTGTGTGTGTCTGTGCGTGAGAGACTGTGTGTGAGAGACTGTGTGTGTGAGACACTCTGTGTATGTGTGTGTGTGTGTATGTGTCTGTGCGTGAGACTGTGTGTGAGAGAGAGACTCTGTGTATGTGTGTGAGAGACTATGTGTGTGCGTGAGACTGTGTGTGTGAGAGACTGTGTGTGTGAGATACTATGTGTATGTATGAGACTGTGTGTGAGAGACTATGTGTATGCATGAAACTGTGTGTGAGACTATGTGTGTGCGTGAGACTGTGTGTGTGAGAGACTGTGTGTGCGAGAGACTGTGTGTGAGAGACTATGTGTGCGTTTGAGACTGTGTGTGTGAGAGACTATGTGTGTGCGTGAGACTGTGTGTGAGAGACTGTGTGTGTGAGAGACTATGTGTGTGTGAGAGACTGTGTGTGCAAGAGACTGTGTGTGTGAGAGACTATGTGTGTGCGTGAGACTGTGTGTGTGAGAGAGAGACTCTGTGTATGTGTGTGAGAGACTGTGTGTGAGAGACTATGTGTGTGCATGAGACTGTGTGTGTGAGAGACTGTGTGTGTGAGACTATGTGTATGCATGAGACAGTGTGTGAAACTATGTGTGTGCGTGAGACTGTGTGTGTGAGAGACTGTGTGTGCGAGAGACTGTGTGTGTGAGAGACTATGTGTGCGTTTGAGACTGTGTGTGAGAGACTATGTGTGTGTGAGAGACTGTGTGTGTGAGAGACTATGTGTGTGCGTGAGACTGTGTGTGTGAGAGACTGTGTGTGTGAGAGACTATGTGTGTGTGAGAGACTGTGTGTGTGAGAGACTTTGTGTGTGAGAGACTGTGTGTGAGAGACTGTATGTGAGAGACTGTGTCTGTGTGAGAGACTGTGTGTGAGAGACTATGTGTGTGTGAGAGACTGTGTGTGTGAGAGACTATGTGTGTGTGAGACTATGTGTGTGTGTGAGAGACTGTGTGTGTGAGAGACTGTGTGTGTGAGAGACTGTGTGTGTGTGAGAGACTGTGTGTGTGAGAGAGAGACTCTGTGTGTGTGGGTGTGTCTGTGCGTGAGGCTGTGTGTGTGAGAGAGAGAGACTCTGTGTGTGTGTGTGAGAGACTGTGTGTGTGCAAGACTATGTGTGTGTGTGAGACTGTGCGTGTGAGAGAGAGACTGTGTGTGTGTGCATGAGACTGTGTGTGTGAGAGAGAGACTCCTTGTGTGTGTGAGAGACTATGTGTGTGTGAGACTGTGTGTGTGTGAGAGAGAGAGACTCTGTGTATGTGTGTGAGAGACTGTGTGTGTGAGAGACTATTTGTGTGTGTGAGACTGTGTGTGTGAGAGACTGTGTGTGAGAGACTATGTGTGTGAGAGACTATGTGTGTGTGAGAGACTATGTGTGTGAGAGACTGTGTGTGTGAGAGACTGTGTGTGTGAGAGACTATGTGTGTGTGAGACTATGTGTGTGTGAGAGAGACTGTGTGTGTGAGAGACTATGTGTGTGTGAGAGACTGTGTGTGTGAGAGACTATGTGTGCGTGAGAGACTGTGTGTGTGAGAGACTGTGTGTGTGAGAGACTATGTGTGTGTGATAGACTGTGTGTGAGATTATGTGTGTGTGAGAGACTGTGTGTGTGAGAGACTATGTGTGTGTGAGAGACTATGTGTGTGCGTGAGACTGTGTGTGAGACTGTGTGTGAGACTCTGTGTGTGTGTGTGAGACTGTGTGTGTGAGAGAGACTATGTGTGTGAGAGACTATGTGTGTGAGAGACTGTGTGTGTGTGTGTGAGACTGTGTGTGTGAGAGACTGTGTGTGTGTGAGAGACTGTGTGTGTGAGAGACTGTGTGTGTGTGAGACTATGTGTGTGAGAGACTATGTGTGTGAGAGACTGTGTGTGTGAAAGACTGTGTGTGAGAGACTGTGTGTGTGTCAGAGACTATGTGTGTATGAGAGACTGTGTGTGTGAGAGACTGTGTGTGTGAGAGACTATGTGTGTGAGAGACTGTGTGTGTGAGAGACTGTGTGTGTGTGAGAGACTGTGTGTGTGTGAGAGACTGTGTGTGTGTGAGAGACTATGTGTGTGTGAGAGACTATGTGTGTGAGAGACTATGTGTGTGAGAGACTGTGTGTGAGAGACTGTGTGTGTGAGAGACTGTGTGTGAGAGACTGTTTGTGTGAGAGACTATGTGTGTGTGAGAGACTGTGTGTGTGAGAGACTCTATGTGTGAGAGACTGTGTGTGTGAGAGATTATGTGTGTGAGAGACTGTGTGTGTGAGAGACTGTGTGTGTGTGAGAGACTATGTGTGTGTGAGAGACTGTGTGTGAGAGACTGTGTGTGAGAGACTGTGTGTGTGTGAGAGACTGTGGGTGTGAGAGACTGTGTGTTTGTGAGAGACTATGTGTGTGTGAGGGACTGTGTGTGTGAGAGACTGTGTGTGTGAGAGACTGTGTGTGTGAGAGACTATGTGTGTGTGAGAGACTGTGTGTGTAAGGGTGGAGGATCGGAATGGGGTACAGTGTCTGTGAACTGGGTGTGGGTCAGTGAGCTTATGACTGGGGCGACTGTTGCTTTCCTGTGATTTAAAAACTCATTCATAATGACGGAGAAAAATTATAACTCCCAGTTCTGAAAAAGAGTTACAATGGACTCGTAAAATTATCTCTCTCTCTCCCCCAACAGGTGCTCTGGAGCTGCTGAGAATTTTCCAGCACGCACAATATTTTGTTTTTATTTTATATAGAGAATATCATGTTTTACTGTTGTGTTCAATGTATCAAAATAACTTGGTGATAAATTAATTACAGAAGTTTCTACTGCAGGGAGATTGAAAAGCAGGGGTACAGATTTAAGGTAATTGGTAGAAGATTGTTTTTTATGGACGAAGGGAGTTTTCATGATCTGAAGTGTCTGATAGAACGCAGGAAGCAGATTCAAGTCAGTCTTTCAGAAGGGAATCAGATAAATACTTGAAAGGGAAGACTGTGGGGAAAGGACTGCAGGGAGTGGGATTCATTCGAATAGTTCTTTCAAAGACCTAACACAAGTACCATGGGCCGAATGGGAACCTCCTGTCCTGTCAGATTCTAAGAGCGAGTCTCTGGTTGGTACCAGCAGAGGGAACCAGAGGCTGGGTTCAGTGACAGCCAACAGGATATCCAACAGATGTAAACTATCCCAGCTTGTGGACCGGACAGTGTACCCGCAGAGGTGTACCACGCTGACAGCTATCAGCTCACCCCACAACCTCCATCAGCTCACCCTCCACTCCTGGGGCAAAGAGGACATCCCCCCGGGACCTCAAGAACATGACCATCATTACTCTCCACGAGAAGGGGGACAAATCTGATGGTGGAAAATGAGGGGTGGGGGGGGGGGGGGGGGGTGTGTTGGGGGGGGGTGTTGGGGGGGGGGGGTTGGGGGGGGGGGTTGGGGTGGGGGTGGGGGGGTGGGTGGGGGGGGGTTGTGGGGATTCCCCTCCTGTCCATCGTGAGCTGGCATCTTCCTGAACCACCTTCGTCCGGTTGCTGGGGAGATCCTCTCGGAATCCCAGTGTGGCTTCCGACCATCCCGGGGTAGGGCGGACATGGTCTTTGTGGCCAAACAGATCCGGGAAAAACGTCGGGAGCAAAATCAAGAATCGTTCCCCGCCTCCATCGGCCTGATCAAGGCGTTTGATCCTTTAAACCGTGAAACTCCTCCAACACTTTGGTTCCTGTTGAAGTTTGTCACCAATCCTGAGACTCCCGCGTGACAACATGGCCGCCAGCGTCCTGAGCCGAGGATCTGAAACTGACCTTTGACATCCGGGCCGGGGTCAAGCAAGGTTGTGTGCTCGGCCCACACCTCGTTCACCATTCACCTGAATGTCATTGTCCACCTCATCCGGGATGACTCTGCCTCCTGGTGTCCACATTCGGTATTGTCCGGAGGGGAAGCTCTTCGACCTTGGCCTCTTCCAGGGCAAAACCAAATCTCACCGCCTTCAGTTTGCGGGTGACCGCTGCGCGATGGCTCACTCTGTACAGGACATGCAAAGGATGCTTGACATTTTCAACACCTCGTGTAAGAGGCTTGGCCTGTCCTTAAACATCAGCAAGACGAAGGCCCTTCACCAACCTCCCCCAGGCCAGTTGAGCAATCCCTGCACCATCCACGTGGATGGGGTTGGCTCCGGAGTATTTGCAGCACTTCCCTTATCCCAGCAGCCACCTCTCCCAAGGGACTACCATCGACGAGGAAGTCTAACACGGAGTCAGCCGTGCCAGCTCTGCCTTCTTCAATCTGCACCAACGTGTCTTTGACAACAGAGGCTTTTGCAAGTCAACAACCTCCTGTTGACCACCCTCCTCTACTGCAGCGAAACATGGACTATCTACCCACACCGCACTAAGGTCCTTGAGAGCTTCCATCAGCGGTGCTTGTGGCGAATCCTGGGGATCCAATGGGAGGATGGCCAGGCTAACGGGAGCGTCCTCCATGAAGCTGTGTCCATCAGCAGCGAAGCCCTGCTCCTGCGGAACCAACTCCGATGGACAGGCCATTGAGTCCAGATGCCTGAAAACGGCCTCCCTCAGCGGGTTCTCTCCTCACAGGCCTCCAATGGCCAACACTCAACGGAAAAGGTGTAAGGATACGCTCAAGGTCGCCCTAAAGCACAGAGGCATTAACATCACTGACTGGGGGAGAATGCTGCCAGTCACTCAGCATGGCACCACCCCCCCTCACCAACCCACCCCCCCCCCACCTCACCCCCGCCCCGGTCCATCAAAGCGCAAGACACTTCGAGGCTCAGCCACTCGCCTCGCCAGCGAGGCGGAGCGGGGGGAGGCAGAGGAAGGAGAAGGAAGCCAACCCGGGGCTGCGATTCCCACTCCAGCGATGTGCCCCCCCCCCACTCCGGAAGAACAAGTGGATCAGAATTAGGCTCCTCAGTCATCTGAAGTCTCACCAAGCCTGGCAGACGTCATCCTCGATTCTGAGGGACCACAGCCTCTGAGGGTGGGATTGCTCAATCATCCCCAACTACCAGCATCCCCTTTATAAAGAGGGGACCCCCCCCCCTCCCCTGATTTTCCTCCTGATTCAGTGTAGAGTGAATCCCAAGGGGATATTGATAGGTTGCATGATTGGACAGAAGTGTAGGCAAATTGGGAGGGGGGGAGGGGTCTTCCAGTTTGGACCTACTTTCTAAGAGGTAAAGAGCCAGAAACAGCAGAGGTTCAAAGAGCCTTGGCGTCCTTATACACCAGTCAATGAAAGTAAACAGGCAGGTGCAGCAAGCAGTTAGGAAGGCAAATGGTATGTTGGCCTTCATTGCAAGACGATTTGAGTTCAGAAGTAGAAATGTCTTACTGCAGTTATACAAGGTCTTGGTGAGACCACACCTGGAGTATTGTGTGCAGTTTTGGTCTCCTTACCTAAGAAAGGATATACTTGCCATAGAGGGATTGCAGCGAAGGTTCACTAGGCTGATACCAGGGATGGCAGGACTGTTGTATGAGGAGAGATTGGTTCGACAGGGCTTGTATTCACTAGAGTTTAGAAGAATGAGAGGGAATCTGATTGAAATGTATAAAATTCGAACAGGGCCAGACAGACTAGATGCAGGGAGGATGTTTCCCCTGGCTGGGGAGACTAGAACCAGGGGCCACAGTCTCAGGATACAGGGCAGGCCATTTAGGATTGAGATAAGGAAAAATTTCTTCACTCAGATGTTGGTCAACCTGTGGAATTCTCTACCACAGAAGTTGTGGAGGCCGGAGCTCTGAGTATATTCAAGAAAGAAATTGGTAATTTTTTGGATATTAGGGGCATCCAGGGGTATGGAGAGAAAGCGGGAATGTGGCATTGAGATAGGGGATCAGCCATGATCATATTGAATAGTGGAGCAGGTTCGAAGGGCTGAATGGCCTACTCCTGCTCCTAGTTTCTATTTTTATTGGGTGTTCCGGGACACAGATCATTAAAATGTCAAGAATTGTTACTGAAAATAATCAAAATGGCTAATGGAATGCTGGCCTTTCATATCGAGAACACAAGAGGAGACATTATCCTTCAGTTATACAATGCCCTGATTAGAACAATCCTGGAGTCACTGGGAACAGCTCCAGACACCAAAAGGATGTATTGATCTTGAAGGGAATGTAACACAGATTTCCCGAGATCAAACCCGCACTCCAAGAATTAAATTACATGGAGAGGTTACACAAACTAGGATAAAAAAAAACAAGGAATGCTGGAAAAACTCAGCAGGTAGGATAGCAGCTATGGAGGGAGAAACAAAGTTAACGTTTTGAGTCTGTATGGGTTTGGGGAGTATAGGACTTGGGGCCATGGTCTAAAAGTTAGAGCCAGACTTTGAGGAGTGAAATTAGGAAACAATTCCACACACAAAGGGCGGGAGAGATTTGGATAAAAGCAAAATACTGCGGATGCTGGAAATCTGGAACAAAATCAAAAATAGCTGGAAAAACTCAGCAGGTCTGACAGCATCTGCGGAGAGGGACACAGTTGACATTTTGAGTCCGTATGACCTTTCATCAGAACTAAGGAAATAGAGAAATGAGGTGGAATATAAACTGGTAGAGTGGGGGGTGGAACAGGTGGAGCTGGATAGAGGGCCAGTGATAGGTGGAGGCAAAGAAGAGATTGCCAAAGACGTCATAGACAAAAGAACAAAGGGGTGTTGACGGTGGTGATATTATCTAAGGAATGTGCTAATGGAGATATTAAGGATAGCAAGCAGGACAAGCTGTGACAGATAGCCCTGGTCTAGGTGGGGTGGGGTGGGGGGTAAGGGATCGAAATGGTCTAAAAGGTGGAGATAAACAATAGATCAAAATAAATTTAAAAATAGATGAGAAAAGAAAAATATATTTGCAAAAAAATGACAAAATATTGCAAAAAAGGGGGATCGGAAAGGTGTTGGGGGTGGAGGAGAGAGTCCATGATTTGAAATTGTTGAACTCAATATTCAGTCCGGAAGGCTGTTGAGTGCCTGTTCGGAAGATGAGGTGCTGTTCCTCCAGTTTGTGTCGAGCTTCACTGGAACAATGCAGCAGGCCAAGGACGGACATGTGGGCATGAGAGCAGGGCGGAGTGTTGAAATGGCAAGCGACAGGGAGGTCTGGGTCATGCTTGTGGACAGACCGCAGGTGTTCCGGGAGAGATTTGGAACTCTCTTCCATAAATGGCAACAGATGTTCAATCACCTGTTAATTTTAAATCTGGGATTGATAGATTTTTGCTGTTCAAAGTTATTAAGGGATATGAGGCAAAGGTGAGTATATGGAGTTAGGTCACAGGTCAGCCTCATTGAATTAGGATTCACTGAATGGAGGAGCAGGCCCAAAGGGCTGAATGTCCTCCTCCTGTTCCTATATTTTAACGATCCCTATTAACTTCAGTTTTGCTAGGTCTCCTTGATGCCACACTCGGTCAAATGCTGCCTTGATGTCAAGGGCAGTCACTCTCCCCTCCCCTCTGGAATTCTTGTTCCATCTTTGGGCCAGACCTGTAATGAGGTCTGGAGCCAGCTGACCCTGGCAGAACCCAAACTGAGCAAGTTATTGTTACATTATTGTTGTTATTTTGAGTTATTTTGGCAGGAAGAATTAGAAAGAAGCATATTATTTAAATGGTGTGAGATTGCAGAGCTCTGAAACAAAAACAGAATTACCTGGAAAAACTCAGCAGGTCTGGCAGCATCCGCCGATGCTGCCAGACCTGCTGAGTTTTTCCAGGTAATTCTGTTTTTGTTTTGGATTTCCAGCATCCGCGGTTTTTTTGTTTTTATTGCAGAGCTCTGAGATGCAGAAGGATCTGGGTGTCCCTAGTGCATGAATCACAAAAGGCAGGTACAGCAGGTAATTAAGAAAGCTAATAGAATGTCATCATTTTTGTGAGGGGAATTGATTGCAAAAGTAGGTTAAACTTCAGTTATACAGGGCACTGGTGAGACCACCTCTGGAGTACTGTGTACAGTATTCGTCTCCTTATTTAAGGAAGGATGCGAATGCTTTAGAAGCAGTTCAGAGAAGGTTTACTAGACTAATACCAGGAATGGGCGGGTTGTCTAATGAGGAAAGGTTGGGATAGGTTAGGCTTGTATCCACTGGAGTTTAGAAGAGTGAGAGGTGACTTGATTGAAACATATAAGATCCTGAGGGGTCTTGACAGGGTGGGTGTGGAGAGGCTGTTTCCTCTTGTGGGAGAATCTAGGACTAGGGGTCACTGTTTAAAAATAAGGAGTTGCCCATTTAAAACAGATGAGGAGAATTTTTTTTCTTTCAGGAGGTTGTGAGTCTTTGGAACTCTCTTCCTGAAAAGGGGTAGAAGCACAGTCTTTGAATATTTTGATTAACAAGGGGGTGAAAGGTTATCAGGGGGTAGGCAGGAATGTGGGGTTGAGGTTACATTCAGATCAGCCATGGCCTTATTGAATGGGGGAGCAGGCTCGAGGGGCTGAGTGGCCTACTCCTGCTCTCGGTTCATATGCTGGGATGTTGGTATGTTCATATGAATGATGGGCAGATCCCTCAGTCCAGGGAGTAAAGGCCGATTGTCACATCTCAACTGAGACAGGCTTGACCACAAAATGAAAAACAGAAGCAAGAACTGTCTTCACGAGTAAACAATTTGAGATAAAAATCCCATTGTGAGGCAAATGCCCACAGTTTGCGACAATTCCATCTTATCTTGGCTCCTGAGAATCCAATCACTCTGAAAACAAGAATGCTTTCAGTATTCCCTTTGGTTTCACCCCATGAGGGAGGGCAGACACACTCTGGTCACCATGGTTTTTCTGCTATAGGAAAAATGACCTGCAGCAAGTGAGAGATAAAATGTGAAACCTTTACTGAACAGCAGAGAGCTCCCTCGAGCTAAATACCCAAGTGGCAGAACTCTGTATGAGGAGACAAAAACAGAATTACCTGGAAAAACTCAGCAGGTCTGGCAGCATCGGCGGAGTTTTTGTTTTGGATTTCCAGCATCCGCAGATTTTTTGTTTTTTTTCTCTCTGTATGAGGAGATACTGATGTTGTGCCAGGAGCATTTGAAATGCTCCTTTTATTATTTCACAAATAAAGAGCGAACAGTTTAAGAAAAGGTAAAATAGTTAAATCACCATTTTTTTTTCCTGTTTCGGTATTTTACCGGCTGCAATGTATATGGGGACATCACATGGTCATGAAAGGTGCCAGATAATTATAAATTCATTCGTAGAAAGACAGACAAAAGATCTGGAGCTAACATTAGGACAGAAGAGGAGAACTTGTATTTATGCGGTCTGGAAGGCGCTGCCTGGGAGGGTGGTGGAGGCGGGTTGCCTCACATCCTTTAAAAAGTACCTGGATGAGCACTTGGCACGTCATAACATTCAAGGCTATGGGCCAAGTGCTGGTAAATGGGATTAGGTAGGTAGGTCAGGTGTTTCTCACGTGTCGGTGCAGACTCGATGGGCCGAAGGGCCTCTTCTGCACTGTGTGATTCTGTGATTGTATATAGCGCCTTTCACATTCTCAGTACATTGCGGACAATGAATCAATTTTGAAATGTAAATGGCTGTTGTAAAACATTGGGAGACAGGGCAGCCAGTATGCACACAGTAAGATCCCACAAGTTGCACGTGAAATGAATGTTTTCTTGTGCCGTTGGTTGATCATATTAAATTAAGTTTTATGAAGAATGAGCCACACAATCATATTGCAAAGATAAATACACATTGGCCAGGCTGCTGCCTTCACTGCAATGAACACTCCTGCTGAACAATGGAAGACAACTATAAACACACCTTAGTGTCCAATATTAAATTTCCATTGAAAATTCCTGATTCTCACTGGATAGTTTACAAAGCAGAGTCCTTTAAACGCAATGGATAGTTTACAAAGCAGAGTCCTTTAAACGCAATGGATAGTTTACAAAGCAGAGTCCTTTAAACCCAGCCAGAGCACAGGATTAAATATAAAACAAAAGCAAAATATTGCAGATACTGCAAATTGGAAATAAAAACAGAACATGCTGGAAACACTCAGCAGGTCTGGCAGCATCTGTGGTGAGAGAAACAGAGTTAACATTTCAGGCCATTGATGTTTCGTTAGAACAGGAATAAGCTTTTGCACTTACACCACAACAACAGGAACAGTAACATTAGTGTGCAGTTGTATAGTGTGTTAACATATTAGGATGTACTGACATCACCCACAGAGCGTTAATCAGACACAATTTACCACTGAGGGGCATAATGAGATGCAAGGACATGTGTCTAAAGGCTTGGTCAAGAAGGTAGGTTTTATGGAGCGTCTTAAAAGATGAAGAGATGGAGAGGGTTAAGGAGTCTGATTCCTCCATGACTTCTCTCTCAATATCTCTGTAACCCCCCCCCCCCCCTCCAGATGCACAGCCCTCCGAAATCTCAACTCTCCTCCATTTCTGGCCTTTTCATCCCTGATTTTAATCATTCCACCACTGGAGGCTGTGCTTTCAGCAGTCTGGGCCCTAAACTCTGGAATTCCCTCCCCATAACCACCCCAGCTCTCCCTCCTCCTTTAAGACCCTCCCTCCGCCTTTGATCAAGCTCTCGAGCACCTGCTCCTTATGTGGGCTGGAATAACTGCCTCCCCTGTGGATGATTGTATGTTAACATTTTTTTCTGCTAGTCCTCTCTGGGTCGATCTGCTGACACTTTCTGATCCGTATCTGGACCAGGAAACTGGCACCGAGTGGAGGCTGTGACTCTCCCTTTGAGAATCAGGAGGCTGGGCTTGGAGGTGTGTGCGGTGGGCGCTAGGACCCGGCCGCAGCCCTGGTCCACCCTCAGCATCAGCGCTGCGCTCAGACCCCGTCGTCGGATCGCGGAGTCTCTGGCGGAGTCTCTGGCGGAGGATGGCAGCTTACCGGGTCGGGAGGAAGGGGCAGAGCCGGCTAGCGGCCAGTCCCAGGGAGCCCGGGGCCGCCCTGCAGCGCAGACAAGCCCGGGTGACGGTCAGGTACGACCGCAGAGAATTACAGAACCGGCTGGACGTGGAGAAATGGATCGAGGAGAAACTGGTGCAGCTGTACCAGGAGCAGGTAACTCCCAGAGTGACCCTGTCCAGAGTGACCCTGTCCAGTCCCAGAGTGACCCTGTCCAGAGTGACCCTGTCCAGAGTGACCCTGCCCAGTCCCAGAGTGACCCTGTCCAGAGTGACCCTGTCCAGTCCCAGAGTGACCCTGCCCAGAGTGACCCTGCCCAGAGTGACCCTGTCCAGTCCCAGAGTGACCCTGCCCAGAGTGACCCTGTCCAGTCCCAGAGTGACCCTGTCCAGAATGACCCAGTCCCAGAGTGACCCTGCCCAGTCCCAGAGTGACCCTGTCCAGTCCCAGAGTGACCCTGCCCAGAGTGACCCAGTCCCAGAGTGACCCTGTCCAGTCCCAGAGTGACCCTGCCCAAAGTGACCAGTCCCAGAGTGACCCTGCCCAGAGTGACCCAGACCCCTGTCCCAGAGTGACCCTGTCCCCGAGTGACCCAGGCCCCTGTCCCAGAGTGACCCTGCCCCCTGTCCCAGAGTGACCCTGCCCCCTGTCCCAGAGTGACCCTGCCCCCTGTCCCAGAGTGACCCTGTCCCAGAGTGACCCTGCCCAGAGTGACCCTGCCCAGTCCCAGAGTGACCCTGTCCCAGAGTGACCCTGTCCCAGAGTGACCCTGTCCCAGAGTGACCCTGCCCAGAGTGACCCAGCCCAGTCCCAGAGTGACCCTGCCCAGAGTGACCCTGCCCAGAGTGACCCTGCCCAGAGTGACCCAGACCCCAGACCCCAGACCTGGAGTGACCCTGTCCCAGAGTGACCCAGACCCCTGTCCCAGAGTGACCCAGACCCCTGTCCCAGAGTGACCCAGACCCCTGTCCCAGAGTGACCCAGACCCCTGTCCCAGAGTGACCCAGCCCAGCCCCAGAGTGACCCAGCCCCAGAGTGACCCAGCCCCAGAGTGACCCTGCCCAGAGTGACCGTGCCCAGAGTGACCCTGCCCAGAGTGACCCTGCCCAGAGTGACCCAGACCCCTGTCCCAGAGTAACCCTGTCCCAGAGTAACCCTGTCCCAGAGTGACCCAGTCCCAGAGTGACCCAGACTCCTGTCCCAGAGTGACCCTGTCCCAGAGTGACCCTGCCCAGTCCCAGAGTGACCCTGCCCAGAGTGACCCTGTCCCAGAGTGAACCTGTCCCAGAGTGACCCTGCCCAGAGTGACCCTGCCCAGAGTGACCCAGCCCAGTCCCAGAGTGACCCTGCCCAGAGTGACCCTGCCCAGAGTGACCCAGACCCCAGACCCCAGACCCGGAGTGACCCTGTCCCAGAGTGACCCTGTCCTAGAGTGACCCAGCCCCCTGTCCCAGAGTGAACCTGTCCCAGAGTGACCCAGTCCCAGAGCGACCCAGACCCCTGTCCCAGAGTGACCCTGTCCCAGAGTGACCCAGACCCAGTCCCAGAGTGACCCAGTCCCAGAGTGACCCAGTCCCAGAGTGACCCAGACCCAGTCCCAGAGTGACCCTGTCCCAGAGTGACCCAGTCCCAGAGTGACCCAGACTCCTGTCCCAGAGTGACCCTGTCCCCTGTCCCAGAGTGACCCTGTCCCAGAGTGACCCTGCCCAGTCCCAGAGTGACCCTGCCCAGAGTGACCCTGCCCAGAGTGACCCTGTCCCAGAGTGACCCTGCCCAGAGTGAACCTGTCCCAGAGTGAACCTGTCCCAGAGTGACCCTGCCCAGAGTGACCCTGCCCAGAGTGACCCTGCCCAGAGTGACCCAGCCCAGTCCCAGAGTGACCCTGCCCAGAGTGACCCTGCCCAGAGTGACCCTGCCCAGAGTGACCCAGACCCCAGACCCGGAGTGACCCTGTCCCAGAGTGACCCTGTCCTAGAGTGACCCAGCCCCCTGTCCCAGAGTGAACCTGTCCCAGAGTGACCCAGTCCCAGAGTGACCCAGACCCAGTCCCAGAGTGACCCAGTCCCAGAGTGACCCAGTCCCAGAGTGACCCAGTCCCAGAGTGACCCAGACCCAGTCCCAGAGTGACCCTGTCCCAGAGTGACCCAGACCCAGTCCCAGAGTGACCCTGCCCAGAGTGACCCTGCCCAGAGTGACCCTGTCCCAGAGTGACCCTGCCTAGAGTGACCCAGACCCAGTCCCAGAGTGACCCTGCCCAGAGTGACCCAGACCCCTGTCCCAGAGTGACCCTGTCCCCAGCCCCCTGTCCCAGAGTGAACCTGTCCCAGAGTGACCCAGACCCCTGTCCCAGAGTGACCCTGTCCCAGAGTGACCCTGTCCCAGAGTGACCCTGTCCTAGAGTGACCCTGTCCCCTGTCCCAGAGTGACCCTGTCCCCTGTCCCAGAGTGACCCTGTCCCCAGCCCCCTGTCCCAGAGTGACCCAGACCCCTGTCCCAGAGTGACCCAGCCCCAGAGTGACCCAGCCCCAGAGTGACCCAGCCCCAGAGTGACCCAGCCCCAGAGTGACCCAGACCCCTGTCCCCAGAGTGACCCTGTCCCCAGAGTGACCCTGTCCCAGAGTGACCCAGTCCCCAGCCCCAGAGTGACCCTGTCCCCTGTCCCAGAGTGACCCTGTCCCAGAGTGACCCTGTCCCCAGCCCCAGAGTGACCCAGTCCCAGAGTGACCCTGTCCCCTGTCCCAGAGTGACCCTGTCCCAGGGTGACCCTGTCCCAGGGTGACCCTGTCCCAGAGTGACCCAGCCCAGAGTGACCCTGTCACCTGTCCCAGAGTGACCCAGCCCCGGAGTGACCCAGCCCCGGAGTGACCCAGCCCCGGAGTGACCCAGTCCCAGAGTGACCCAGTCCCCAGCCCCCAGACCCGGAGTGACCCAGACACGGAGTGACCCAGCCCCCAGACCCGGAGTGACCCAGCCCCCAGACCCCAGCCCCGGAGTGACCCAGCCCCAGAGTGACCCAGCCCCAGAGTGACCCAGCCCCAGAGTGACCCAGCCCCCAGCCCCAGAGTGACCCAGCCCCCAGCCCCAGAGTGACCCAGCCCCAGAGTGACCCAGCCCCCTGTCCCGGAGTGACCCAGTCCCGGAGTGACCCAGTCCCGGAGTGACCCAGCCCCCAGACCCCAGAGTGACCCAGACCCCAGAGTGACCCTGTCCCAGAGTGACCCAGCCCCCAGACCCCAGCCCCAGAGTGACCCAGACGCCAGACCCAGAGTGACCCTGTCCCCAGCCCCGGAGTGACCCAGCCACCGGACCCCAGCCCCCAGCCCCGGAGTGACCCTGTCCCAGAGTGACCCTGTCCCCAGACCCCAGCCCCCAGACCCGGAGTGACCCTATCCCCAGACCCGGAGTGACCCTATCCCCAGACCCAGAGTGACCCTATCCCCAGACCCGGAGTGACCCTATCCCCAGACCCGGAGTGACCCTATCCCCAGACCCGGAGTGACCCAGACCCGGAGTGACCCAGTCCCGGAGTGACCCTGTCCCGGAGTGACTCAGCCCCCAGACCCCAGTCCCCAGACCCGGAGTGACCCAGCCCCAGTCCCGGAGTGACCCAGCCCCCAGTCCCGGAGAGACCCAGCCCCCAGTCCCGGAGAGACCCAGCCCCCAGTCCCGGAGAGACCCAGCCCCCAGTCCCGGAGTGACCCAGCCCCCAGTCCCGGAGTGACCCAGCCCCCAGTCCCGGAGTGACCCAGCCCCCAGTCCCGGAGTGACCCAGCCCCCAGTCCCGGAGTGACCCAGCCCCCAGTCCCGGAGTGACCCAGCCCCCAGTCCCGGAGTGACCCAGCCCCCAGTCCCGGAGTGACCCAGCCCCCAGTCCCGGAGAGACCCAGCCCCCAGTCCCGGAGTGACCCAGCCCCCAGTCCCGGAGTGACCCAGCCCCCAGTCCCGGAGTGACCCAGCCCCCAGTCCCGGAGTGACCCAGTCCCGGAGTGAGCCAGACCCGGAGTGACCCTGCCCCCAGCCCCCAGTCCCGGAGTGACCCAGTCCCCAGTCCCGGAGTGACCCAGTCCCCAGTCCCGGAGTGACCCAGTCCCCAGTCCCGGAGTGACCCAGTCCCCAGTCCCGGAGTGACCCAGTCCCGGAGTGACCCAGTCCCCAGTCCCAGAGTGACCCAGTCCCGGAGTGACCCAGTCCCCAGTCCCGGAGTGACCCAGTCCCCAGTCCCGGAGTGACCCAGTCCCCAGTCCCGGAGTGACCCAGTCCCCAGTCCCGGAGTGACCCAGTCCCCAGTCCCGGGGTGACCCAGTCCCCAGTCCCGGGGTGACCCAGTCCCCAGTCCCGGGGTGACCCAGTCCCCAGTCCCGGGGTGACCCAGTCCCCAGTCCCGGGGTGACCCAGTCCCCAGTCCCGGGGTGACCCAGTCCCCAGTCCCGGAGTGACCCAGTCCCGGAGTGACCCAGTCCCGGAGTGACCCAGTCCCGGAGTGACCCAGTCCCGGAGTGACCCAGCCCCGGAGTGCCCCAGCCCCCAGCCCCGGAGTGCCCCAGCCCCCAGCCCCGGAGTGCCCCAGCCCCCAGCCCCGGAGTGCCCCAGCCCCCAGCCCCGGAGTGCCCCAGCCCCCAGCCCCGGAGTGCCCCAGCCCCCAGCCCCGGAGTGCCCCAGCCCCCAGCCCCGGAGTGACCCAGCCCCCAGCCCCGGAGTGACCCAGCCCCCAGCCCCAGAGTGACCCAACCCCCAGACCCGGAGTGACCCAACCCCCAGTCCCGGAATGACCCAGACCCCAGACCCGGAGTGACCCTGTCCCTGAGTGACCCTGTCCCTGAGTGACCCTGTCCAGGAGTGACCCAGACCCCGGACCCGGAGTGACCCAGTCCCGGAGTGACCCTGTCCCGGAGTGACCCAGCCCCAGAGTGACCCAGTCCCCAGTCCCGGAGTGACCCAGTCCCCAGTCCCGGAGTGACCCAGTCCCCAGTCCCGGAGTGACCCAGACCCCAGTCCCGGAGTGACCCAGACCCCAGTCCCGGAGTGACCCAGACCCCAGTCCCGGAGTGACCCAGACCCCAGTCCCGGAGTGACCCAGTCCCGAAGTGACCCAGACCCCAGCCCCAGAGTGACCCAGCCCCAGAGTGACCCAGCCCCAGAGTGACCCAGTCCCCAGTCCCGGAGTGACCCAGTCCCCAGTCCCGGAGTGACCCAGACCCCAGTCCCGGAGTGACCCAGACCCCAGTCCCGGAGTGACCCAGACCCCAGTCCCGGAGTGACCCAGACCCCAGTCCCGGAGTGACCCAGACCCCAGTCCCGGAGTGACCCAGACCCCAGTCCCGGAGTGACCCATTCCCAGAGTGACCCAGACCCCAGTCCCGGAGTGACCCAGACCCCAGTCCCGGAGTGACCCAGTCCCCAGTCCCGGAGTGACCCAGTCCCCAGTCCCGGAGTGACCCAGACCGCAGCCCCGGAGTGACCCAGCCCCGGAGTGACCCAGCCCCGGAGTGACCCAGCCCCGGAGTGACCCAGCCCCGGAGTGACCCAGCCCCGGAGTGACCCAGCCCCGGAGTGACCCAGCCCCGGAGTGACCCAGCCCCGGAGTGACCCAGCCCCCAGTCCCGGAGTAACTCAGACCTGGAGTATCTCAGTCCCAGAGTGACCCAGACCCGGAGTGACCCAGACCCGGAGTGACCCAGACCCGGAGTGACCCAGACCCGGAGTGACCCAGACCCGGAGTGACCCAGACCCGGAGTGACCCAGACCCGGAGTGACCCAGACCCGGAGTGACCCAGACCCGGAGTGACCCAGACCCGGAGTGACCCAGACCCGGAGTGACCCAGACCCGGAGTGACCCAGACCCGGAGTGACCCAGACCCGGAGTGACCCAGACCCGGAGTGACCCAACCCCGGAGTGGCACGGTCCCGGAGTGACCTAATCCCGGAGTACCTCAACCCCGGAGTACCTCAACCCCGGAATAACCCAGTCCTGGAGTAACGCAGTCCTAGAATAAATCAACTGTGGAGTGACCTAATCCCAGAGTGACCCAGACCCGGAATAACCCAGTCCCGGAGTAACTCAACCCCGGAATAACCCAATCCTGGAGTAGCTCAACTCCGGAATGACCCAGTCCCAGAGTGACCTAATCCCGGAGTAACCCAACCCCGGAATAACCCAGTCCCCGAGTAACCCAGTCCCAGAGTAACTCAACCCTGGAATAACCCAGTCCCAGAGTGACCCAAACCCAGAATAACCCAGTCCCGGAGTAATTCAACCCCGGAATAACCCAGTCCCGGAGTAATTCAACCCCGGAATAACCCAGTCCCGAGTAATTCAACCCCGGAATAACCCAGTCCTGGAGTAATTCAACCCCGGAATAACCCAGTCCCGGAGTAACACAGTCCTAGAGTGACCCAACCCCGGAGTGACCCAACCCCGGAGTGACCCAACCCCGGAGTGACCCAATCCCAGAATAACCTCCAGAGTAATGCAGTCCTAGAGTAAATCAACCGTGGAGTGACCTAATCCTGGAGTAACCCAGACCCAGAATAACCCAACCCCGGAATAACCCTGTCCCAGAGTGACACAATCCCGGAGTAACCCAGTCCCAGAGTGACCCAAACCTGGAATAACCCAGTCCTGGACTAATTCAACCTGGAATAACCCAGTCCTGGAGTAATTCAACTCCGGAATAACCTTGTCCCAGAGTGACCCAGTCCCGGAGTAACTCAACCCCGGAATAACTCTGTCCCAGAGTGACCCAAATCCAGAATAACCCAGTCCCGGAGTAACAATCCCGGAGTGACCCAATCCCGGAGTGACCCAATCCCGGAGTGACCCAATCCCGGAGTGACCCAATCCCGGAGTGACCCAATCCCGGAGTAACCCAGTCCCAGAGTAACTCAACCCTGGAATAACCCAGTCCCAGAGTGACCCAAACCCGGAATAACCCAGTCCCGAAATAACCCAACCCCGGAGTGACCCAACCCCGGAGTGACCCAACCCCGGAGTGACCCAACCCCGGAGTGACCCAACCCCGGAGTGACCCAACCCCGGAATAACCCTGTCGCAGAGTGACCCAAGCCGGGAGTAACCCAACCCCGGAGTAACGCAGTCCTAGAGTAAATCAACTGTGGATTGACCCAGTCCCGGAGTGACCCAGTCCCGGAGTGACCCAGTCCCGGAGTGACCCAGTCCCGGAGTGACCCAGTCCCGGAGTGACCCAGTCCCGGAGTAACCCAACCCCAGAATAACCCTGTCCCGGAGTGACACAATCCCGGAGTAACTCAACCCTGGAATAACTCAACCCCGGAGTGACCCAGTCCCGGGGTGACCCAGTCCCGGGGTGACCCAGTCCCGGGGTGACCCAGTCCCGGAATAACCCAGTCCCGGATTAACTCAACCCTTGTATAACCCAGTCCCGGAGTAACCTAATCCCGGAGTAACCCAGCCCCGGAGTAACCCTGTCCCAGAATGACCTAATCCCGGAGTAACCCAACCCCGGAATAACCTCCGGAGTAAAGCAGTCCTAGAGTAAATCAACCGTGGAGTGACCTAATCCCGGAGTAACCCAGACCCAGAATAACCCAACCCTGGAATAACCCTGTCCCAGAGTGACCCAAACCTGGAATAACCCAGTCCCGGAGTAATTCAACCCCGGAATAACCCTATCCCAGAGTGACCCAATCCTGGAGTAACCCAGTCCCAGAGTGACCCAAACCTGGAATAACCCAGTCCCAGAGTGACCCAATCCCAGAATAACCCAGACCCGGAATAACCCAATCCCGGAATAACCCAGTCCCAGAGTGACCCAAACCCAGAATAACCCAGTCCCAGAGTGACCCAATCCCAGAATAACCCAGACCCGGAATAACCCAATCCCGGAATAACCCAGTCCCAGAGTGACCCAAACCCGGAATAACCCAGACCCGGTATATCTCAACCCTGGAATAACCCTGTCCCAGAGTGACCCAGTCCCGGAGTAACCCTGTCCCAGTCCGAGTGACCTAATCCCGGAATAACCCAGTCCCGGAATAACCCAGTCCCGGAATAACCCAGTCCCGGAATAACCCAGTCCCAGAGTGACCTAATCCCGGAATAACCCAGTCCCGGAATAACCCATTCCCGGAAAAACCCAATCCCAGAGTGACCCAAACTGGGAGTAACCCAGCCCCGGAGTAACGCAGTCCTAGAGTAAATCAACACGGAGTGACCTAATCCCGGAATAACCCAGTCCCAGAGTGACCCAATCCCGGAGTAACCCAGTCCCAGAGTGACCTAATCCCGGAGTAACCCAGTCCCAGAGTGACCTAATCCCAGAGTAACCCAAACCCGGAATGACCCAGTCCCAGAGTGACCCAGTCCCAGAGTGACCCAGTCCCAGAGTGACCCAAACCCGGAATAACCCAGTTCCAGAGTGACCTAATCCCAGAGTGACCCAAACCCGGAATAACCCAGTCCCGGAGTAATTCAACCCCGGAATAACCCTGTCCCAAAGTGACCCAGCCCCGGAGTAACCCAGTCCCAGAGTGACCCAATCCCAGAGTGACCTAATCCCGGAATAACCCAGTCCCAGTGTAAGTCAACCCCGGAATAACCCAGTCCCAGAGTGACCTAATCCTGGAGTAACCCTGTCCCAGAGTGACCCAAACCTGGAATAACCCAAACCCGGAACAACCCAGTCCCTGTGTAACTCAACCCCGGAGTGACCCAGTCCCGGAGTGACCCAGTCCCGGAGTGACCCAGTCCCGGAGTAACCCCAGTCCCGGAGTAACCCCAGTCCCGGAGTAACCCCAGTCCCGGAGTAACTCAATCTTGGAAAAACCCAAACTCAAAGTAACACAACCCCAGAGCAACACAATCCAGTATCAGGATCAGGTAACTCTTGTAGTAACTCAATCACGAGGTAACTGAATCCTGGCATAACTCAATGCAGCATCAGGGTCAGCTAAATCCCAGAGTCGCTAAATACCGGAGTCTCACAATCCCTCCTGGAATATCCCAATCCTGTCTCAGGATCAGTTAACTCCTGGAGTCACACAATCCCAGAGTCACACAATCCCAGAGTCACACAATCCCAGAGTAACTCAGTCCAGGACCTGGTAACTCCCAGAGTGCCCCACTTCCGTATCAGCATCAGGTAACTCCCAGAGTAACTCAATTCTGGATCAGGTAACCCAACCCAATCACTGATTAACTCACTCCTGTATCAGGATCAGGTTATAGCCAAGTGGTTATGGTACTGGGTTTGTAACCCCAAGATCGAGAGTTCAAATCTCACAATGGCAAACTATGAAACAATGTAACTTCATCTGAAACAGATGGAAACGGGTTTGTGCTCGAAAGAGTTACTCCTGGAGTAACTTGCTCCCAGAGTAACTGGATCCTGGATTAATGCTTTAGTTAAGGTCCCACACAGGAGATTAATAAACAAAACTTGAGTACGTGGGACTGGGGATAATGTACTGGCATGGACTGAGAATTGCTTACGAGTCAGAAAACAGAGAGTAGCAATAAACATATCATTCTCTTGGGGGCAGGCTGGTACTGGTGAGGTACCACAAGGATCAGTTCTGGGGCAACAGCTGTTCACAATCGATGTAAATAATTTGGATGTGGGGACCAATTGTAATATTTCAGATTTGCTGATGACACCAAACTGGGTGGAAACTGAAGTTGTGAGGAGGATGTGAGGAGGCTTCAGGAGGACTTGGACAGGCCAAGTGAATGGGCTAGAACATGGCAGATGGAATATAATGTGAATAAATGTGACGTTATTCACTTTGGTAGAAAAAACAAGGCGGCAGAGTATTTGTTAAATGGTGAGAGGTTGGGAAGTGCGGGTGTCCAAAGGGATCTGGGTGTCCTTGTTCATGAGTCACTAAAAGTTAGCATGTAGGTGCAGCAAGTCATTAGGAAGGCAAATGGTATGTTGGTCTCCATCGTGAGGGGATTTGAGTGCAGGAGTAAAGATGTCTTGCTGCAGTTATATGGACCCTTGGTGGGAACTCACCTGGAGTATTGAGCACAGTTTTGGTCTCCTTATCTCAGGAAGGATACACTTGCCATAGAGGGAGTGCAGCAGAGGTTCAGCAGGTTAATCCCTGGGATGGTGGGACTGTCTTATGAGAGATTGAGGAAACTCTAGAGGAAACTTCTCGGGTGTTTTGAAGAATGAGAGGTGACCTCATTGAAATTTTCAAAGTTCTTACAGTGTGTGACAGGGTGGATGTGGATAGGATGTTTCCCCTGGCTCGGGGAGGGGAGGAGGGGTCTAAAACCAGGGAACACAGTCTCAGGGTAAAGGGCAGGCCATTCTGGACTGAGATGAGAAGGAATTTCTTCACAGAGCGTGGTGAATCTTTGGAATTCTCTACTCCAGGGGGCTGTGGAAGCTCAATCATTGAGTGTGTTCAAGACAGAAATCAATGGATTTCAGGATACTAATGACATCATGAGATATGGAGATAGTGTGGGAAAGTGGCATTGAGATAGATGATCAGCCATGATCTAATTGAATGATGAAGCAGGTTTGATGGGCTGGATGGCTCCTGCTCCTATGTTCCTAACTCAATTCAATTACGGGGAGAATGGGATTGAGAAACTTATCAGCCATGATTGAATGGCGGGCAGTCTCGGTGGGCTGAATGGCCTAATTTCTGCTCCCATGTCTTATGGTCTTATGGATCAGATAACTCTCTGAGTAAGTCAATCCTTGAGTAACTCAATCCGGTATCAGGATCGGGTAACACGCTGCCAGAGTAACTCAGGCCAGTGTTGGGAGCAGGTAATTCTTGGAGTAACGCCCTCCCGGAGTAACGCCCTCCCGGAGTAACGCCCTCCCGGAGTAACTCCCTCCCATACCAGGACCAGGTAACTCCCGGAGTAACTCAATCCGGGAGTAACTCACCCCACTATCCGGGTCAGGTAACCCCAGGGGTTCCTGGAGTATCTAACTGCAGTCGCATTTATATTCAGAAGCATCTCAATCCTAGAACACTTAACTCCAGCAGGAGATCACTCCTGGAGTATCCAACTCCAGGGGCATCTCACTCCCAGAGCATCTAACTCCAGGAGGATATAATTGCAGGAGCATTCCAGGACTCCAGGAGATTGCACTGAGCCTCCAGCCCTGATCCTTGTGTTCAGGTCCCTGGAGTAGGACTCAATGCGACAAACCTTCTGACCCAGTGCAAGATTGATGCCTGCTGCGCCACTACTGACAACACCTGCAGCCTGCTAACCCACGTCTGTGGAGACTTGCCCCAGAGAGACAAGAAAATTTGAAATAAGTTGGAGGAGGGAGGGAAGATAATTCCACTGAGAGTTAATTGACAGAATGAAATAAATCATAGAGCTATGGGGAGGGTATAGGAGAGTGAGTATAACAAGATAGAACAAGGGGCCAATGGGCTGAATGGCCTCCTGTATAATAACTTGACTTAATGACATTTTTATGGTAGCTTTAGTGCCTCAGCCGGGGACAGAATTGATGTTAATTCCCACAATGAACAAGAAATTAATGTGCCTATTTCCAGCGTTGTGATCCTGTCTGTGCCCTGTCAGTCTGAGATGATGAATTGAAACATGACTTATCAAATAAGGTAATTGTCACTGCTGAAATATTGCTGTATAGGCTTATCAGTGACATTCAGATACATGCAATTCTTTGAGCAAGTGAAGAGATGAAGTCACTTGTAGCCCTTGCCAATAAATAGATTCTGAAATAAAATGATCGTGGGAGTTGTATATCCACATATGGTGCAGAGAATGATTCTGGTAGGCAGGGTTTTTGGAATAGATTGTCATCCTGTCTGGAAATGTTCCCATGTGTCCTTCCTCTTAAAAAAAAGGACAGTGTGCGGTTTCTCGTTATTTATAATAAACCCCTGCTTTGAAAAGTTTAACCAACCATAGACTCCCACTGGGTCAATGCCTTTCCTATCAGCTTTCCCAGATTGGGAACGTGATTAGGATTTTGCCCTCAAGCTTGCCTCTCCCGTGTGGACCGGTTCCCCACTTTTGGGGTAGCTTTTTGGTGGGCAGGCTGGGAAATTAACCAGAGAAGCCACCATCACTTATTGGGCAGTATTTCATTCAAGAGAAGCCCCAATCTTCAGGGTCTTGGCAGAACAATGGTGTAAGCATTGACCTTTCAACTCTCACACCTGGGTTCAGATCCACCCAGACCAATGGGATGGCAGTTCCCACTCTCGGTTGACTGCGTGTCATGGCAACAACAGCTTGCATTTTAGTGTGTGCACCTTTAATGTGATCAGTAGCTCCCAAGGCCGCTTCACAGTGTTATCAGGCACTATTTGACACCGAGCCGCTTAGGAGGTGTTAGGACAGGTCAACGCTCAATCAAAGAGGTCGGTTTTAAGGAGCATCTTAAAGGACAGAGGCGGAGAGGTTTAAGGAGGGAATTCCAGAGCTTAGCACTTGAGCATGGCCGCCAATGGGGGAGTGATTAAAATCAGGAACGCTGAAGAGGCCAGGAAAGCAACAGATATTTAAGTCCTTCCGGACTTGATCTAAAGTTGTTGAACTCAATATTATGAACTCTCTCCTCCATCCCCAGCCCCTTTCCGATCCCCCTTTTTTCCAATAATTTATATAGATTTTTCTTTTCCCACCTATTTCCATTATTTTTAAATGTATTTCCATCCATTGTTTTATCTCTACCTTGTAGCCTATTTCGATCCCTTCCCCCCACCCCACCCCCACTAGGGCTATCTGTACCTTGCTTGTCCTGCTTTCTACCCTTAATGTCACCTATTAGCACATTCCTTAGATAATATCACCACCGCCAAAACCTCTTTGTCCTTTTGTCTGTGACATCTTTTGGTAATCTCCACCTACCACTGGCCCTTTATCCAGCTCCACCTGTCCCACCCCACCCCCCCCACCCTTAAACCAGCTTATATTTCACCTCATTTCTATATTTCTTAGTTCTGTTAAAGAGTCATACGGACTCGAAACGTTAACTGTGTCCCTCTCCGCAGATGCTGTCAGACCAGCTGAGTTTTTCCAGGTATTTTTGTTTTTGTTACAGATATTTAGAGGGTTGTGGGGCTTGAGGTGCTCGCAGAGTTAGGGAGGGGTGAGGACGTGGAGGGATTTGAAAACATGGATGAGAACATGGTGGGAAGATGGTGATTATTGAAGGTCCCATGCTGGAATGTGAGGGTGGGCGTTGACTGAGGAAGGTTTAAGTGTATTGGCTCCATTGATGGGATACCCACTGGACTGTTCTTTCAAGTGAAGGCTTGCCTTTTGGCTGAGGGTCAAGTGAGCAGCAGTGACCCTTAAAACTGCCTATCAGTGCGACCCAATAGCTCCTGGAGTGGGATTGAGGGGAATAATTAAGAAAGCCAGGCATGAGACACTAAAACGTGAGGTTAGCTTGTGCTGGTAAGTGGAATGAAACTTAACTCACTGATTTTTCTTTTTGGATTTTCTCCTCCTTCCTGGTGCTCTCACACTGAGCTGGTTCTATGTTTGTCTGATAATTCCCCCAACCCAACAGTTCCATATGTGAGTATCTGGGTGGGAGCTGTGGGAAGGCTGTCCAACTTTGGAAGGCTTCACAGCTGAACTGGATTCTGTAAAAATCCTGGAGCTCCCTCCCTAACAGCACGGTGGGTGTACCTACACCACAGGGACTGCAGCTGCTGAAGAAGGCAGCTCACCCCCACCTTCTCAAGGGCAACTAGGGATGGGCAATAAATGCTGGGCCCAGCCAGTGACGCCCACATCCCAGGAACAAATTAAAAAGAAATTCGACTGCATAAGCACACTCCCTAGTGTTGTTACTACACAATGGATCTTATTCTCCTCCTCCCGCCTACTCTCTAGTCCTGGCGAGGGGGGGGTGGGGGGTGGGGGGGTGGAGTTGCCTGTCCAGGCCAATTGCCCTTGCCTCCACCCCTCCAAATGCAGGAGATCAGTACAGAGCACACATCGAATCTGGCACAGTTCGGGCTGTATAGTTTAGTAGTCCATTTTATGTATACTGGAGGTTTCGAGGAGGAGCTCTATAATGTATTTCATAACTAGGCTGCCAAACTGAAAGATTTTGAGATCTCGCTGTGAGAGGGGACTCCTCAACGCAGCCCCTCTTTGGCCTGTCACTGTGGAATTGTAACCGTGTGTGGGGCGTTAAGGGACCCACTGAAACCTGAAAATGTTGGAACCCTCACATTTTCCTGGCAAAAAGCTTCAGACGTGAAGTGGCAACTCTGCTCATCTCTCCGCAGATGCTGCCTGCATATTTCCAGAATTTCCTTATTTTTAATTTCACATCTTCAGCATTTTGCTTTTGTGTTGCAGCCCGATAGACTGGTTCGGCAAGCTTTGGCACATTGCTTGTGGATGAATGAGTGACGCAATGACCTAGGGCATGGCACAGGGCTGCAAGATAGTTATGGATTAGAGAGTCCATTCAGCCCATTGTCATTTATCCAAAGCTTACTGATAAAATGTCTGAGTCTCTGAATTCGCAGTCGCTCAATTCCATTTATCCAACCATTTTAAAGTGCTAAATTTCACTGTCCTGGATGACACATGTTGCTTAATTCAAATTGTTGAATTATGGAACAAGAGAATGAATGAAGGAATAAATATTTTCCAGGGTGCTGGGGAGATCTCTCCTGCTCTTTGTGAACATATTGGTCATGGGGCTATTCCCATTCACCTCAGAGGGCAGGCAGGGCGTGGGTTTAATGTCTCATTCTTAACGCCTGGTTTTCATCTGCTTCATGATTGACCGCAAAGGGTTAACTGACCGGAACCTATCGATATCTCGTAGCAACTATCAGTGAAACAGGAGTATGCACAACCACCAGCCAATAATCCTGCAATAACTATCTCCCCAGCTCCTAGTCTGTAATTAATGCTTCGATTCGCTCCTTTTTATTGCTAATAGATCGCAAAGTCGGGTTTTATCTTCACATCGTCATGACCTCAAATGATTATATTATGAGAACGTCAGGGATAAGGGTCATCTGCCCCTTCAAACCTACTCCCCTTTTCAATAAGGTCTTCTACCTCAACTCCGCTTCCCTGCACTATTCCCTTAGTATCCAAAAACCTAACCACCTGTGTCTTGAAGATATCCAGCCCTTGAGCACCCGTAGCTCCCTCTTGGATAGAGAATTTCAAAGATTCACAACCACCTGAGTGAAGAACTTCCTCCTCATCTCAGCCCTAAATGGCCGACCCCCTTATCCTGAGATTGTGACCCCGTGAGGAAAGGAACCGGCTGACTGGAATATCACTTTTGGCAGGGAGACTCCCAGACTCTGGATCATCCAGCATATCGATTTCTACATCCTTCGTCTGTCCAATGGAGCCCCTAAGCAGATATAAATGATAGTGACCGGATAACAGTGTTTGACAAGGCTTCAGATAACTGACTTGCAACTGGAAAATGTCACACTGACATTTGAAATATAAAAAGTAGGAGCAGGAGTAGGCCATTCAGCCCCTCAAGCCTGTTCCTCCATTCAATGTGATCCTGGCTGATCCTCTATCTCGACGCCGTACTCTTCCCTGTACCCCTTGACGTCTTCAGCATCTAGTGGTCTCTCTATTCCCTTCTTAAATAGAAGGCAAGTTTGGCCCTTGATTTCCATTCCGGGCAGGCACTGCACTGTTGGCCCCAGTTGGGCTGCAGAGCGGAACTGTATCAGTGCCTCTGTATCACAGGAGAAGGGGGCAGCCAGGCAATTTTCACAAAGAGGCTTGTATTCCTACAGCACCTCAGGATTCCCCAAAGCGTTTCGCAACAGTGACGTTATCATTTTGGAAGCGTGGTCGTTGCACTATAGGAAACGTTGCAGGCAACTGCGCACAGCAAGATCCCACAAACGGCATTGTGGTCAGACAATGTGACTTTGCTGATAAAGGTTAAGGATAAGCTACTCAAAATAAAATAAATCTACAACCCTCAAACTTTGAAACAATAAAGAATTTGATTCACAGCCAATGTGGTGTAAACAGGCACTATCTCCCCCATTGTCCCAGTGAATTCACCGGAGCTGTTCTGTACATAAAACGATAATAGAAATACAAACAGGAAACGCTGGAAGCACTCAGCAGGTCCAGCAGCGTCTGTGGAGAAGCAGAGTTAATTTTTCAGGCTGAGAGCTCTCTTCTGGGACTGTTCTGATGCACTGACCTGAACCGTTCACTCTGTTACGGAATGCTGCCAGTTCAGCTGAGTCATTTCCAGGGTTTTCTGCTTTTATTTCAGACTTCTAGCATCTGCAGTATTTTGCTTTTATAAGGAGGTATTACAATAGATCATCAAAGGCTTGGTTAAAGAGGCAGGTTTTAAGTTCTATCTTAAAGTATGAAAGCGGGGGAGGGAGAGAGAGAGAGATGGAAAGCTTTAAGGAGGGAATTCCAGAGCTCAGAGCCCAGGCAAATGAAGGCACAGCCGCCGATGGCCGAGCGATGGAAATTGGGGATGCTCAAGAGGCCGGAATTAGAGGAGTGCTGGGATTTCGGAGGGTTGTGGGGTTGGAGGAAGTTACAAACCTGAGGAGGGGCGAGGCCACGGAGGGATATAGAAACGGGGGTGAGAATCGAGGCAGTGCTGGAGTGGGAGCCAATATAGCCATCGAGCAAAGGGCCAATAGGTCCCAGATAAGGGTAGTGGAGGCAAGTCTCCTCAAAGCGATTACAAGGCAACCGAATTCCATGGTGTGAGTTGAGATATAGGCAGCAGAGTTTTGGGGTAATGATTGCCTCCACACTCTACATCCCTTCCTCCTCATTCCAATAATTCCTCTGATTCCCCCTTGCGGCTGAATATAGGGAAAGGGGGGTAAATCTGATGAGGGGTGGTCACCTTCAGAATTTGTGAAGCCCCCAACCATCCCCATTCCTGACACTTAACTGCAGCTAATGCTGTTAACCCTGGCCTCAAACTATCCCTGACCACAGGAAACATACGTGGAACAAATTGTGTGGGGAGGGGATTAAATTGGGAAGGTCAGGTGCCTTTAACAGTGTCTACCCCTTTAAAAGAGTGTGTGCTCGATTACAAGGGTGTAAATGTTTGGAGTGTTCTGTAAGCCAATGGCTTGGCCCTTGGTTTGTTTGTTATGCAGTCCCCTTGAATTCCTTGCTATTTGCTGCCAGACTGACAATTGGTTGTTTAAATAGCAAATACGTGGGGAATGAGTTGGGATGCCAGAACCTGGTGAGTGTAAACAGATTCCATTGTGCATTACACGTCGATTGTTAGTGTTGTCCCCTTACCCTGGAGCTCAGAGGGGTGCGGGGTCTCACACATCGACAACCTGAGGGAGGTCAGCCATATCGGAAGTCCTTGGGGTTCAAAGGTTAAGCTGAGCTCCCGTTGGTCTGTTCACAAGATGGGCACCAATGAGGAATACTCGCCCCTTCCAGGGAAAATCTACTGATCTTTCCCCCTCGTGGAATTCAGTTGCCTCGTCATCGCTTTGAGGAGTCTTGCCTCCACCACCCTTACTTGGGACTTGTTGACCGCTTATGGGGAGAAGAGATTTGTCATGTTAATTCTAAAGTTGTTTCTTGTTACAGTATTTTGAACCCTCTGTTTGCTTGCCCTCCTGGCACGTTTTAGTTGGATGTGGTTTTCTCGATCTATCCTTTCCGTTCTTTGTATCTCAGACTATCCCTCAACTGCCTCCCTTTAAGGCTGAAATTTCTTCGGTTTTTCCTCATGAATCCATCTTTCTGATGTCTGAGATCAGACTCCCCGTTTTTCAACAAGAGAGAGACTTGGATTCTTATAGCCCCTTTCACCACCTCAGGACATGCCAAGGAACTGTCCAGCTAATGAAATTTGAAGTGCAGTCACTGTTGCAATATTGGAAGCACGGCAGCTAACTTGTGCACAGCAAGATTCCACAAATAGCAATGCGATGATGATCTGATCATCTGTTCTTGGGTGTCAGTTGAAGAATAACTATCCATGCCCCACCACACAAATTTCAGACCATAATCCAGGCAGACACTCCCAGCGCCAGTACTGAGGGAATGCTGACCTGTCAGAGGTGTCGTCTTTCGGATTGAGGCCTTGTCTGCCCCCTCAGACGATCCATAGGATCCCACAGCCCCGATTCGAAGAAGAGGGGGCAGAGTTCTCCCTGGTGTCCTGGCCAACATTTATCCTTCTAACAGCATCACTGAAACAATTAACCTGGTCAGTGTCACATTGTTGTTTGTAGGATCTTGCTGTGCACAAATTGGCTGGCATGTTTCCTACATTACAACAGTGACTACACTTCAAAAGTATTTCATTGGCTGTAAAGCGCTTTGGGGCATCCTAAGGCCATGGAAGGCACTGTATTAATGTAAATTTTCCCTTTATTTCTCTCTTTGCTGTTTGCTATAATCCCTGGATCACTTTATTACCTGGTCTGGTGTATAGTGGCTCCAAGTGTTGCATGGTTTAACTTGAATAAACTGAGCACTGATCCAGCTGTCATTTCCACACCATAAAAGGAAAACCTAAATCCCTTTTCAGGATTGGAAGAGCAGTTTCTGCCTTAAATGGTTGGTGAAGCTGGGGCATTCTCACAGGTTACCAACCCAGTGGGTGCCTAAAGGGTTTCTAATGCATTGCCAAGCGGGTGGTCAAAGTGTGGAAATGGAGCTGCTTTGCCTCAGTCATTCAGCTGACCCCTGTTATCGAGTGCCCGGCAGAAGACAGCCTGAGTGAGCGGCATGGTGTGCGCCAGTGATAGAGCGGGTCAGTTACCAGCCCTCCACCTCTGCCCTGTGGATTCCAGTCCAGCACATGCCACAGGGCCATAGCTCTCCTCCTGTCTGCCAGCTGTGGAGGGGGTCCTGGTCGATGTGCTTGGGCTGTCGCAGTCCATTCCTGGCTCACAGCCCTAACCCTAACCCACACCTCCAGGGCAAGATTAACATGGAGGGTCCATGGTCACCTCTTAAGGCCTTGTACCCGAGGGGAGAGAGAGAGCTGCTTGTTGTGTGAAATGGAAATGCGACTGGAGCTAAAGCTGTCTGGGCATGTGGCACATTGTTGTGGCAGAGTGGAGATCATTATCAGTAGTAAATGGTTATATCCAGCTCGGGAGTGCTCACAATGAGTGAGTGCCCGGTATTAATTGTTCTGTTTACAGGCATCGAAATCCCACACCAGGAACACACAAATTCACCAACAAAGCTTTAAAAAACACCCCGAGGCCTTATAATGGCTCAGTTAAGAGGGAAGCTCCATTAATCCAACAGGGGATTCAGGAGAAATCGTCTTTACCCTGAGAGCAGTGGAACTCGCTCCCACAGGGAGTGGTTGAGGTGAACAGTATCATAAACACATGAGGGAGATGGAAATAGAAGGATATGCTGATAGGGTGGAAGAAAGTAAAGTCTTGCATTTCTATAGCACCTTTTATCCCCTTTGGACTCCCCAAAGCATTTTACAGTCAATTAACTATGTTTGAAACATAGCAGCCAATTTTTACACAGGGAGCTCCTACAAACAGCATAATAATAATGACAAGATCAGCTGCTTTTTATTGCGATGTTGTTTGAGGGATATACATTGTTCAGGACTGAGAGAATTCCCCTGCTCCCCCTTCTGAATAGAAGCCGATGAATCTTTTACATCCACCCTGGGAGGACAGATGAGACCTCGGTTTAAAGTGTCATCTGAAAAACGACACCTCTGACAGTGCAGCACTTCCTCAGCACTGCAGTGGGAGTGCCGGCCTAATCTTTTGTGTTCCAAGTCTCTGGAGTAGGATTTGAACCCCCAGCCTTCTCAGTCAGAGGTGAGAGTGCTACTCGCTCAGCTACAGCTGAGATGACAAGGCATCAAGAGGAGACGGGTGCGGAGCAGTAACACTGACGTGGACTGAATGGCCCGATTCTGTGCTGGACGCCTCCGGCCACTGTTCTGTGTTCAGTATCGGACGAAACAATTCCGAATGTTCGTTGATGGGATGGTCATCGTAATGGGAACAGATGGGAGACGGACCTCACCACAGGTCAGATAGCGTTTTGACCAAGGTTTGACGATCGACAATAATGTCCGGTTTAATTATTATCTGAGTGTCAACTTAGTTTGTGGTTTTGATTGAGGAGAATGGAAAGCTGCAGAGGGAGGATTCCCCTGATCTGAGTCTATTTTTGGCGTGGTGAGTTTGAACAGTGACAGACACAGGATGGGAACTGAACTGTTTTGCAGGAGCATTTCTGACCCGTTGGCATTTTCCCATTTAAGCTCCTTCCCAAGAATCTGCCTATTTGCCTGGGAGACTTTCATTATATGTTCTTAACCTGGGGGTTTTAAGGGAGTAGTTATACTGCGCACTGCGAGTCAGTCCTGCCCAGGAGGACTGGGAGGTCCAATGTGAGTGCAGGAGGAGTGGAGATGTAGCAGTTTTTAACAGCCAGACTTGCAGTAGCTCTTGTTCCTGTTGTCAGTGAAGACACAATAGCCTAGGAATGATGCTCAGTGATAAGTTACAGCGCAGAAAAGACTTGCATTCATGTAGCACCTTTCACAACCTCGGGACATCACGAAGCATTTCTCGACCAGCGAAGTACTTTTGAAATGCAATCACCGTTGCAATGCAGGAAATGCGCCAGCAATTTTGCGCACAGCAAGATCCCACAACGGCAGTGTGAGAATGACCAGATTTGCCATCAGCAACGCTGGGCTGAGGGATAAATATCCCTCGGGACACCAGGAAGAACTCCCCCTGGTCGTCCTTGAAATGGTGCCCGCGGGATCCTTTCCAGCCACCTGAGAGGTGCCGGCTGGGGCCTCGGTTTAAAGTGTCACCCGTAGGGTGACCCTGCTGATGGCGCAGTGCCGCCTTGGCACTGGCCCTGGGAGTGTCGGTGTGGATTTAGTGCTCATGTCTCTGGAATGGGGTTTGACTCGGTGGAGGGGGGGGGGGGGGGGGGGATGGGGGGAGAAGGCCATTCAGCCAATTGCTGCTGTGACAGCTTCCGAGAGGAGTTACCCTTACCTCTCCATCTCCCTGCTCACCCCCCTGTTCTTTAAATATGTATCTACTATCCATTGAAGAGCACCTTCCTGGATTCTACTTCCAGCCTTGACAACTCTCTGTAAATATTTCTCACTAATTTAGCACCCAAATGTCTAATGGGCTTGTTTGACATTCCGACGTTTTCGTGGAGGTATTAACCTCAATAAAATAAACTATTTGAGGCCTGGGTTATGGTGGTCAGGGACTGTTCTACCAGCATGTTGTGCATGTTTGTTAATATTGCCAAAGGCCATTTCTCAGTCCCTATCATGACAACAAGCTCCTTTAACATAGTCAAACATTCCTAAGACACTTTGCAGAAGTGTAATCAGACACATTTTTACATTGAACCATGTAAGGAGATTTTAGGACGGGTGATCAAATTTTGGTCAGATGTTAGCTTTAAGGAGCATCTCAAAGGAGGAGAGAGGGAGACGGAGAGGTTTAGGGAGGGAATTCCAGAGCTTAGGGCCCCAGGCAGCTGAAGGCACGGCCGCCAATGGTGGAGCGATTAAAACTGTGCATGTTCAAGAGGCCCAACTTAGAGGAGTGCAGAGATCTTGGAGGGTTGTAGGGGCTGGAGGGGGTTACAGAGATAGGGAGGGTTGTAGGGGCTGGAGGAGGTTACAGAGGTAGGGAGGGTTGTCGGGGCTGGAGGAGGTTACAGAGATAGGGAGGGATGTAGGGACAGGAGGAGGTTACAGTGTTAGGGAGGGTTGTAGTGGCTGGAGGAGGTTACAGAGCTAGGGAGGGTTGTAGCGGCTGGAGGAGGTTACAGAGGTAGGGAGGGTTTGGGTCAGGAAGAAAACCAGGATAAAAACAGAATTACCTGGAAAAACTCAGCAGGTCTGGCAGCATCGGCGGAGAAGAAAAGAGTTGACATTTCGAGTCCTCATGACCCTTCGACAGAACTTGATTTCGAGTCCAAGAAAGAGTTGAAATATAAGCTGGTTTAAGGTGTGTGTGTGGGGGGCGGAGAGATAGAGAGACAGAGAGGTGGGTTGTGTAGACAAACAAGCAGTGATAGAAGCAGATCATCAAAAGATGTCAGCGACAATGGTACAAAAGAACACATAGGTGTTAAAGTTAAAGTTGGTGATATTATCTAAACGAATGTGCTAATTAAGAATGGATGGTAGGGCACTCAAGGTACAGCTCTAGTGGGGGTGGGGGGAGCATAAAAGATTTTAAAATATTTAAAAATAATGGAAATAGGTGGGAAAAGAAAAATCTATATAATATATTGGGGAAAAAAAAGGGGGAAACAGAAAGGGGGTGGGGATGGGGGAGGGAGCTCACGACCTAAAGTTGTTGAATTCAATATTCAGACCGGAAGGCTGTAAGGTGCCTAGTCGGAAGATGAGGTGTTGTTCCTCCAGTTTGCGTTGGGCTTCACTGGAACAATGCAGTAAGCCAAGGACAGACATGTGGGCAACCAGGATGTTGATGAGGCAACATAGGGTGTTCTGGGCAAGTAAGACTTGGTGCGATTATTAGAATAAAATAAGTGTTTCCTGTAATGTTGGGCAGTGTTTTGTGATTATCTGTCAGAGTCTGAATAATATATGAGACCTCGATTATACAGAGTCAGTGGGGCCATCTCCAGGGCACCAGCCATTAAATCCAGTGAATAACGCCAGCTGACAATGTGACTGTTATTTGGGAGAGGGCCTCCTCTCTCTGCCTCACCTCTATCAGTGTTAGGGCAATGGTTGCAGACAGCCTGGGCTGTAAAGTAGTCGGTAAAGTGAAAGACCCTTACATAGCACCCCCCCCTCCACGGTTACTCAAGGAGCAACTTTAGTATCAGAATGAAAGACAGAATCCCAAAGATGAGGGAGAGTTGAAATAGAAGTTGCATCGTGGGGGAGGTTATTCTTGGTCCCAGTCTCTTGACAGCTCTGACAATTGAAATACAATGACCCAGATTCAGCCCATCCAACAGTAATTGTGCAGGCGAGGGATTAACGTTTTAAAATTTTAATTTGAAGCTGTCCATTTACATTGCAAACCCCAGATTATGCCATTGATCAACTCCTGCTGAAGGGCTCCCAAGCTCTTCTTCAATATCAGCGAGGCCTCAGTTTAACATCTCATCTGAAAGACAGCACCTCTGACAGTGCAGCACTCCCCCAGTACTGCACTGGAAGTATTAGCCTGAATTATGTGTTCAGGACCCTGTGGCTGACGCCACAGTAAGAGTGCTACCCAATGAGCCACGCCATGGAGATGTGTTTGGGCTGCCTGGCATTAAGATAGTGAGTTGGTGTTTGGCCTGACTGTGTGGTGCAGAGTTAGCAGTATAGCTGAAGTCTGTCAGGTCTCAGTTCATTCTTGGGTAGATACTGCACATTTATAATGAGCGATCACATTGCTGGAATCATGTTTCCAATTGAATATTAGAAGCTTTTTAAAGATCTCATTCAAACCTTCGAGCGAAGCAGTTTAAACAAATTTCTCTTATTTCTAAGCAATAGTGTAAAAGGAGGAGTAACGTGAGATGCATTCAGTCATTGTGTTTTTTCCTCCCATGTTATTTCATCTCTTGAACCTTGTCCTTTTTAAGATTTAAGATCATTAGTTTCTTCATTTGTCGTCTCCTCTCCAGCCTGCATCAGTCAACTGACCAGACCCTGACTCTCGGCTGAGTTGACTACAGGGCTTAACTCAATTCACTGCCCCATTCATGGTAACAAAAATGGCTGCTGATCTCTGTCTCTCCATCCTTAGTCTTTCTGTTTCTGTCTCTCACTTCTCTCTCTCTCTGTCCCTCTTTCTATCTCACCTGATATCTCTCTCTTGTTTCTCCCTCTTGCATTTCTCTCTGTCTCACTCTCTGTCTATCTCTCGCTCTCTCCCGGCCTGCCCCCCCTCTCGCTCTCCCATGTTCTGTGCCTGTCCCTCCCTCTTTCCCTCTCTAATTCTCTGGCTCTCTCTCTCTCTCGCTCCCTGGCTTTCTCTCTCGTTCTCGCTTGCTCTCTGGCTCTCCCTCCCTCTCTCTCCCTCCCTCCCTCCCTCTCTCTGGCTCTCCCTCCCTCCCTCTCTCTGGCTCTCCCTCCCTCCCTCTCTCTGGCTCTCCCTCCCTCCCTCCCTCTCTCTGGCTCTCCCTCCCTCCCTCTCTCTGGCTCTCCCTCCCTCCCTCTCTCTGGCTCTCCCTCCCTCCCTCTCTCTGGCTCTCCCTCCCTCCCTCTCTCTGGCTCTCCCTCCCTCCCTCTCTCTGGCTCTCCCTCCCTCCCTCTCTCTGGCTCTCCCTCCCTCCCTCTCTCTGGCTCTCCCTCCCTCCCTCTCTCTGGCTCTCCCTCCCTCCCTCTCTCTGGCTCTCCCTCCCTCCCTCTCTCTGGCTCTCCCTCCCTCCCTCTCTCTGGCTCTCCCTCCCTTTCTCCCTCTGGCTCTCCCTCCCTCTCTCTGGCTCTCCTTCTCTGCGTATCTCTATCTCTATCTCTCTCTCCCTCTCTCCCTGTCTCCCAGTCCTTTCCTCCTGATCCCTCCCTCACTCTCTCGTGATGCGATTGGTCACTTGTTCCAGAATGATTAATAGTCTTGTTGTTCAGAAGAGAGGGAAAATGAAAACACGAGAGCTTCAGCTGGGAACAGGTTTTACTCTGAGGGACACAACAGACATTTATTGTTGCAATAAAATGGAGCTGTAACAATCGGCAAGCAGTAACCTCCTCTGGGATGTTCAGCTTCCTTTTCAGGGAATTTCAAGTAATTTTCCATTTGTTGGGTCTGTGGAGGGTGTGCCCCCAGTTCTTGCTCCAACTTGGTACTTACAAATAGGAGAACATGTGTTTCATCGCTCCCTCCCTCGCTCCCTCCCTCGCTCCCTCCCTCGCTCCCTCCCTCGCTCCCTCCCTCGCTCCCTCCCTCGCTCCCTCCCTCGCTCCCTCCCTCGCTCCCTCCCTCGCTCCCTCCCTCTCCCTCTTTGTGTTTCATCGCTCTCTCCCTGTGTTTCACGTGTGGAGGTATCTGGGATGTTTTGTTGTGAGTTTCAGCTGGGTTCAGTGGGTGGCACTGAGTTGGCAGATTGTGAGTTTGGACCAGGCTGGAGAGGGGAGTGGGTCAGCAGGCACTGGGGAGGGGGGGGGGGGGGGTCTTGCTGCTGTCACGTGTACCCACCCCACTATGTTCCGGGCAGATTGGAGCATTCTGAAATCAGCAATGTCCTTCCTTTTCGGTACAAGGATTACTGTCCACAAGGACTGAGAACAAAGAGCCAGTGTTAATATTACATGAAGCCTAATTGTGTGTACTGCGAATAATTTATGAGGGCTCCCGTGATTGAATTTGAAGAAGCTGCTGAATTTTCATTATTGCTTTGTCACTTGCTTCTCTCCCAGTTGGGAGATCTGCTCTAGTGCAAAGCAGTCAACGGAGTGAGCGAATGGAGAGAGCCCGATTGTCGAAGGCTCGGGTATCGCCCCAAATGAATTCCCACAAACTCCCGACCTTTCCCAGCCGGCTCTGTGGAAAGCCCAGTGTTCTCAACCTCAACAGAATCGCCTGCTCAAGGCCAGTCTGTCAACCTTCAGCCACATCCCAGCACCCAAGAGACTTTGACAGATGCTTTAACTGCCGTCCATCTCCAGCACACGGTGGCAAAGACAGATGCTGTTCACACCTCCACAGTAAAGGAGGTGGCTTCTGACACGTCAATGGCACCATATTCCCAGATTTTTCATAGAATCACACAGCACAGAAGGAGGCCATTCAGCCCATCACGTCTGCGCCCACTCTTTGAAAGATCTATCCAGCTATCCCTACTCCTCTGCTCTTTTTCAAAGAATGACGGTGAGATCTTTTAAGTCCAGGGTAGAGGGCAGATGGGGCCTTTGTTCAAGGTCTCATCTGAAAGATGACCATTCTGATAGGGCAGCACACCCTCCGTACTGACACTCCGACAGTGCAGCACTCCCTTGGTACTGACTATCGGACACCGTTGCACTCCATGGGATAAAAACAAAAAACTGCGGCTGCTGGAAATCCAAAACAATAACAAAAACAGAATTACCTGGAAAAACTCAGCAGGTCTGGCAGCATCGGCGGAGAAGAGCAAAGTTGACGTTTCGAGTCCTCATGACCCTTCAACAGAACTAAGTAAAAATAGGAAAAGGGTGAAATATAAGCTGGTTTGGTGGGGGGTGGGGGGGGGGGGGGTGGCTGGCTGCGCTCCATGGGTACTGGCCCTCCATCAGTGCATTAGTCCCTCAATGCTGACCCTCTGACAGCGCAGCACTCCCTCAGTACTGACCCTCTGACAGTGCAGCACTCCCTCAGTACCGACCCTCCGACAGTGCAGCACTCCCTCGGTACTGACCCTCCGACAGTGCAGCACTCCCTCAGTTCTGACCCTCTGACGGTGCAGCACTCCCTCAGTACTGACCCTCTGACAATGCAGCGTTCCCTCAGTACTGACCCTCTGAGAGTGCTGCATTCCCTCAGTACCCACCCTCTGAGAGTGCTGCACTCCCTCAGTACCCACCCTCTGACAGTGCAGCACTCCCTCAGTACCGACCCTCTGACAGTGCAGCACTCCCTCAGTACCGACCCTCTGACAGTGCAGCACTCCCTCAGTACCGACCCTCTGACAGTGCAGCACTCCCTCAGTACTGACCCTCCGACAGTGCGGCACTCCCCTCAGTACTGACCCTCTGACAGTGCAGCACTCCCTCAGTGCTGACACTCTAACAGTGCAGTGCTCATTCAGTATTGTAGTGAATGTTGACACTTTCGAGAAGCATTAATCAAATACAAAAACAAAGACAGAACCTGCATCTGTATAGCATCTTACCAAATGTCTCAGAGCACTTTAGAGCCAACGAATGTGCTCCTAGAATTAATGACTGGTTTAATCTAGGAAACTTGAGCACTGGTTGTTGGCTGTAGGCCCAGATGGAGGTGGTTTCAATCTGAAGATGGAATTTATAGTGCACTCACTGTGTTCAATAAAATCCAGTAATGCACCAACCCTGATTTAAAAATGTCAGGACTCTCGCTCCCCAGTCTCATCTAGTCCTTTCCCCATTCCCAAACACAAAGCCAAGAAAATCTCGATTGATGGCACCTCCCGCTTTCCCGGGTGTCTTTAATGGAATAATTGTGTAACGAGAGGAAGATGCTGAGTGGTAATGGACTTTGGGAAGGAGATCAAAGTCCGAAAGCCAAATGGCTTAGAGAAACTATGTAAATCTGAAACAAAAACAGAATTACCTGGAAAAACTCAGCAGGTCTGGCAGCATCGGCGGAGAAGAAAAGAGTTGACGTTTCGAGTCTTCATGACCCTTCGAGTAGTTCTGTCGAAGGGTCATGAGGACTCGAAACATCAACTCTTTTCTTCTCCGCCGATGCTGCCAGACCTGCTGAGTTTTTCCAGGTAATTTTGTTTTGGATTTCCAGCATCCGCAGTTTTCTTTGTTTTTATCTATGTAAATCTGAAGCCTGGGAGGGAGGGTCACCTGTGGGACTTGCACTCACCTTAATTTCAGGAGGTTGTGCACTCGAGTCCCACTCCAGAGATTTGAGCATGAAAGCCAGGCTGACACTCAAAGTGCAATACTGAGGGAGTGCTGCACTGTCAGAGGGTCAGTACTGAGGGAGTGCCGCACTGTCAGAGGGTCAGTACTGAGGGAATGCTGCACTGTCAGAGGGTCAGTACTGAGGGAGTGCTGCACTGTCAGAGGGTCTGTACTGAGGGAGGGCCGCACTGTCAGAGGGTCAGTACTGAGGGAGTGCTGCACTGTCAGAGGGTCAGTACTGAGGGAATGCTGCACTGTCAGAGGGTCAGTACTGAGGGAGTGCTGCACTGTCAGAGGATCAGTACTGAGGGAGTGCTGCACTGTTGGAGGGTCAGTACTGAGGGAGTGCTGCACTGTCGGAGGGTCAGTACTGAGGGAGTGCTGCACTGTCGGAGGGTCAGTACTGAGGGAGTGCTGCACTGTCGGAGGGTCAGTACTGAGGGAGTGCTGCACTGTCAGAGGGTCAGTACTGAGGGAGTGCTGCACTGTCAGAGGGTCAGTACTGAGGGAGTGCTGCACTGTCAGAGGGTCAGTACTGAGGGAATGCTGCACTGTCAGAGGGTCATTACTGAGGGAGGGCCGCACTGTCAGAGGGTCAGTACTGAGGGAGTGCTGCACTGTCAGAGGGTCATTACTGAGGGAGGGCCGCACTGTCGGAGGGTCAGGACTGAGGGAGGGCCGCACTGTCGGAGGGTCAGGACTGAGGGAGTGCCGCACTGTCTGAGGGTCAGTACTGAGGAAGCGCCGCACTGTCTGAGGGTCAGTACTGAGGGAGCGCTGCACTGTCTGAGGGTCAGTACTGAGGGAGTGCTGCACTGTCGGAGGGTCAGGACTGAGGGAGTGCCGCAATGTCTGAGGGTCAGTACTGAGGGAGCGCCGCAATGTCTGAGGGTCAGTACTGAGGGAGCGCCGCACTGTCTGCGGGTCAGTACTGAGGGAGCGCTGCACTGTCTGAGAGTCAGTACTGAGGGAGTGCTGCACTGTCGGAGGGTCAGGACTGAGGGAGTGCCGCAATGTCTGAGGGTCAGTACTGAGGGAGTGCCGCACTGTCTGCGGGTCAGTACTGAGGGAGCGCTGCACTGTCTGAGAGTCAGTACTGAGGGAGTGCTGCACTGTTGGAGGGTTAGGACTGAAGGAGTGCTGCACTGTCTGAGGGTCAGTACTGAGGGAGTGCTGCGCTGTCTGAGGGTCAGTACTGAGGGAGTGCTGCGCTGTCTGAGTGTCAGTACTGAGGGAGTGCTGCACTGTCTGAGTGTCAGTACTGAGGGAGTGCTGCACTGTCTGAGGGTCGGTACTGAGGGAGGGCTGCACTGTTGAAGAGTCATTACTGAGGGTGAGCTGCACTGTGGGAGGCGCATTACTGATGGAGTGCTGCAGTGTCGGAGAGTCAGTACTGAAGGTGGGTTGCATTCTCGGCGGGTCAGTACTGAGGAAGTGCTGCACTGTCAGAGCTGCCATCTTTCATGTTAAACCAACTGGCCTATTGGCTGGACATAAAATGTCCCATTTTGAGGGGGAGCCGGTGAGTTCTTCCCCTGTGTCCTGGGCCAGTAATTGTCCCTCGTCCAAGGGCATTAAAAGCAACCTAGCTTGTGTTAAATTGCTGTGAGTGGGATCTTGCTGTGTGCAATTTGGCTGCTGCGTTTCCTAGACTACACTTCGAAGCACTTCATTGGCTGTAATCACTTTGGCACATGTTGAGGCCATGAAAGAATCTATAGACAGGCAAGTCTTTTATCTATGAGTGTGTAGCCGGACCATCAGAGAAATGTGAGAGAGCCGTGGATGGAGTTAGTGATCTCCATTTGAACCATACCACCCCTGACCCTCAGGTTAGAAGTGACATTGGAGCTTCTAATCCAGAAGAAACTCAAAGACCAGCTTCCCCTGTTGTTCAGATGCCCTGTCTGGTGTGGCATTGTGCCAGCATCACCAGGGTCCCAGCTTTGAAAGCTGCCTCATGCTGGGTTTGGGAATCAAGGGTTATGGGGAAGAGGCAGGAGAGTGGAGTTGAGGATTGTCAGATCAGCCATGATCTCATTGAATGCGGAGCAGATTCGATGGGCCGAATGGTCTACTTCTGCTCCTGTGTCTGATGGTCTTATGGTTTGATGATCTCCAGGACAGAACGGGTTTAATTAGGAGGACAGTTTGCACTGGTGAGGTTTGTATTCACTCGAGTGTAGGGGTGATCCAATCAAGGTGTTTAAGATGATTAAAGGATTTGATGGAGCCTTGGTTGATAGAGGGAACCTATTTCCTATGGTCGGGGGTTGCGGGGGTGTTGAGGGAGAGTCCAGAACAAGAGGGCAGAAGCTTAAAATAAGAGCCGGGCCGTATGGTTGATGTCAGGAAGCACTTCCTCACATGAAGGGGAGTGGAAATCTGGAACCCTCCATCCCACCCACCAAAAAGCTGGTGAGGCTAAGGGTCAAATGAAAACCTCAAAACGGAGATTGATAGGTTTTTGTTTCGTATGGATATGGAAGCAAGGAATATGGTGGAGTTAAGACACAGATCAGCCAGGATCTAATTGAATAGCGGATAGGCTTAAGGGGCTGAATGGCCTCCTCCTAGCCCTATGTTCCTCACTGCGAGGTTTGAGGGCTACATTTGTCCTGTGCTTGTAGCTCGGGAGAGGGAAATGAATCTGTGTTCTCCTGCCTGTGATGCACGTACTTTGTGACTTGGGAAGAGCTCTCGATCGGATTAAACGCCACATAATTGTCGACCAATCCATGACAATGAATTGACTGTCACAGCAGAACTAGGCTTCCTCTTGTGATGGTCTGTGTACAATTCCCAGAAGCATGAACACCACATTGACAGGAACCAGCGCTGGGTTATCAAAGTGCTTTGAGAAATGGCTGCAGCAAAGATCCTGTCAACTCTGCTTTGAAAAAAAAAAGATTGAGGAGCTGGTAAACAATCTCTGCAACATCACAACAAAGACATCTGGAGGATCCAGCGCTTTGCTGAACTGTTTATGAGGATAGTGTTATTGTATATTTGTTGGCTGCAGGTTGCTCCCTGCCTTACACCATAGCCACAATAGATCTTATTGTTGGCTTCTTTTGAGAGACTTGCTAGCCCTTTAAGACTCCCTACTCAATGCTTAACTCAAGAAGCTACATTTAGTCAAATCCCAAATTGCTGTTTGATGTCCGTGTCAGCCATGGCTTGGTGCCTTTGAGACAGAAGATTGTGGGTTCAAGCCCCACTCCAGAGGTGTGAGCCCAAAATTCAAGGCCCACACTCCAGTGCTGAGGGGAGTTGAGGGAGTGCTGCACTGACAGAGGCGCTATCTTTAACTCCAGAGGGTTGTGAATCTTTAGAATTCTCTATCCCAGGGGCAGTGGATGCTCCGTTATTGAGTATATTCAGAAGGAGATTGTTAGATTTTTAGACCCTGAGAGATATGGGGATGGTGCAGAAAAATGGAGTTGAGGTTGAAGATCAGCCGTGATCTTATTGGATGGCAGGGCAGATTCGAGGGGCTGAATGGCCTACTCCTATTTCTTGTATAACTGCAAGTCTTCCTTCTCTATCCCTGTCATATAAAACAGAGCTTTATTTACCACAAGAAAGTATTTTTTTTTTAAATAAACCATTTGTTTTTAAAATTAAAACATTCTGGGAAAATTTGAATTGAAGTCACTGATTCCTGGGATGGCAGGATTGTCAAATGGGGAGAGATTGGGCCAACTGGGCCTGTATTCACTGGAGTTTAGAAGAACGAGAGGGAATCTGATTGAAATGTATAAAATTCTGACAGGGTTGGACAGACTGGGTGCAGGGATGATGTTTCCTCTGGGCTGGGGGGGTCTAGAACAAGGGGTCACAGTCTCAGGATACGGGGTGGACCATTTAGGACTGAGATGAGGAGAAACTTCTTCACTCAGAGGATGGTGAACCTGTGGAATTCTCCACCACAGAGGCTGCAGAGGGCAAGTCACTGAATATATTTAAGAAGGAAATGGATAGATTTGTAGACTCTAAAGGGATATGGGGAGAGAGCGGGAGAACGGCGTTGAGATAGAGGATCAGCCATTGAATGGCTCAAAGGGCCGAATTACCTCCTCCTGCTTCTAATTTCGATGTTTCTATGCTAATTCCTGCTCATTGCTTCTGGTTCCACTCTTCCCCCACTCTGGCGAAATAAATTCACATCAGTTTAAACTTATATTACGTTCAGACTCAAATATGTGTGGATGTGACAGCATGGAGCACAGATGGATGTTTTATTTAGTCTGTAATTTTCATCCCATCTCTCTAACGCAGTAATGTTCAGTGCCTCAGTCATTGTTCCCAAGGGTCTGTTAGGCTATTCACAGGGAGACGCCTGAATTCAGTGAAGAGTGAGCAGACCTTTTACTCTTCACTCGCATAGAGACTAGTTGAAGATTATGAAAGGGTTCAATAGGGTAGACGTAGAGAAAATGTTTCCACTTTTGTGGGAGACCAGAACTTGGCGGGGTTGGGGGGGGCACAAATATAAGATAGTCAGAAATAAATCCGATTGAGAATTCAGGAGGTAATTCTTCACCCAGAGCATGATGGGAATGTGAAAAGCACCTCGAGGAGGGTTGACGGAGGCAAATAGTATAAATGCATTTAAGGGGAAGCTGGATAAACACATGAGGGAGAAAGGACTAGAAGGATATGGTGATAGGGTGAGATGAAGAGGGTGCGGAGCATAAACACCAGCATGGGCCAGATGACCGAATGGCCTGCTTCTGTGCTATAAATACGGTGTGCATTCTCTTACTGCCACTCTGGTGGGTGTTGGCTGAAAAACTGATCCTGGAATCGCTTGGTTTATTTTTCGACCGGAGACCATAAATCCCAACAGACCCTTGGGGGGTGATAAGAATCCTGAGTGGAATTTTAGATGGAGCTGTTTAAAATTCTGCAGCCAGTAAGTAGGGACACACTGGGCTACTGACATTGTCCATAAATGCCTTATAGTTTTTGTTAGCTCACATTTCCTTAATTGGTTCTATAATTTGGATTGAATCAAGTTGGCCGCTGGTCACAGTTCTCTCGATTACATAAATTTCAGGCAGGCCTGGCTCTGTGCTTTTCTAAGAAAGGGGCTAAGGCTCCCAGATTGGGGTGGCTCACTTCTGCAGTGTACAATGCTCGATTTTCATTTTTGATTCTGTTCCCATCGCTTTGCCATTGGGTGGCTGTACCTTCAGCTGCCTGGGCCCCAAGCTCTGGAATTCACTTCCTAAACCTCTCCGCCTCTCTCTCTCCTCCTTTAAGATGCTCCTTAAAACCTCTTCCCCCGACCTATCCTAACATTGCCTTACGCAGCTCAGTGTCAATTGTTTTTTTTTTTAAACGCCCCTTGGGACATTTTACCACATTCAAGGTGCTATGTTAATGCAAGTTGTTGTTCTGTTTTCATTCCGCGGGGAGCCATTTCACCTCTGATTCTTCACAGTTTGCTTTCACATCTTGCATTGATTATACAATAGTCAGAATTTTGTGTAAAAACAGTCTATAAACAGCTTGAAGTTTTCTTATATCGCAAAGCCAGTTGTCCCATCTGTTGCCCTGAATCATTGTGTGCTCAAGGGAAAAACTTAAACTGTTTGAGCGCAATATCATCCACATGTTTGTCAAATCCTAAGGTTGGCAAAGAGCAGTTTGGCACGATTGGGATTCTAGTATCAAAATCAGGTACTTACTTCATTATCTTTAAGTATCCACAGGAGTGTTAATCAGACGTACACCAGACTAAAGGAGGAGAAATTAAGACAGGGCCTTTGTCAAAAAAATCGGGGTGGAATTTTATGAGCCCCTCCCACCACCAGGATCTTCCAAAGTCAATGGACCTCCGAACAACTCGCTGCATTTAGCGGCTACGCCCTCTACCCGATAGGGCTGTAAAATTCCGCAAATAGGTTTTAAGCTGTTTTTTATTTAAAAGGAGGAAAGGGAGGCGGAGAGGCTTAGGGAGAACGTTCCAGAGCTTTGGGTACCCAGGCACCGGAGGCGCGGCCGCCAGCGGTGGAGCGATGGGGATCAGGGATGAGCGAGGGGCCGGAATTGGAGGATGCGGAGGTCTCCGAAGGCTGCAGGGATGAGGAGATTAAAGAGATAGTGGGGCCATGGAGAGACTTGAACGTGCGGATGCGGAACCATTGCAGACCACTGAGTGCAGGAAGGTGACGAGTCCATGGGACTTGGCGCGAGAGTTAAATGACGGGGCCGAATTTTACCGGGGTGGGGGTGGGGTATCGTTCACCTCCCCGGAGAAAAGTTGGTCAGTTTTAGAAAGGCAGCAATAACACACGGCCGGCAGGCTACACATGGAGAGAGTGACGCCTCCAGCCCAGAGTAGGAGGAAGCCCCGCCTTCGCCAGCAGCTGGATCATCCGATTGGCCGGCAGCTCTCGCAATCCCAGTAGCGGGCGCTGCCAAGACTGCCCACAGGCGGCTGGACCCAGGTAAGTTGGGCCTTTCTGGGCAGGGAGAGATCAGGCAACCTGGTGAGGGGGGGTGAGGGGGCGGTGGGGGTTTGGAGGACAGGTGGGGAGGCACAAAGGCAGGTTAACATCTTTTGGAGGGTGCCCTGGTTGCACAGCCCGAAGGGGGTAACCCCTCCTTCCTGTCTCCCTGTCCTTTCACCTGCTTTCCACTGCCCAATATATTATGACAGTGGGGGTAGATTGAGGCCCTGAACCGCCCCTTAATTGGGCAGTTAAGGGCCTTAGCGTGCAACCTAATGGATGCCTTACTCACCGGCATATTATGGGGGGGTTGGGTCGGGTGTGGACAGGAAGGTGATGGGCTATCTACTTGACTTATTTTATGTGCCCCAACCAAACCCCCCCCCCCCCACTGAAAACACATGCAGCGAAGTTATTGGGGGTCTGGCGGGGATTCTAATCCAGCCTGTGGAGTCAGCTCGAGGTTCGAGCTCTGGTTTTCTGGTGAAGCCAGCTAAACAAATCTAGAGGTTCAGAGCCTGGAATTGAGTGTGATCTTCACACTGAGGCTGTGATGTCTGAATTGTGTCTTGGGATTGTGGGGTGACTCACTACTCTTTCAGAGTGAGTCAGTGACTTTGCGCTGCCTGAACTCACCTAGTTACCTGCCCAGCAAAGCACGGGGAGGAACACAATGAGGTGACGCTGGCCGAAACGTTATAAGATGGTAGAACGGAAGGAACGGATTTTAATGAGGGTTGGGCCTAATCGCTCTCCCTTTGCTCTGTTCAGGTGGAGCGGATGCCAGAAGAGGTGAATATCGATGAGCTTTTGGAACTTCAGACTGATGAAGAACGTTCAAGTAAATTACAGGTGCAGTGTGTAAAATCTGTCACCCTCGGGGCAGTGGGAAAGATCACTTCTGTTCATGAGTTGCCCGTCTAAAATTTAATTTTATATGTTTCACAGATTATGTTCACAACTTGCAGCAGAAACACAGATGTAAGTATTCTTTATAATCTCATCGCTTCTTCCCAATTCTCTGTTAATTCAAATCTTTGTGTGTTGAGGAGGAATGAATCTGAAGCCTCTTACCTTAGAACAGGTTTATTTCCAAGGCAGCAAAGTAAGGTCACAGACTCGCTCAGTTCCTCCCACACACCCAGAATGAACTGGTTTACAGGCTCTTGCGACGGTCAAGGTTTCCTCATTGGCAATGAGTCTTGCTGTGCATTCTACAGTCAGTTTGCAGTTAGTTTCCCTTTGGTTAAATTTGCATGTTCAAAGTTCCACTCAAAAAGAGGAATTAGCGTGTGTACCTTAGTGTTGAGAAGCCAGCACCAGACAGCCTGAAAGTGCTTGAAGGATAAGAGATGGGACTTGTTTGGCAAGAGTGTCCCTTTTAAAGGTTTCATAGGAACTGAGGGTTTAGAAGCAGGAGTAGGTCATTCAGCCCTTTGAGCCTGCTCTGCTATTCAATGAGACCATGGCTGGCCTGGTTGTGGTCTCAGCTCCCACTTCCCTGTCTACCCCATAACCCTTGACTCTCCCTTTGTCTATCAAAAATCTGTCCAACTCAGCCTTAAATAAATTCCACGACCCAGCCTCCACTGCTTCCTGGGGAAGAGAATTCCACAGACTAACAACCCTCTGAGAAAAAAATTCTCCTTATCTCCGTCTTAATTGGTAGACCTCTTATTCTTAAACTGTGTCCCCTAGTTCCAGTCTCTCCCACAAGAAGAAACATTCTCCCAGTATCCACCCTGTCGAGTTCCCTCAGGATCTTATGTGTTTTGATAAGATCACCTCTCATTCTTCTAAACCCGCAATGGGTACAGGCCCAACCTGCTCAACCTCTCCTCATAGGATAAGCCCCTCATCCTAGGAATGAGTCTTGAAGGTTCAAAACTGTTCTCCGTAAGGATTAACTGAATAATAATGTGATTGATTGTATTATTGTTAAGGGGCCTCCACCCCTACAACAACCCTCGGAGATCTCTGTGCTCCTCCAGTTCTGGCCTCTTGCATGTCACCCATTCCCATCACTCCACGGGAGCTGTTCTCAGCCCCTAAACTCTGGAATTCCCCCCACCCCCCCAAACCTCTCTGTCTCTCTCTCCTCCTTTAAGATGCTGCCCAAAACTTGCCCATTGACTGAAGTTTTGGCCACCTGATTTGACACCGAGCCAAGTGAAGAGATGTTACGTTTTATTTGAAAACCCTGCTGTGAGGCCCATTGGGGCGTTTTACTACATTATAGGTGCTATATAAATGCAACTTTGGATTTTTTTTAAAAAACCTTTACACTCAACACCGTAGCTTTCAAAAATTTTTTTTTAGGAAAGACCCTGGAGAACTGAAGATTGTAAATTCAGGTTCGTGTCTGGGGTATACTCCTGTCTGGTTTTGAGATACATAAAATCAACAGTCACATTTTTGGATTTTTTCACAGAAGGAACTTGGGGAATGATTATACTGAAGGTGTTTTGAAACAAACTGCATGTTTATTTTTTTATATAAGAGGTACTCCGATGATTGATAGATGATCGAATTCCCAACGAGCTGGGCTTTGATGTTTACCCACTCCTGCTGAATATTGTTAACTTGTCTCACCGATCGGTGAATGTACCTCGGACCCACCGAGAGGTCCCTGGTCCTGGACATTGTTGGCTTTAAGCTTTCCCCTTGTGTCGTGAATACTGGGACGCAGGCACTCATTCAGAAAGCAGGAAGGAGAAACTTGCAGCAGATTCAGGAGGGTGAATGCAGGAGGGTGAATGCAGGAGGGTGAATGCAGGAGGGTGAATGCAGGAGGGTGAATGCAGGAGGGTGAATAGGAATTATTTTGTTTAAGTCAAACAAGACAATGTGGAGAAGGGCTGTGTTTTCATTGTTTTGTCTTTATGACTGAAGAACAAGCTGTCCTGGTGCGATGAAGCAAGTGTGAGGATAATTTGCTGCTGTGTGTGTGTGGCCATTTGTTTAATGATTTGTTTTAATGTTTTGCCAAATGCATTTTTTGTTTTGGCCTCAAAGATTTGAGAGACTCTTGAGATCATAGGATCAGAGAAAATAGGAGCAGCAGGAGGCCATTCAGCCCCTCGAGCCTGCTCTGCTGTTCCATAAGATTGTGGCTGATCTGATTGTGGCCTCAACTCCACTTTCCTGCCCTGCCCACCCCACCCCCCCCCCCCCCCCCCCGTAACCTTTGACTCCCTTGTACATCAAAAATCTACCTCGGCCTTGAAGATATTCAGCGACTGAGCCTCCACTGCTCTCTAGGGAAGAGGACTCCACAGACTTTAACGACCCTCTGAGAGAAGAAATTCCTCCTCATCTCAATTTTAAATAGGAGGCCCCATATTTTGAAACAGTGAGTCCCTAGTTCTAGACTCCCCACCATGAGGGGAAACATCCTCCCAGCTCCTACCTTGTTAAGTTGGCTCTGAATCTTATATGTTTCACTAAGGTCACCCTGCATTCTACTAAACTAAAGTGTAGGCCCAACCTGCTCAACCTTTCCTCAAAGGACAGCCTTTTCATCCCTGAAACCACAACAATCAACCTTGTGAACCTTCACTGAACTGCTTGAGGGCTTTATGTGTAATTGTTTCAGGGCATAAGGGCTACGTCCCTGGGCTCCACTACTGTCTAAATACATAAAGGGCAGTGCGGGCCTGCCTACTCCAGTGCCTAAGGGATGCAGGGTCCGCTTATGGGAACAACTGATGCCACTGAGCCCAAGATTTTTTAAAAACGTGTTTCTGGAGGCATTTATTCCTGAAATTTCCTCAGCAGAAATCCGATCCCACCCTGCTTCCTGTCTCCTTTCGGATTCTGAGAGTGATGATGAAGCTTTCATGTTCCACATTCACTTTGCTGGCTGATGGGAGTCTCATGCTGCCCTGGGATAGTCTCTGCTGCCTCTTCCCATGGCTGGGGTGAGGCGTCTGAGGATGTAATTCCTGAACGGAGACCGGAGCATTTCCTTCCCTCTCCAACATAGAAGGAGCTGAAACCATTAAAGTGCCCCAGATATTGGCCGACCAGGAACCCTCGATGCACTTGTTGGTTCTTTACCCTGAATTATCTGGAGTGTGACCATGAAATCTCAAACTGAAGATCCACCCCCTTTACAACAGTCCCTTTATAAATTGCTTTCTCACAAACTTCCCTGCAAGTGCTAAAAGTGGAGAGAATGTGGAGCTTGCCACCTCACGGAGTGCTGGATGAATGGCTGAGGGAGAACGGATAAGGAAGATATGCTGATGGGGTGAAATGTAGTGAGGTGGGGGGGGGGGGAGGAGACTGGTGTGGAGCATAAAGGCCAGCACAGACCAGCTGGGCTGAATGGCCTGTTTCTGTGCTGTAAACTCTGTGCGGGTATCATCCAGTCACTTGTTACCATTATCACAGAGAACGCACCTTCAAATTTGGTACACCTGCCTTGTTCCTGGACACCTCAGTTAAGTTGCTTTGTAACCGGAGCGGGACCGTAGTTTGGAGGGTGAGGGAGGCAGAAGAAGAGGGGTGGGGGCCCTCAGAGGAGCACCACAACAATTTGGAAATGCCCTTAACATCCGAGGCATTTCACTGGAGGGTTATCAAACTTGACTCAATAGACGGCTATGTTGCCTATTACAATCCCCAGTTCCACTGAAGGAGAGATCGCTGAGCACACCTCTCCACTGTTGCTCTCAAAGGAGTAACAGCGTAAACAACCTTCTAAATTCTTGTCAATTTTCAAGCACGAGTCATACCTTCGTCCTGCCATTTCCCATCTGAATGTGACCTACAGAAACGTGTTCTTTCTCACGACACAAGCCTAAAACGCTGTGTTGCCTTTGGCAAGAGACATTTCACCAGGGTTTAAATGTAATTTCCTTTTTGAGTGTGAAGTTAAATAAGATTTAGTTACTGAACTCTTCTGGGGGGTGAAAATGGCAAATCTTCAATCCTGCAGTGGCTGCTGCCTTGAAAGTATCAGGTTGCTCTGGATTCCTACACCACCCCCCACTCCAAATTTCTCCCCCTTTATAGTTAAAGGTTTCACACTGGGGTCCAGGGTGGGTCTGCAGTTCTCAGGAATTGAAGATTCATCTTTAATCAAAACAGCCCAGAAAAGAACTCTAGAGGCAACAAACAAATTTGTGCTCTTGAGATATTTTCTTCAGATGTTTTTGCTACTTGTAGAAATGTCGGGCACGTGGAAATAAATTCTGTTTAACGGATGGTCCAAAATCATCCAATTAGGCTGCCAAAAGCTTATTCGCTTCCTCACTGGTGTGGAAAGGCACACATCTGAGAAGCTGGGCAGGCCGGGTGATCAATGGGTGGGGAGGTGGCGGTGGGGGGATGGTGGTGGTTGGGGGGGGGGGTGGGGGGGTGTTAAGCAGTTGACAACATGATGAAACCTCCAGGAATATGTCTGACCAGAGTTGGCGACCATCGTTTCACAGCCCTTCACCTCACTGCGGCTGGCCAACACTGATTCACCACCAAGTGACTCAGTCTTTCTTTCCCCTAATCCAATATTCTTAGAACTAACAAGCAGAACTGTTCCAAGAAAATTGAAAGGGTGCCATTTTGTTTAATGCCCCAATGCTTTTGTCCTTGGGGGGTTTTTTGCTCTGTGATGTCCCCGGAGGTTAACCTTCGGTTTTGGAAACTCAAGTCCAATCCTAGAGGGTTGGCAACCAACACCTTACCCGTGTGACCAGCTTAATGCGCGCGTCTGGGCAGTGAGATTTTGACCAGTTCTCTGAGAGTTGAGGGCGTCACAGCCAAGGCTGCCTCTGTTCTCGGCCAACATTGACCCTGGATCACAAGCACCACCCTCGCTCCCTCACCGGCCATTGTCCAGTCGCTGGTTTTCCCTGAAGGCACCCAATCCCTCACAAAGTGGAATTTGAGCCTCCTGGTTAAATCTGGGTATTGCAGAGTTGAAACCTGGCTCTGCCGGTCAGTAATGAATGATGTCCTTTGCAAATGTTGATGTTAACTTTCGACATCCATTCTGGTTTGTGCGAGTATCTCTCCATAACACTCACATCCATCTTGGGTTCGACAGCCTCCTAGGCTCCCATTGCTTAGATTGATCTACTATTGATCGAACTATCGGCAGTGCCAATAATCTCTAACGCTCACGGTTTCAGCATCTTGGAATCATAGAGTACAGAAGGAGGTCAATCGGCCCGTCCTGCCTGTGCTATCCCTCTGTAGAGCTAACCAATCGGTCCCATTCGCCAGTTACTCCCTTTCCCTAGAGCTACAAGTTTTTCCTCTCTCATGGTTCTACCAGGTGTAGGATTGTTGAACCAAATCGATTTCATGGATCCTTGGCGCATGATTTACATTATTTAAACCTGGCGGAGGAAACAAAGGAGGGGACAGGAGGGAGGATTGCAGATTTTGGGAAGTTTTCATTGATCTCGTAAGCTTTATGACTGCACTTAAAGGGCCTGTTGGGAGATGCGTTCAGTGATGTCCTTGTGTTGAAACGTGCTGGATCGGAGAGCCGGCAATTGATGGTGCGGCTGCTTATTCGGGGTCTCTTGGGTGCAGACTTAATCTTATTGCACAGACCATGGACTGTTAGGAAAAATGTAACAGTGAACCCCTTTAATAAGTGGATTTACATCAAGAAACTGCGCCATGCTGGTTGAATATGAGAAGGGCACAGGCACTAAGTTGAGAATTGGTTTTCTGCCCAAGCGAAGTCCCAGTTAAGATTGAAGGCTCATTCTGGTGCTGATGTCTGGGAAAGTCCTCGTGGGATTTGTTTGCACTTGACATCTCTCTCTGACCCGCTTTTTTCTCTGAACTGTGTGCTATATATCCCGTTTTAAGAAATTGTTTGATGAGGCTGTTGGAGTGGTATTTCCATGACCTCGGTGGCGATATTTTTTTTCCAAGAAATCATTCCCCAGCTTTTGTCTCCAGTCACAGAGGCTGAGTCCGGTTGAGTCCCTGGAGGAATCTTCTTCCTCCTCTTTGGAAAGCAAGGGCCGCGAGTTTAAAGAAGAGGAGCAGGACATTCTCGGCTCGCACCCCTTGCAGTTTGGGCTCCCAACAGGTTTAAGGAGGGAGAGGAGTTAATGAGTTTCTCAAAGGGGTGAGGCTGGAGTACACGGTGAGCTGTCCAAAACTCCACTGACTTCGGTGGGACCAGAAGATCCTGCTATTACGAAGGGCCGTAAAATTCTGACCAAGGAGGAGAGAGAGAGAGAGAGAGAGGGGGGGCGGAGAGGGTTAGGGAGGGATTTCCAGAGATACAGGGCCCTGGTAGCTGAGGGTACGCCCACCAGCAATGGAGCGATGGAATCTCAGGATGCACAAGAGGCCAGAATTGGAGGAGTGCAGCCTCCTTATGTCTAATCTTGGAATGTTTTGTGCTGATTTTGGATGACTCAAGATTTCTGGGCTTTTAGAACTTAGATTTAGGAGAGGGAAACACCAGAGGACATGGCTTTAGGGCGAAAGGGGAAAGGTTTAGGGGGAACATTAGGGGGAACTACTTCACTCAGAGAGTGGTGAGAATGTGGAATGAGCGGAATCTGACGTGGTAAATGCGGGCTCACTCTTAAGTTTTAAGAATAAATTGGATAGATACATGGATGGGAGAGGTCTGGAGGGTTATGGACTGGGTGCAGGTCAATGGGACTAGCAGAATAATATTTCGGCACAGACTAGAAGGGCCGAATGGCCTGTTTTCTGTGCTGTAGTGTTCTATGGTTCTAACTGGTTTCCTCACCGTCATGAAGTTAAAAAGACTGTTGCCTCAGATGACCTCATATTCACATGTACCGATTAGAGAGCCCCAGGTATCATCTCTGCTGTGCTCTGTTAACTGGGTTGGGTGTGGGCTCCAGTGGCCCAGTTGCTACAGTGTGATTCCTGGTGAAAGGTCAGTGGGGATGTTACAGGGAGGGTGGATTGGGAATGGTCAAGGAATCTTCAACTTGAAAGCTGGATGGGCCTGAAACCAGACCACTCTCTGGTTGAGAGTCAGCACCCTCAGAAAAGAAAGAGATCGTGCATTTCAATAGCGCCTTTCACGGAATCGAGGCATTCCAAAGCACTTTACAGTTGATGAGCTGCTCTTTGAAGTGTAGTCACTGTTATACCGTAGACAAATAGCCGATTTGCGCACAGTAAGCTCCCACAAACAGCAATGTGATAGCGGGCAGCTAATCTGTTTAGTGATGTTGGTTGAAGAACAAATATCGGCCAGAAGAGCAAAGATTTTTCTTTTGAATAGTGCCAGTGGATCCTTTATGTTCACCTGAGAGGTCAGACAAGGCTTCGGTTTAATGTCTAAACTGAAAGGTAGAACCGCTGACTGTGCAGCACTCCCTCGGTATTTCACTAGCTTCTGTGCAATAGCCTCTGGAGTCGGACATGAACCCATGACCTTCGGTATCAAAGGCAAATGTGTTTTGCACTGAGGAGAGATGGGAAGGATAAACATCTACAAGGAAACTGGCCCCAGCTGAATAATAGATGAAAACTGAATGTTGGCTAGCATGTGAATCCTTTAAGGTCTGTAAACAACAGACCAGTGTTGGATAAACAAACAGAGTACGCAGTGTGTTAGTGAAATGTGTGTTGCTTGGCTTGCCCTCCCCCTCACCCCCAAGTAAAGGATCTCGTGTCGCTTTATTTCAGAAAGCACACTTCATAAATTCCAGGAAGATGCAATGAGTCTTTATCCCGCTTGCTACATCATCTTTCGTAATGATTCCTGACATTTTTGTGATGACCAATGTACATGTTAACTAACAGCTACTGACAAGTTGGGATTGAGTGACACTTCCTCTGTCCCCGAGATCCCCCCACAGGCTTGTTCTAGACTCTGAGGAGCTTAATGCCTGTTCCTCACTATTTCTAATATCAGTTAATGTAACTTCCTGCCTGCCAGTGCCATTTTAACCCAAAAACATGAATCAGCGCATTAAATATAGCAGATGGGGACTTGCCCTGCTTCATAAAGCAGCAAGTTGGTACTGTTTTACCTACAGTGCTAATGTTGCACTTCAGAGACTTCAGCTCACAATCCAGTCTGACATTCCAGTGCAGTACCAAAGGAGTGCTGCACTGTCAGAGGGTCAGTACTGAGGGAGCACTGCACTGTCAGAGGGTCAGTGCTGAGGGAGCGCTGCACTGTCAGAGGGTCAGTACTGAGGGAGTGCTGCACTGTCAGAGGGTCAGTACTGAGGGAGTGCTGCATTGTCAGAGGGTCAGTACTGAGGGAGTGCTGCACTGTCAGAGGGTCCGTACTGAGGGAGTGCTGCACTGTCAGAAGTGCTGTCTATCAGATGACACTTTAAACCAAGGCCCGATGTACCCCCCTCAGATGGATGTAAAGGATCCCACAGCACTATTTCAAAGATGAGCGGGGGAGTGTCTCCCCAGTGTCACATCACAAAAATCGATGATCTGGTTATTAACGCAATGCTGTTTGTGGGATTTTGTTGAACACAAATTGGCTCCCAGGTTCCCTTCATTACAACAGTGACTACAGTTCAAAAAGGACTTCATTAGCTGCTGATTGCTTTGGGATGCCCTGAGGTGCTATATAAATGCAAGTCATTGTTTTCAAAATAATTGACGGAGCGCGCTGTGCGTGAACCGTTTTCCTGATGTTTCTCGAGTGCTTGCTGGTACTGCAGTTGCCTTTAACCCTGCTCTTATTCCGTTTAAAACTGTAATTTTCTGTGTCCCGTTTCAGGAATTTATCAGCGAGCTATTAACCAAATTACGGGGACTTCATAAAGTGGAGGTGAAGAATGTTGGGTTGGTGGCCCCTCAGGAACACTAAGAGGCAGCTGATGGAGCAGAACAAGAAGGCGGCTGCCTGAACTCTACAAACTTTATTTTAAAGAATTCTTTTCGAAACTATTGGAGCATTGAAGAAACTGTGCGACTAATGGTTCGAGCACCCCTTGCCAATCCAAAATAAGCTTTTTAAAGGAAATTATTTTGCCAGCCCTAACGAAGATATTTTTGTTTGTTATTTTATTGGTTACATTAAAGATTGACACTGCGTCTGGGATTCTCTGGTTTTGAATGTTCGGTCCTCCCGCTCAAGTTAGCACCAGTGGTTTTTACAATGGGTCATATATAAGTTAATGAAGACACACTGTAGCACAGAAGATAGGGAGAGAAGATGCTGGAAATATTCAGCAGGTCTGGCAGCTTCTGTGGAGAGAGAAACCAAGTTAACATCTCAGGATTAAGACCTTTTATCAGAACTCTAGCCCTAATGCAGAGTTCTGAGAAAGGTTCACCAATCTGAAAACGTTAACTCTATTAGACATCTATCTTTATAATATATGGTGCCTTCACAACCTCAGAGCACCCCAAAACATTTTCAAAGTACTTTTTGAAGTGCATTCCCTGTTATATTGTTAAAAACCCAGCAACCAATTTGTACACAGTGAGCTCCCGCAATCGGCCACCTGCCAGTGACTAATGTGATGATGTTTGCAGGATAACTATTGGCGAGAGCACTAGCCCTGCTCCTCTTCAAAATTGTGCCGTGGGATCTTTCCCGATCATCTGTGAGGGCTGACAGTGCCTTGGTTTAACTTCCCGTTAGAGAGATGGTGCCTCTGAGAGTGCAGCACTCTCTCTGTACTGCTCTGGGGGTGTCAGCCTGGATTATGTGCTCAAATCTGTGCAGCTTTGAACCCACAACCTTCTGACTCTGGCAAGTGTCTTACCCGCTGAGCCAGAGCTGGCACCTACTGTTGAAAGGGCAGAACATGACTCCTGTTCAGGAGCTGACTGAGGCTGCTGATGCCTTTGAATTGCTAAATCTCTGGAGGTTCACCACTCTCACAAAGGAACAATAGGCCTCCAAGAAATTTCTAGATGGTTAGGCCTCTGCCCAGGTCAATAGGGATGCTGCTATTTGGACATGGGTCTGCTCCTTTTGTTAGGAACCCAGAAACGAGGCCATTCAGCCCCTTGAGCCTGTTCCACCCAATTCAATGCGTGATCAGCACTTTAACTCCATAACCCACCTCTGCCCCATATCCATGAACACCTTTGCTTAACAGAAATCTATCAATCCCTGATTTAAACTTGATAATTGATGTAGCATTAATTGCCATTTGAGGAAAGAGTTCCAGATTTCTACCACCATTTGTGTGTGAGGTGTTTCCTAATTTCATTCAAGGATCTGGCTCTAACTTTTAGTCCACTAGACTCCCCAACCAGCTAAAATAGTTTTCCACCAAACTTGACAACATCACAATCAAATCACCCCTTAACCTTCTAAATTCCACCCTTGTGTGTGTGTGTGTGTGTGTGTGTGTAAAACCTCATCTCCCTGACCCTCATTCGTCAGAGAGTGGCTGCCCAACAGAAGAGACCAGAGGTTGAGAACACTGACCCCTTGCTGCAGCTTGGCACATTGCAGGCACCTGAGGTGAGACCTCCTGCCCATTGAACCTGGCAGGGGAGAGGCCGAGTGCGCCTTGTGGCTTGGCCCCGAGCAGGAGCATGGAGAGAATGTGGTGGATTCGGGGAATCTGGGTACTTTTATTCCCTGGGTTTCTAACGTTCAGGGCTTTGTATCGGTTTTGAACAATCCAAGTCCAACCTATTCACTGCAGCACAAGCTCGTTTACACCTAAACAAAACCACGGTTTCCTCCTCTGACTTCTCGGTTTTATTCTGCAGCAAGTTTTTCCCCCGAGTAACGATTTACTGTCTGTAAATTCTCCCGCACTTTAATCTAACAGTTCATTGCAAATGAAAGGTTTGCATTTCTGTAGCACCTTCAGGATGTCCCAAATCGCTCTGCAGCTAGTTAAGTACTTTTGAAGTGTTGTTACGACTACAGGAAATGCAGCAGCTGATTTCCACCCAGCAAGATCCCACAAACAGCACTGTGATAATGACCAGATCATCAGTTTCTGCTGATAATCTTTTAAATGAAAACCAAATCAACAAAATCGGGACAAATCAGGCACAGCCCCTAATTCAGGTCAGCTGTAAAACCAAGAACAAAGTTTAAAGGAAACTTACAAACTTTAAATCAAAATGTGATTAAAGGGGTCAACAAAACACCCCAGTCCCCGCGGTGCCCACCGAGCACGGAAGGCCTCGAGAGTGCCAGCAGACACCGCGTGCTCCCTCTCCAGGGACATCCGGCAGCGAACGTAGCCGCGGAAGAGGGACAGTTTCTGCTGATGTTGACTGAGGGATGAATATTGGACAGGGCACCAGGGAGAACTCCCCTGTTTTTCTTCAAAATAGTGCCATGGGATTTTTTTTTAAATGTCCACTTGGGCCTCGGTTTAACATCACATCCAAAAGACAGCACCTCCAACACTGCAGCACTCTCTCAGTACGGCGCTGGGTGTATCAGCCTAGATTTTGTGGTTAAAGTCTCTGGAGTGGGACCCAAACCCACAACCTCCCTGACTTAAGAGAAGATCATTCCAGCCTCTGAGCCACAACTAGCATCTAAAATCTCTGACTGTTGCTGGGCTGGGGTGATTATAGAGATAGGGAGGGGGCTGAGACCAAGAAAGGATTGAAAAACAAGGGTGAGAGTTTTAATATTGCGACATTGCTAGACTGGGGACTAGTGTCAGTCACCGAGCACTTGGGTGATGGGTGAATGGGCTTCGGTGCAAGTTAGGTCAACAGAATTTTGGATGAGCTCAAATTAACTTTCTTAAGAAATTGTTAACCTGAGTTTACCAGGTAACCTGCAGTTGATCAGAGCTTTTTAAAATGCTTTCATGGGATGTGGACTTCACTGGCAAGGCCAGCATTTGTTGCCCATGCCTAATGGCCCTTGAGGAGGTGTCAGTGAGCGACCTTCTTGAACCACTGCAGTCCGGGTGGTGCGGGTACACCCACCGTGCTGCAGTCCGGGTGGTGCGGGTACACCCACCGTGCTGCAGTCCGGGTGGTGCGGGTACACCCACCGTGCTGCAGTCCGGTACAACTACTGAGCGAGGCCATTGCAGAGGGGCAGTTAAACGTCAGCCACATTGCAGTGGGTCTGGAGTCACATGTAGGCCAGACCGGGTAAGGACAGCAGATTTCCTTCCCTAAACCCAGGGCTTTTAAAACAGTCAATGATAGTTTTGAGGCCACCAATACCGAGACTAGTTTTACATTCCAGGTTTATTAATGAAACTTAAAATTCCAGTAGCTGCCGTGGTGGGATTTGAACCCATGTCCCCAGAGACTTAACCTGGATCTCTTGGATTACTAGTCGAGTTGCCAACTGTGATTAAACATATTCCTAGAGGTTTCATCACATGACTTTTCCCCACCCTCCAGCCATGAGTCGACCATCCTGGTGATGTACAGCCTGCCTGCACCAATTGGTAAGGAAAAAGACCCCTCCCCACCTCTATAATCACCCCAGCCCAACAACAGGCAGAGATTTTCAATGCTTGTTGTGGCTCAGTGGGTAGAACTCTCCTCTCTGAGTCAGGGAGGTCGTGGGTTCAAGTCCCACTCCAGAGACTTTAAGCCCAAAACCTAGGCTGATACACCCAATGAAGTACTGAGGGAGTGCTGCACTGTTGGAGGTGCTGTGTTTTGGATGAAGCTTGGCTTTCTCCCCCCACTGTTTGGAATATTTTTATATCTGCTAAAGAAGAAGTGTTCAAAGGAAATGACCGAGAAACCCATCTTTTTTAATGCCCTGACAAGTTTCCTCCTGGATTGGACACAGATTGATCTTCAATCCCTGGAGACTCCAGGCCAACCCTGGAGGGTTGGCAACCCTAACTGCTAACCCAGTGACATTAACACTGCACCACCATGTTTGCAGCTTGTAAGATTGGACAAATTCATTGGCGTTTTGCTTAACTGATGTTCAGGGCGAAGGAAATATTTCACTGAGGTTGTGTTCTGTAAGTAGAGTCTGTGATGTATTGAGTTGTAAACGACCTAAAGAGCAAATCTCTCTTGATTTTGAAATGATGTACACTGTTACTCAGTTTAGTTTATTAAACCCACAGCGGATTCAGTGGAATTCACATATCAATCTGACTCCTGACAGCCTGAAAAATCCTGGGGTGGGAACTGCTGCACACATCTAAAACTCTCAAATGTCATTTAAAGGAGAAAATACTTATCAGACGAGCAACACGTCTCTATCGCCCTTCAGGCCCTCCCTGCACGTTGTGTACGAGGAAGACCAGTGAACAACTGATAAAAGCTTGGGTGTGCAAGCTGGGCTGTTCTAGAAGCTTGTTGTCCACACGCGCAGACCAGGTATCTGTCTCCAGGATTGGAAGCTGGTTAACATGCAAGTCAATCAATCCTGAAATCCTGGGGTCCAGAGAAGAGTCATATTGGATTTGAAATGTTAACTCTGTTTCTCATGGAGTCATAGGGGTCTACAGCACAGAAAAAGGCCCTTTGGCCCATCGAGCCTGCGCCAGTCAAACAAATACTTAACTGCTCTATTCCCATTTTCCAGCACTAGGCTTTGTATGCCATGGCATCTCTCCACAGATACTGCCAGACCTGCTGAGCTTTTCCAGCATTTTCTGGTTTTACTTCGGATTTCCAGCATCTGCAGTATTTTGCTTTCAGTCAATCCTGGGAGCTTGGGCAGAGTCCGGGAGTTCGGGCTCCAGGAGTAAGATGTTTGATTTGGCAGGATGAGTTTGTAATTCCACTGCCGATTATTGCCACTGATTTGGAAAAAGAATTCTCAGTTCTAATACTTTCATTAGCTTTCTAGGTAAGGTGCCCAAACAGAATAATTTAATAATTATAATCATTTAATGATTCCAGGGCAGAATAACAGTCAAAGAATGCATTAGCAATCAACAGACCCATTAGGGGAAATTGTTAACAGATTTCACTTTGGAAACATTAAAATGTGTGTCATTAATCCTTGTAATGTGAGCGGGCTTCCTGTAGGCTGGAAAGGATGTCCTTCTGTGGGAATTACACTCATGTGGAAACTAGACACCTTTGTACACAGTCGAGGGAAACCAACCTTTCAAATGTAGAATGTTTTAATGGTGTAGCCTTCACATTATTTTCAATATTGAGGTTGGTTGGATCTGTGATCTGGACTGCATTTTGGGATTTGAGTTAGGATGTTGCAATTGGCATTGAGCTCTTGTTTTGGAGAGGCAGGACCCCCTTCCTCCCAACACCACCCCCCCCCCCCCCCCCCCCCCCCCCAACCCCCCACCTCCCCTGTCCACCATCCAGGAATGTATCGGAAAGTTATACGCAGATTGGCCTCAACTGAGAAGAGAATCGGGCTTGGAAGTGAGGCCCACCCTTAGCGAAGAGCCTGCCTGCTCATTGTGTGGTCGTCCAGTCAGATTGCCCTATGAGGTCTGCTCACTGAGGCACCACAATGTTAGTCAAACACTGTGAGCTGAGTGAGCGGCGGAGAGAGACGGCAGTGCTGCGCTGTCAAGAGTCTTTCGGGTGAGATGTCCAAAATGACGCACTCCCGGGTGGGTGTAAAAGATCCCCTGGCACTGTTTCGAGGAGGACAGTGGAGTTCGCCCCAAGTCAATATTTATCCTTCAGTCAACATCACTAATAAACAGATTGCCTGGTCATTAACATTACTGCTTGTGGGAGCATGCTGTGCACAAATTGGTTGCCACGTTTCCTACATTACAACAGTGACTGTGCTTCAGAAACATTTCTTTGGGCTTAAAGTACTCTGGGATGTTCTGAAGTTGTGAAAGGTGCTATATAAATGCAAGTCTTTTTTAGCTGGCTATAGGCTCTGCGATGAAATATCTGTTCAAGGCAGCAGACTGTGGGCAGCTCACAATGGTCTGGAGCTTTTTGCCTCTTTTGTTGTTACTGGAGCCTGGGGTACTAGCCTGAAAAACAAGTCCCTCCAGGTTTGATGTTGTTCAAATGACCATCGGCACCTTGGATCCCATTTCATTTGTCAATATGATCTCTCCTGATATAAACTGTCGTTCCCACTGCTGGCTGGTCAAGGAAGGAAGGATATTTTCAGAACAGAATGCCAAAAATGGTGAAGCTGTTTGAAATAAAGCATATCCCCTGTCACCCTCCAAATACTCAGAATCTCTGCCAATATGATGTGCACTCTGTTGTTGCCAATTCATTTAGTTATGATAGGGCAGGTGCTATTTACCAGGCTGCCCACATCCACAAGGGAAACTTGGCCATACTATCACAACGATCTTGCAATTTGTATTTGTTCCAAGAAGGCTTATGCACTGAAGACAGAAGTAACGAGTCTACCACCACCTTTAGAGATTTTAAAGATTAAATTGAAACATTTATTAACAAAAGAGAAACAAACTTAAACACACACAAGATAATAGTTACACAATTATAACTGTCCCCAAAATTTCTACTTAACCAGACTCCCTACTACGCACCCACTTTAGGGCAACAGTCCGAGTAGATTACAAATTTATAATGTCATCCAGCGATATAACCACAAGCACCCGCTGGACAATGAAATTCCAAAGGCTTTTAACACAACTTTGGTTACTGGAACAGCAAATTTCTTTATGGAATCTCGAGGCTTTTTCCCCCAAGTCTGTTTCACACAGTCAGCTTTCAAGGTCTCACTTGGCCACACCTCACACAGCCTTCCATCCTTCTTTAAATATATTCCTCCCTTTTTGATCTGTAAATCCCATGTTTCAACTTGTCTCTAGAAGTTACTTTTCCCGGAATATAAAAATCTTTCATTATGGCTGGTGCTTATGGGAAGAATCAATGTAATAACCTTGCCTTATTTATCTTTCCAGTTGTAAACATTTTCCTTGTCCCTCTGAAAATCAACCACTTCTCCATTTATCTAAAAATGCAAATTTCATTCACTCCGTCTCTGCCGAGACCTCACTCTAGCTTACTCATCTCCATTTCAAATGCCTGTTTTATACCTCCATCCCAAAAGATTTCAGTCCAATCACAGTTGGAGTTATTCCAGCTCATTGCATAAGAACATGAGAAATAGGAGCTGGGGAAGGCCATTCAGCCCTTTGAGCCTGTTCTACCATTCAGTAAAATCATGACCTTAACTCCAATTTCTCGCCTGTTCTCCATATCCCTTGATTTCCTTAGTATCCAAAACTATGACTTTTATTCTTTCATGGGACGAGGGCATCACTGACAAGGCCAGCATTTGTTGCCCATCCCTAAGTGCCCCTGAACTAAGTGATTTGTTAGGCTATTTCAGAGGGTAGCTAAGAGTCAACCCCATTGCCATGGGTCTGGAGTCATGTGTAAGCCAGTCCAGGTAAGGATGGTAGATTTCCTTCCCTAGAGGGCATTAGTGACCCAGATGGGTTTTTACAACAATTGATGATAATTGTCATGGTCACTATTACTGAGATTAGCTTTATATTCCAGATTTATTAATTGATGGGGTGTGGGTGTCACTGGCTGGGCCAGCACCTATTGCCCATCCCTAATTGCCCTTGAGAAGGTGGCGGTGAGCTGCCTTCTTAAGCCTTCGCAGTCCCTTTTCACAACTACAACTGGGTATCGTGCTAGGCCATTTCGTCACACGTTGATGTGGGTCAATCTGGAATGACATGTAGGCCAGACTGGGTAAGGATGGCAGATTTCCTTTGAACTAGTTGGGAGTTTATAACTGTCTGGTAGTTTCATGGTCACCATTAGTGAAACCAACTTTATATTTCAGATTTGTTACTGAATTTAAATTTCCCAGTTGCCAGATGGGATTTCCCAGTTTTCCCAAGTCATTATTCTGGGCCTCTAGATTGTTAGTCCAGTTGCGTAACCACAATGCTACTGTTCCCATAATGCTACAGTAATGGAAGATCCTTCTATATCCTGTTTTAATTTGTGCTTTTTTAATGATTTTGGTTAAATATTGATTAGGTCGGAGAGGAGAGCTCACCTGCTATTCTTGGAATTAGTGCCAGGGAATCCACCCAAGCAAGCAGGCTGGGCCTCAGCTTAACAACTCATCCAAGAAACAGCACCTCTGACAGTGCAGCACTCCCTCAGTGCCGCACTGGAGTGTCAGTCTGCATTTTGTGTTGAGGTTTCAGGAGTCAGTCTTGAACC